>JASTWF010001580.1:52500-71967 GCA_030390025.1 Squalus acanthias
ACTGAGGGAGCGCTGCACTGTTGGAGCTAGATGTATATACTCGAGGACTCGAGCCCCATAATCCAGGCCCACACTCCCCGGTGCCAGTACTGAGGGAGCGCTGCACTGTTGGAGGTAGATGTATATACTCGAGGACTCGAGCCCCATAATCCAGGCCCACACTCTCCGGTGCCAGTACTGAGGGAGCGCTGCACTGTCGGAGGTAGATGTATATACTCTAGGACTCGAGCTCCATAATCCAGGCCCACACTCCCCGGTGCCAGTACTGAGGGAGCGCTGCACTGTCAGAGGTAGATGTATATACTGTAGGACTCCAGCTCCATAATCCAGGCCCACACTCCCCGGTGCCAGTACTGAGGGAGCGCTGCACTGTCGGAGGTAGATGTATATACTCTAGGACTTGAGCCCCATAATCCCGGCCCACACTCCCCGGTGCCAGCACTGAGGGAGCGCTGCACTGTCGGAGGTAGATGTATATACTCTAGGACTGGAGCCCCATAATCCAGGCCCACACTCCCCGGTGCCAGTACTGAGGGAGTGCTGCACTGTCAGAGGTAGATGTATATACTCTAGGTCTCGAGCTCCATAATCCAGGCCAAGAGAGGGATGGGTAACAGAAACCAAGGAGCCATCCAATCAACCTTTCCGCACCTCCTCGCCTGCCCTCCACCCCTCCCGTGATCTGATTCTCAGCCGAGAAGGACATGGCTGAGCGATTCATGGCTCCAATTCCTCGACACATTCCACCTCCTCCGACCTGAATCGCAGTCTGGAAATCGAGAGGGGAAGATTGGCCGGACTCCAGTAATGCACCTAGCAGATTCATCCACGATCGCTCGCTCGGCTCTGCCTGGCTGCAGCAAGCCACCTGCGCGGGGGATTGGACAGCGGTGAGGGGAGGTGAGGGGTCGGAGGTCGGGGTGGGCCCACGCGAGCCAGTAAGTTGGTTCGCCCTCCGATGATGACCCCTCTCGATCCTCCCAACTGGCGTTCCTCGTCTCCATACCTTTCAGCGCCGCACAGTCTGTTATTCCTCTCCCTCTCTGTTTCTCGCTCATCAGACATCCAAGGTCGACACGTGGCTGCTTCAAGAAGCTCCCAGTCCCACGCGCAGCCAACAGATTAACACTTAAGACTCCCAGGTCTCTGACGGCAAGCTGACTGTGATATCAAAGGGCCGGTTTGTTTGTGTCTCGGTGTCTGGTACTATACGGCCCATGTGTGTCTCAGTGTCTGGTACTGTACGGCCCGTGTGTGTCTCAGTGTCTGGTACTGTACGGCCCGTGTGTGTCTCAGTGATCTGGTACAGTGTGGGGCTCATTACCACACAAGGCGAGATCCTCGAAGGAGATATTAGGGACAGGCGACCAAAAGCTTGGTCAAAGAGGTCGATTTTAAGGAGTGTCTTAAAGGAGGAGAGAGAGGCGGAGAGGTTTAGGGAGGGAATTACAAAGCTCGGGGTCCCAGGCAGCTGAAGGCACGGCCGCCAATGGTGGAGCGATGGAAATCGGGGATTCGCGAGAGGCCAGAATTGGAGGAGCGCAGAGATCTCGGAGGGTTGTACGGTTGGAGGAGGTTACAGAGATAGGGAGGGGGCGAGGGGCCATGGAGGGATTTCAACAGGAGGATGAGAATTGTAGGGGCTGGAGGAGGTTACAGAGATAGCGAGTGGGCGAGGGGCCATGGAGGGATTTCAACAGGAGGATGAGAATTGTAGGGCTGGAGGAGGTTACAGAGATAGGGAGGGGACGAGGGGCCATGGAGGGATTTGAACAGGAGGATGAGAATTGTAGGGCTGGAGGAGGTTACAGAGATAGGGAGGGGACGGTGGTCTTGCTGTGATGGGAGGCTTGGTTCGTGCAAGTCAAACCTTGGGACGTCTTCAGAGTAAGGAAACTGCTCCTACATTTAATTAAAAAATAGCACAGGTATGAGGCACAGGCAGTTCCAAGAACAACGTGATCCCGTCTGTAGCAATTAGAGAGAGGGATTGTGGCTCACGGCCAGCGCCAGTCTTCTCAAAGACCTCCTTTCTGCCGTCAGCTCCACAGGGTAGAGGTTCAAGAGAATCACAGTTTCACCTTTCCACTAACAGATTCACCATGCCAGGAGTAATCTCAGTCTTCACTCTCAGGGCAGGTACAGCACGGGGTTAGATACAGAGTAAAGCTCCCTCTACACTGTCCCATCAAACACTCCCAGGGCAGGTACAGCACGGGGTTAGATACAGAGTAAAGCTCCCTCTACACTGTCCCATCAAACAGTACTTTTTGAAGTGTGGTCACTGTTGTAATGTAGGAAACGCGGCAGCCAATTTGTGCACAGCAAGCTCCCACAAACAGCAATGAGATAATGACCAGATAATTTGTTTTTGTGATGTTGATTGAGGGATTTATACTGGGCTCCAGGATACTGGGTAGAAATCCTCCCTGCTCTTCTTCAAAATAGTGGCCGTGGGATCTTTTACGTCCACCTGAGGGGGGAGACGAAGTCTTCGGTTTAACATCTCCGACAGTGCAGCACTCCCTCAGTACTGGCACCGGGGAGTGTGGGCCTGGATTATGGAGCTCGAGTCCTAGAGTATATACATCTACCTCCGACACTGCAGCGCTCCCTCAGTAATGGCACCGGGGAGTGTGGGCCTGGATTATGGAGCTCGAGTCCTAGAGTATATACATCTACCTCCGACAGTGCAGCGCTCCCTCAGTACTGGCACCGGGGAGTGTGGGCCTGGATTATGGAGCTCGAGTCCTAGAGTATATACATCTACCTCCGACACTGCAGCGCTCCCTCAGTAATGGCACCGGGGAGTGTGGGCCTGGATTATGGGGCTCAAGTCCTAGAATATATACATCTACCTCCGACAGTGCAGCACTCCCTCAGTACTGGCACCGGTGAGTGTGGGCCTGAATTATGGGGCTCGAGTCCTGGAGTATATACATCTACCTCCGACAGTGCAGCGCTCCCTCAGTACTGGCACCGGGGAGTGTGGGCCTGGATTATGGAGCTCGAGTCCTAGAGTATATACATCTACATCCGACAGTGCAGCGCTCCCTCAGTACTGGCACCGGGGAGTGTGGGCCTGGATTATGGGGCTCGAGTCCTCGAGTATATACATCTACCTCCGACAGTGCAGCGCTCCCTCAGTACTGGCACCAGGGAGTGTGGGCCTGGATTATGGGGCTCGAGTCCTCGAGTATATACATCTACCTCCGACAGTGCAGCGCTCCCTCAGTACTGGTACCGGGGAGTGTGGGCCTGGATTATGGGGCTCGAGTATATACATCTACCTCAGACAGTGCAGCGCTCCCTCAGTACTGGCCCCGGTGGAGTGTTTTTCCTGCCCTTGGAACTGGCTCCCTCCAACACCCTCCCCCCCGCCGACCCCCCCAACTCCGCTCCACCCTTGGGCAGGAATCTCTCACGAGCAGATGAAAGTGTACTTGCTGTCGCGCACATTAACCATGTTTATCTACATAACCTTGACCCCAGCGGGATAGTAGGACCCAGCGAACAGGAGACTCACTGTACACAGCACACAGGCCTGGCAAACAGATGTGAAGGTTATTGTTTGCGTGTGATACCACGGCCTACAGCCTCTCTCTCTCTCTCTCGCTCACAGTTTGTTGCTAGGTTACCCAGAGAGCACAGCTCCCAATCGTATTGAACCTGTATACCTGCCATCGACTCGTACGGCTCCGAAGGAGGCCATTCGGCCCATCGTGTCTGTGCCGGCTCTTTGGTCGAGCTCTCCAATTAGTCCCACTCTCCCTCTGCTCTTTCCCCACATCCCTGTAACTTTTTCCCCTTCTAGTATTTCTCCAATTCCCCTTTTGAAAGTTGCTATTGAATCTGCTTCCACCGCCCTTTCAGGCAGCGCGTTCCAGATCACAACAACTCGCTGCGTAAAGAAATGTTTCCTCATCTCCCCCTCTGGTTCTTTTGCCGATTATCTTCAATCTGTGTCCTCTGGTTCCCCACCCTCCTGCCACTGGAAACACTTTCTCCTTATTTACTCCATCAAAACCCTTCATGATTTGAACACCTCTATCAAATCTCCTCTTAACCTTCTCTGCTCCAAGGAGAACAACCCCAGCTTCTCCAGTCTCTCCACATAACTGAAGTCCCTCATCCCTGGTACCATTCTGGTCAATCTCCTCTTAACCTTCTCTGCTCTAAGGAGAACAACCCCAGCTTCTCCAGTCTCTCCACATCACTGAAGTCCCTCATCCCTGGTACCATTCTGGTCAATCTCCCCTTAACCTTCTATGTTCTAAGGAGAACAACCTCATCTTCTCCAGTCTCTCCACACCACTGAAGTCTCTCAACCAACATCACTAAAACAACAGCTCAGAGGGAAGTTGACTCTGTATCTAACCCCGTACTGTACCTGCCCTGGGAGTGTTTGATGGGACAGTGTAGAGGGAGCTTTACTCTGTATCTAACCCCGTGCTGTAGCTGCCCTGGGAGTGTTTGATGGGACAGTGTAGAGGGAGCTTTACTCTGTATCTAACCCCGTGCTGTACCTGCCCTGGGAGTGTTTGATGGGACAGTGTAGAGGGAGCATTACTCTGTATCTAACACCGTGCTGTACCTGCCCTGGGAGTGTTTGATGGGACAGTGTAGAGGGAGTTTTACTCTGTATCTAACCCGTGCTGTACCTGCCCTGGGAGTGTTTGTTGGGACAGTGTAGAGGGAGCTTTACTCTGTATCTAACACCGTGCTGTACCTGCCCTGGGAGTGTTTGATGGGACAGTGTAGAGGGAGCTTTACTCTGTATCTAACCCCGTGCTGTACCTGTCCTGGGAGTGTTTGATGGGACAGTGCAGAGGGAGCTTTACTGTGTATCTAACACCGTGCTGTACCTGCCCTGGGAGTGTTTGATGGGACAGTGTCGAGGGAGCTTTACTCTGTATCTAACCCCGTGCTGTAGCTGCCCTGGGAGTGTTTGATGGGACAGTGTAGAGGGAGCTTTACTCTGTATCTAACCCATGCTGTACCTGCCCTGGGAGTGTTTGATGGTACAGTGTAGAGGGAGCTTTACTCTCTATCTAACCCGTGCTGTACCTGCCCTGGGAGTGTTTGATGGGGCAGTGTAGAGGGAGCTTTACTCTGTATCTAACCCCGTGCTGTACCTGTCCTGGGAGTGTTTGATGGGACAGTGTAGAGGGAGCTTTATCTGTATCTAACCCCGTGCTGTACCTGCCCTGGGAGTGTTTGATGGGACAGTGTAGAGGGAGCTTTACTCTGTATCTAACCCTGTGCTGTACCTGCCCTGGGAGTGTTTGATGGGACAGTGTAGAGGGAGCTTTATCTGTATCTAACCCCGTGCTGTACCTGCCCTGGGAGTGTTTGATGCTTATGATTCTCTGCATGACTTGCCTAGTTTATGACAAACTCAACTGAGTGCCTTTCTCATCACTCTGTGGGCTGTTGTGGTTCAGGACTTGCCACATTGACAGCCCAACTTACACGCAGAGTGATTGCAAACGGAACAGGTTGTTTTGCGATGAGGTGGTCCTGTGCTTCGCGAAGAGGCCTTTATATGGGCAGCTCGAGCTCTACCAGCGCCTTTTATGTCTGTGTGAAGGTGGCAGGAACTGGAATTAAGTGAAGGTTTGAGATGTTTGGGTCTGGCTGTCAGTGGCACAGCCAAACTCTGGGGTGCCTGGCAGAATCTCAAGTGACTAACCCCAGGGCAGGAATAAATACACCAGGCTCTGCTTTTAACCCATCGTGGAGATGGTGCATCGCTCACCGTCTCTCTCTCTCTCTTTGTGTGTGTCTCTCTCTCTCTCGCCTCCGGGTTCGAGGCCCAATCCAGATCCTTCAGCCCCATAATCCAGGCCCACACTCCCCGGTGCCAGTACTGAGGGAGCGCTGCACTGTCGGAGGTAGATGTATACACTCTAGGACTCAAGCCCCATAATCCAGGCCCACACTCCCCGGTTCCAGTACTGAGGGAGCACTGCACTGTCAGAGGTAGATGTATACACTCTAGGACTCAAGCCCCATAATCCAGGCCCACACTCCCCGGTGCCAGTACTGAGGGAGTGCTGCACTGTTGGAGGTAGATGTATATACTCTAGGACTTGAGCCCCATAATCCAGGCCCACACTCCCGCTGCCAGTACTGAGGGAGTGCTGCACTATCAGAGGTGCCGTCTTTCGGATGAGACATTAAACCGAGGCCCCAATAGCCCCCTCAGGTGGTTGTAAAATATCCTCCAGCCACTATTTCGTAAAAGAGCAGGGTGGAACCCCAACCCTGTTGCTCGGCAGGGACAGAGGCCTGGGCTGTCTGTTAATAGGCCACAAACAGAGGTTGATATGGACAGAGGCCTGGGACTGTCTGTTGCTAGGCAGGAACAGAGGCCTCGGCCTGTCTGTTGCCAGGCCAGAAACAGAGGCCTCGGCCTGTCTGTTGCTCGGCAGTAACAGAGGCCTAGGACTGTCTGTTGCCAGGCCAGAAACAGAGGCCTCGGCCTGTCTGTTGCTCGGCAGTAACAGAGGCCTAGGACTGTCTGTTGCCAGGCCAGAAACAGAGGCCTCGGCCTGTCTGTTGCTCGGCAGTAACAGAGGCCTAGGACTGTCTATTGCTAAGACAGAAACAGAGGTCTATGCCTGTCTGTTGCTAGGCAGGAACAGAGGCCTCGGCCTGTCTGTTGCTAGGCAGTAACAGAGGCCTAGGACTGTCTGTTGCCAGGCCAGGAACAGAGGCCCAGGCCTGTCTATTGCTAAGACAGAAACAGAGGTCTATGCCTGTCTGTTGCTAGGCAGGAACAGAGGCCCAGGACTGTCTATTGCTAAGACAGAAACAGAGGTCTATGCCTGTCTGTTGCTAGGCAGGAACAGAGGCCCAGGCCTGTCTGTTGCCAGGCCAGGAACAGAGGCCCAGGCTGGTCGGTAGCAAGGTCACAAACAGAAGCCTAGGTCTGTCTGTTGCTCGGCAGTAACAGAGGCCTAGGACTGTCTGTTGCTCGGCAGTAACAGAGGCCTCGGCCTGTCTGTTGCCAGGCCAGAAACAGAAGCCTAGGCCTGACTATTGCCAGGCCAGGAACAGAGGCCCAGGCTGGTCGGTAGCAAGGTCACAAACAGAAGCCTAGGCCTGTCTGTTGCCAGGCCAGGGACAGAGGCCAAGCACCCTGCTGCGTTGCAGCTTGTTTCCAGACTGTAACAGGACACACCTGTCGTGCGGAGCAGCAGCAGATGGATTTCCTTTCAGAAGCCGGCAGGGAGTCTCGGCGAGAGAGCAGACACAATTTTTCAGCATGAACTAACAAAGGAGTCCGGCAGCTCGGTTACATTCAAACCCTCCTGGGCCGTTGCGCAAGATTTTGTTTTGCTAAAAGCCCGCTGCCCGCAGGTTCCAGCCCCTCGCTGATTCACCAAGGCCCTGAATCATGGAATTTTACAAGACAGATAAACGCACTTGTGTCCTCTCTCTCTCCCAGAGTGAGCGCTTCCCTCAGGCCCATTCTCTGCTCGTACCAGACAGGAGAGAGACTGAGACACACACAGGCCGTACAGTACCAGACGCTGAGACACACACGGGCCGTACAGTACCAGACGCTGAGACACACACGGGCCGTACAGTACCAGACACTGAGACACACACGGGCCGTACAGTACCAGACACTGAGACACACACGGGCCGTACAGTACCAGACACTGAGACACACACGGGCCGTACAGTACCAGACGCTGAGACACACACGGGCCGTACAGTACCAGACGCTGAGACACACACGGGCCGTACAGTACCAGACGCTGAGACACACACGGGCCGTACAGTACCAGACACTGAGACACACACGGGCCGTACAGTACCAGACAGGAGAGAGACTGAGACACACACGGGCCGTACAGTACCAGACATTGAGACACACACGGGCCGTACAGTACCAGACACTGAGACACACACGGGCCGTACAGTACCAGACACTGCGACACACACGGGCCGTACAGTACCAGACGCTGAGACACACACGGGCCGTACAGTACCAGACGCTGAGACACACACGGGCCGTACAGTACCAGACACTGAGACACACACGGGCCGTACAGTACCAGACACTGAGACACACACGGGCCGTACAGTACCAGACACTGAGACACACACGGGCCGTAAAGTACCAGACAATGAAACACACACGGGCCGCACAATACCAGACACTGAGACACACACGGGCCATACAGTACCAGACACTGAGACACACACGGGCCGTACAGTACCAGACAGGAGAGAGACTGAGACACACACGGGCCGTACAGTACCAGACATTGAGACACACACGGGCCGTACAGTACCAGACACTGAGACACACACGGGCCGTACAGTACCAGACACTGAGACACACACGGGCCGTACAGTACCAGACACTGAGACACACACGGGCCGTACAGTACCAGACACTGAGACACACACGGGCCGTACAGTACCAGACACTGAGACACACACGGGCCGTACTGTACCAGACAGTGAGACACACACGGGCCGTACAGTACCAGACAGGAGAGAGACTGAGACACACACGGGCCATACAGTACCAGACACTGAGACACACACGGGCCGTACAGTACCAGACATTGAGACACACACGGGCCGTACAGTACCAGACACTGAGACACACACGGGCCGTACAGTACCAGACACTGAGACACACACGGGCCGTACAGTACCAGACACTGAGACACACACGGGCCGTAAAGTACCAGACATTGAGACACACACGGGCCGTACAGTACCAGACACTGCGACACACACGGGCCGTACAGTACCAGACACTGAGACACACACGGGCCGTACAGTACCAGACGCTGAGACACACACGGGCCGTACAGTACCAGACACTGAGACACACACAGGCCGTACAGTACCAGACAGTGAGACACACACGGGCCGTACAGTACCAGACACTGCGACACACACGGGCCGTACAGTACCAGACACTGAGACACACACGGGCCGTACAGTACCAGACACTGAGACACACACGGGCCGTACAGTACCAGACACTGAGACACACACGGGCGTACAAAATAAAAGACAGACTCGCATTTCTCCAGTGCCTTTCACCACCTCAGGACGTCCCAAAGCTCTTTACAGACAATGAAGTACTTTTTTTGAAGTGTGGACACAGTTGTAATGTAGCAAACGCGGCAGACAATTTGCACACAGCAAGCTCCCACAACAGCAATGTGATGATGACCAGATCATCTGTTTTAGTGATGTTGGTTGAGGGGTAAATATTGGCCCCAGGACACCGGGGAGAACTCACCCCCCTGCTCTTCTTCCAATAGTGGCCGTGGGATCTTTTACGTCCACCTGAGAGGGCAGACGGGGCCTCGGTTTAACGTCCCATCCGAAAGACGGCACCTCCGACAGTGCAGCGCTCCCTCAGTACTGGCACCGGGGAGTGTGGGCCTGGATTATGGGGCTCAGTAGCAGACACGGTGATCTTTTACTGGAAGGGGTCAGAGGCAGGTTCCCAGGGCGAACATATTGTGTTAGTTCTTGGCGTTCCCAGTCCGCTTGCTGTCCCGGCCTCTGTAGTAAGCAGACACTAAAGTTCTCCTCATTCTCCGGCCCCGGAATCTCGGCCCTTTGCTATTCTTTGGCGTTGTTGTGTCACATTTTCCCCTGGTGTGGAAGCCAGGACATCAAGCGGGGCCGTGACGGCCAATGGCGAGGGGCGAGCGAGGGAGAGGAGGGTGGGGTCGGAGAGGCTGTGTGAAATTCCACCCTGGGTCTGGGGAACAAATGTCGGCACGGCCTGTGGCTTCCGCTCTTCCAGGAGGGATCGGATTGCGGGCCAGGGCTGGAATGGATTGCGCGAACTAGGCCGGGGTCCCAGCCAGGACTAACAGTAACAGCAGGTGGCCCAGAAAGGGACAACACGGCTCTGTCTGACTGCGAAATATTAGCAGTTACTGGTGGAGAGGGCCAGAGAGAGAGAGAGTGAGAGGGCCAGAGAGAGAGAGGGCCAGAGAGAGAGAGAGAGAGAGATAGACAGAGAGAGAGAGAGAGAGATAGATAGAGACAGAGAGACAGAGAGAGAGAGAGTGAGAGGGCCAGAGAGAGAGAGGGCCAGAGAGAGAGAGAGATAGACAGAGAGAGAGAGAGAGACAGAGAGAGAGAGAGACAGAGAGAGAGAGAGACACAGAGAGAGAGAGGGCAAGAGAGAGAGAGAGAGGGCCAGATAGACAGAGAGAGACAGAGAGAGAGACAGAGAGAGAGAGAGAGATAGACAGAGAGAGACAGAGAGAGAGAGAGAGATAGAGACAGTGAGAGAGAGACAGAGAGAGAGAGAGTGAGAGGGCCAGAGAGAGAGAGAGGGCCAGATAGACAGAGAGACAGACAGAGAGAGACAGAGAGAGAGAGACAGAGAGAGAGAGACAGAGAGAGAGAGAGAGAGAGACAGAGAGAGAGATAGAGACAGAGAGAGAGAGAGATAGAGACAGAGAGAGAGAGAGAGAGAGACAGAGAGAGAGAGAGAGAGAGACAGAGAGAGAGATAGAGACAGAGAGAGAGAGAGATAGAGACAGAGAGAGAGAGAGAGTGTAAGGGATACTCTCCTGACCCTGCGTGTCTCGTAGCCTGTGAGATTCACGCGGCTCTGTGCAGCCTGTATGTCAGTGCGGGTCTAGGCCTGGTCTCCAGCCAGTCTGGGAACACTAGACACCCCTGTGAGTGGTTCGAATCACTCTCCCTTACGGTTCTAGACACTGGACTTAGATGCGAGAGCAGCAATGGAGATAAAACTCATGTAGACTTGGTTTGAACGGTACGAAATGGAAAATCTTTATTGCATGATACTTAAAATTATGAAATACATGTCATATGCACAGATTAATGACAGTACAATCTTACAAACAGTTATAATCACTCTTAGGGAAACGAGGAACGACCAGCACAACGTAAATAGGGCACACATTACAAATATCCTTACTTTAAACCCTCCCCTATCAATAACTATCCTAAAACTAGCTTCGTAGGATCCCGAGACTCATGCTCACCACTCGTAATAACTCGGAGAAATCCCGAATAGCTGATCGGATGTTTTCCACCGCAGCACCCACGTGTTGGTCAGGAGATCTCCTGGTCCCACTTGTTTACTGCTTCTGCTGCTCGGTCAGTCGGCTGGACCGTCCGTTGTAGTGAAGACCTCGTGGCGATGGATAAGGTCTTCTTCTCTTCTCCTCTCATCTCATCTCATCTCATCTCATCCCGGGCCTTCGGTTCCGCTGCCAGCTACCAACATAGGTCTTTGCAACAGTCTTTTACCCAGGAGCAGCCACGATGATAACAGCGGCAAGCGGCAAGAGTCACGAACACGAGGCAGGAGCAAGAACCAAGAGTCAAGAGACAGAATGGACGGTTTGGGCCTGCAATTATAGTGCACAGTTCTTCCGTTTCCCGCCCAACTATAATGTCCATTCTTTTGTTTAAGGTTTGGCGCCCAAAAAGTCCTGTATGGGTGATCTCTGTCTTTAATGGGTTTCGGGGCTACTCCTGAATGTTTGAGTACCTGCTAATACTTCTCCCATTGTTAAATCGGTCGGTGTTCCCCCTGGAGGGGTTTGGGGCTTCCAAGTGTCCTGTATAACTACCTGCTAACGGCTCTCTCATCGTAGAGCCGTTGGGAGTTTACATATTAATGTCCTTTGGATGGGCCCTTGATGGCTTTCCTTTGTACCTGGGAGACCGATCCCAGTATCGATGTTTATACTGTAAACCCATAATGTCCTGTGTATTGTCTCCACTGTGCTGAATCGTTATCGATCCTGCAAAAATGTTTATTGGAACGCCATCTTGTCTGCCTGCCGAAAAGTCTCGAATGTTCTGTCACGCGGTGCGGCGGCCATTTTACAGGCTGCTTGTGTCCAATTTAAACCTGACAGCATTCCGCTGAAATAAAAGCTGTTTTGAATGAAACTTGTGTTTTCTCCTTAATAAAATGAAATCGCGATAATTGCGAATTCTACAGTCCCTCCTGTTGATGCGAATAACTCCGCTTATCGTATCAAAAACTCAGTGGTGAGCAATCTTATCTCGATTTCACTCCGAATCCAGTAAATTAATCCCATAAATTTTAACTTCACTAGGGTCTCTGTGTCGTCCTTATTTCCCAAGAAAATCACACTTTATATCACCATAGGCATCATTTGCCCTTAAACTTACACCACTTGTTTTCCTTCCCGGCGTAACCAGGCCGATACCTCACGCATCACCTGTATATTTATCTTTTATTCAGGGAAAGGAAAAACAAAACCCAAAAAAACCAAACAATCAACACCATCACCAAAATAAACAAATCCCGACTCTTAAACATGTCGAGTTTCCAACGTATTTACACTGAGTACAAACTTCCGCGGCGCACGTGGCGAGCGGGAGTGACGCCATTTTCCTATTACACTGCGCTCTCATCGTGCACGCGCACGTAACGTTCTCGCCACTCTCCCGTGTTCTCATGCTTGGTGAGGCGCTTGTCTCTTTTACAATGTATAAACAAAAGGTATACTACAATAAACACTTGACAGACGACTAAAATGTGGGAGGCTATTCTGACCCATGAGGGCACTTCAATATTCGTGAACAGATTCCACCACGGTGGAACCACTATGTCCAAAATGTCTGTACCTATCTCGACGGTTTTCTGTTCTAAAGTATAGAAATGCTTTTGTGACACCGCGACGGCTTTCAGAAGTTTGGTTAAATGCTCGGGGAGAGGGGGAATGAGGTACCCAAAATGCGCGACAAATCGCTGCAAGTCGGTGAAATTCTCTTTTACTGTGAGATGAACAGTGGATGGTTCAGGGATTGGGATAATTCGCTGTTGTGCTACTTGAACTTCAGCCCTGGGTTTAAAACAGAAACTGCTGTCACTCACCGGACACCGGCTACGGTTTCCATGCTGGTAGTGTTGCGCTGCAGTGGTAACACAATATGTTCCACCCCCGATGTATGCTACCTGCGGAGGCACATGATCTTGTGCCATTGCCTCCATGGTGCAATTCATGGACTTGGCGCCAGCCGTTCTGAACCCGCACTGTGGTGTTAAAAAGGCATTCAAGTGCTGGGGGCACAGTATTATGTGTGCTCCCCTGCCACGACAACCAGAGAGATCTGTACCTGTCATCGTTTGCTCCCAGCGGATGACGTAAGGTGGAACCGCTGCATAACGAATGTGGGCTCCCCCCTGAATGACACCAATGTTCTCTACCCGATACACCGGGGCGGGCTTTGCTGTGTTGCCCAAAACCGGCATGCGTAATACTATTCCCATAATAGTATGGTTTGAACGTCCGCAGTCCACGGGGACTGGGTAAGCTTCTGAAGCTAGCCTGAGCTGGCACGGACTTAATGCATTCTGAAAAGGGTGGAGCGCCCGCAGGTGTTTGTTACTTATCCAGGACGGGACCAAACCTTGTTTTAAATCCTCCAAATTACTGCGGCCCTCGCCCAGTAACCACGCCCCGTAAAGCACGCACACCTCGTTCTGCGCAGCTTGATCGGATGCATTCCGATCTTCCCTAATCAGGGCATTTACCGTACGCGCATGTTTCTCCAGCTCTGCTATAATCTCTTTTAAGTGTAGTGTCATGGCTTGGTCCTCGTGCAGACCCGACCCTACCACTTTATTCTCATCTGTAAGAATATCCTTTAACTGTGTTTTTAAACCATTAATCTGGGTCTGCAGCTCCACACTGTCTAGAGCGTTGACCACAGATGTCCCTGTGTTAAAAACAGTGAACGCATCGTTCACCAAACCCCTTCTTTGCCTCCCAACTTGATCCAAAACTTCCTGCGGTGCGGTGTATAAACTTGTCTTATCAATTTCCGCGAAATCGAACTCGTAAAACTGCCTGAACATCTTGGTCAACAGGACCTGGTACAACTGTTCCGTCTTTTTGGGGCACCACTCTGGTAACCGTACCTCAGTGAGATTTAAAATCACCGAGGCCACCGCGTAATGCACCCCCTGAAATAGTATCTGGTCTGTGGGGACCAGTACCAAACCGTTCCCGGGTCCCTTACTAGTTTTAGGGCACCCTTCTTCCTCAGTTAGAACTACCGGAATCGTGGGCGGGGCTTTGCGTGGGCGCGTAATGAGCTCAGTGGCGTTTACTGGGATCGGGGAGAATGGGGCTCCGCACCCCCTGGTGCTCGCATCCCACCTCATCCCCTGTCCGTTATCCTGCCACTGGTTAATAAAGAATATGGAGATGCCTTTGGGCAAACGTACTTTGACCCCCACATACAAACATAAATCCCCTCATCTGGTTCCCACCATTTGTCCCAACAGACTTTCACTTGTCCATCTGTCCCCGTAATTGTCCGATGGGTATTATTACCCAGTCGCTCCCACTCAACCGAAGAGTTCCTCATAGTTTTGCTCAGCTTTCGCAGCCACCACCATCGGCTCAATGGGACATTCCCACTGCAGGTCAAACAAATCCGTTTGCCGACGGTGACGCTGATCCTGGGTGCGATGATCCGTACTTTGGGGCACATTAAAGAAGTCTCTTTGTAGGCGAACCCCGATGTGCTGGAATACTCCGTTGAGTTCGTTCCCAGCCATCCTGGCCACCTTCCCTTGTGGAAATAGGTGCTGGTCCCTTCTGCCTTCCGTCTTCCGGTCCCATCCACCGCGATGGGGGCCGTGTCCCCGGAACATCCAAACACCACGACATCCTTGGTGAGGCCCCGATAGGCCAATCCACATCCGATTGCCACGAGCAAAACTAGAAGTCGTTCCATCCTTCCTTGGTTCCTGTGATCAGATAGAATGAGGTAGCCAGCCTCGCAAAAAGTCTCTGGCTTTTGTGAAGGGTGAGCGGGTCCCCTGACCTCGCCTCACGTAAACTTCAACGTTTGCTAAATAGACTTCCTCTAAACCTAGCCTTAAAACTCCCATCATTTGTCGTTATCTGTTAAAAACACTACAAACTTAAACTTATTAAAACTACTTAAAACTTTAAACTAAAACTTAAAACCTTAAACTAATAACTTTACAATGCCGCCCGTTCTCAGGGCGGCCCCTTTAAATCCTGAGAAGGCTGCTGCGAGCTCTTCCCGACGGTGGGAGGGCACTGACCCTTCCCTCTGATCTGCCGCAGCCTGTTGCTGCGCTGACCCTTTCCTCTGATCTGCCGCAGCCTGTTACTGCTTCGATGTGGCCTGTCTCTACCCGGGTTATCTTAATCTGAAACTTACGCCCTGGGGCATCCTGTGGACCTGACCACGTCTTCCTGGGCTGGGGTGCTCTGCTTGACCTACGGGGAACTGCTATGGGCGGGGGCTCCGTGACGGACGGACCGGGTCCCGAGACCTTCAACGGGATGACCTGGGGTTCCATCACAGGCGCCAGCCCCGCCTCCGCTGACTCCGCCTCCCTAACCTCGGGGCTGGCAGTTCGGGGCCCCGCCCTGCTCGGCCCAGCAGGCGGCCCTTCACTCGCGAACTCTGCCTCCCCTGAGGACTGGACGTTTACAGCGGGCGGCCACACCTCTGGGAACCACATAGCGGCTGGCCCGGCCTCCTCTAGCTCCTTCCTCCTGCTGTCGGGACCTGCAGCTTGTGTGTCCACCCCGTATGGATCTCTACCTAGCGGCCCCAATCCTTCCAGACCGTTCCTGTGAAACCACCCGTCATCATCACTATGCTCATCTGCACTATCCTCGTCTGACCAGGGTACCCTGGGGTCCTCGTCATCTAACCCCCAACTCCAGAAAAACGCTGCATGATCGTCCGGGATGTCCCTTCCCCTGATGCAAGCTGCTATGCCTGCCTGTGTGCCTTGTGGTCCTACCTGGGGCTGTGCTTCCCCACTCGCAGGTCTGGCCCCTCCCTTAAGACAGGCCACCGCCCCTGCTTGTTTCTGTGAAATCTCACCTGCTGGAGGCTGCAGATTTCTATCCTGTTTTAAATCCTCATACTCCCTGCTCCTGGCTACCCTGTAGGCTGTTTTTATCTCTCTAAGCTGCCCTTCTAGCCTGAGCACGTCTAACTTTCCCATTTCTCGGGCATTCTCCTCCCGCAGGGTCTGCTCTCTAAGCTGCCCTTCCAGCCCATCTATTTTCCCTACTAAGCGGGCGTTCTCCTCCCGCAAGGCCTGCTCTTTTAACCTGGCCTCCTCACCGCAGACCCCCTCCTGTGCGTGTCTTTTAAAAGGACACAGGTAGGCAGGCTGCGTGGGCTCTAGTCATTGGGTACTATTAGACGGTCCTGCGGCACCTACGGGGCCGGTTGCGACCGCCACCTGTCCACGCGCATTCAAAACCATCTTGCGCATGACTCCTAACACTGCCTCGAGGTCTTCGGGAGAGGTGGGTGCCTTTGCTTCCTTAGCCGGGACAGGCGCCTGGGTTCGGACCGCGGGATTTTTATCCTTGGAATCCTTCCAAGGGTTCCTGCAGTGCTTGCGCCAGTGCCCTGTCTTCCCACACCCGTAACAGGCATTACTTGCCTGTGGGGCGCGATTACCCTCCTGATGCCACTCTCTTTGAGCCGGGGCTGCGGGTCGTACCTCATGTACTCTTCCCTTAAAGGGACGTGTTGCCATACCCCTTATGTTACGGTAACCTAACGTGAGTCGATTCAAGACCGACTCTTCCGTAAGGTTGAGGTCATTGGGATCGAACCAGGCTTTTGCCTGCTCTCTAACGGCTGGTAAACTGTTGGCTATTATGCACCTAAGCCAATGAATTAAAGCGGCGCCTTCCACATCTTCGCGCTCGGGCGCACCTAGACAGCTGCGCTCATATACTGGCCACAGCCTGTCGGCAAAAACCTTCGGGGGTTCTCCCTCCATCTGCACTGTCTGTCCCACTCTAGCAAACGGACCTCCGTCGTTCGCTCCCACTACTTCTAGGACCTCATTTTTCAATTCCTCATAACTTTTGTTTCCCCTCTTGCTATCGCCTGAGAGGCACTGAAGGACCGAGCTATCTAATGAGAACAGCAGCATTTTTGCTGTCTCCCCATCATCGCAGCCGTTGATGGCTGCGGCTTGCTCAACTTCCCTAAAATGTACGGAAGGGTCGTCTATCTCGGTCAGCTTCCTTACGTGGTTTATCATAGCCCTCAGCTGATGTGAACTGTGAGGCAACACCAGCTGTCCGAGGAGATCCCCCGGCTCTTCCCCACCGTTTCTGCTTGGGCCCCTTTTAATCCCCGTTACTGGATACAACGATCCCTTTTCTACCTCCTTTTCAACGGGCTCTTTTGCTTCTTCCGTTGCTTCCTCCCTAACCCAGGTTTCTGAATAGCTGGGTGGCGCGGAGGGCGCAGTGGCTACTACCTCTTCTGCTTTACTTGGTGGGGAATTTCTAAATCTCTCATTTACTAGCGGCTGGCGTGCCGACGGATTAATAAGGCACACCATGCCGTTCGCATTATTCACGGCCTTTTTGAGGCTCTCTATCTCTTTTTCGCAGGCGCTATGGTCGGCTCCCTGAAACTTATCCTCAAGGGCCAACTATACGCCGACCTAACCCCCATTAAGCTCTCTTCTTGAGTTCTTATCTGGGCAGCTTGACGGTTACATCTTTCCTTCATCCTATTCTCGTTTAATTTTGCTTCAGTGATCTGGCACTCGAGATACTCTACCCTTGTTTTAAGGTAACTGGAGACTTCCTGGCTTTCCTGGCGTAACTCATTTAAACTCTTAATGAGCACCTCCCCTCCAGAAACCTTCTCCTCCATTTCCTCCTCTAAATGCTTGATTCGAGCTGTTAGCGCTGTATTGGTCTGGTTTGAAATCTGGACCTGCCTTTTGTAGCACATAAGCCAGACTGCTTTTTCAACTGCCTTTTTATGCTCCTTACTATCCGTCCACCTTTCAGCTGCCTCTAATGGGCTCTTATCCGCTAACAATTCGCTTATCCACTTTTTCGTTAGATTAACCTTTCCAAACACGTAATCCGCTATCTTTTCCTGCATCACATTTCGTACAGTCATTCCAAAATCCAACACACCACCCTCTCGCTGCCAATGTCCTGCCGCGGTCGCCATTTTCTGTAAGGGATACTCTCCTGACCCTGCGTGTCTCGTAGCCTGTGAGATTCACGCGGCTCTGTGCAGCCTGTATGTCAGTGCGGGTCTAGGCCTGGTCTCCAGCCAGTCTGGGAACACTAGACACCCCTGTGAGTGGTTCGAATCACTCTCCCTTACGGTTCTAGACACTGGACTTAGATGCGAGAGCAGCAATGGAGATAAAACTCATGTAGACTTGGTTTGAACGGTACGAAATGGAAAATCTTTATTGCATGATACTTAAAATTATGAAATACATGTCATATGCACAGATTAATGACAGTACAATCTTACAAACAGTTATAATCACTCTTAGGGAAACGAGGAACGACCAGCACAACGTAAATAGGGCACACATTACAAATATCCTTACTTTAAACCCTCCCCTATCAATAACTATCCTAAAACTAGCTTCGTAGGATCCCGAGACTCATGCTCACCACTCGTAATAACTCGGAGAAATCCCGAATAGCTGATCGGATGTTTTCCACCGCAGCACCCACGTGTTGGTCAGGAGATCTCCTGGTCCCACTTGTTTACTGCTTCTGCTGCTCGGTCAGTCGGCTGGACCGTCCGTTGTAGTGAAGACCTCGTGGCGATGGATAAGGTCTTCTTCTCTTCTCCTCTCATCTCATCTCATCTCATCTCATCCCGGGCCTTCGGTTCCGCTGCCAGCTACCAACATAGGTCTTTGCAACAGTCTTTTACCCAGGAGCAGCCACGATGATAACAGCGGCAAGCGGCAAGAGTCACGAACACGAGGCAGGAGCAAGAACCAAGAGTCAAGAGACAGAATGGACGGTTTGGGCCTGCAATTATAGTGCACAGTTCTTCCGTTTCCCGCCCAACTATAATGTCCATTCTTTTGTTTAAGGTTTGGCGCCCAAAAAGTCCTGTATGGGTGATCTCTGTCTTTAATGGGTTTCGGGGCTACTCCTGAATGTTTGAGTACCTGCTAATACTTCTCCCATTGTTAAATCGGTCGGTGTTCCCCCTGGAGGGGTTTGGGGCTTCCAAGTGTCCTGTATAACTACCTGCTAACGGCTCTCTCATCGTAGAGCCGTTGGGAGTTTACATATTAATGTCCTTTGGATGGGCCCTTGATGGCTTTCCTTTGTACCTGGGAGACCGATCCCAGTATCGATGTTTATACTGTAAACCCATAATGTCCTGTGTATTGTCTCCACTGTGCTGAATCGTTATCGATCCTGCAAAAATGTTTATTGGAACGCCATCTTGTCTGCCTGCCGAAAAGTCTCGAATGTTCTGTCACGCGGTGCGGCGGCCATTTTACAGGCTGCTTGTGTCCAATTTAAACCTGACAGCATTCCGCTGAAATAAAAGCTGTTTTGAATGAAACTTGTGTTTTCTCCTTAATAAAAATGAAATCGCGATAATTGCGAATTCTACAAGAGAGAGACAGAGAGA
>JASTWF010001581.1:0-71928 GCA_030390025.1 Squalus acanthias
GGAGCCTGTCCCCAGTGTGCTGTGTATCTCACTGTCTCAGTGCGAGTCTGTCCCCAGTGTGCTGTGTATCTCACTGTCTCTCAGTGCGAGCCTGTCCCCAGTGTGTTGTGTATCTCACTGTCTCTCAGTGCGAGTCTGTCCCCAGTGTGTTGTGTATCTCACTGTCTCTCAGTGCGAGCCTGGTCCCCAGTGTGCTGTGTATCTCACTGTCTCTCAGTGCGAGCCTGTCCCCAGTGCGAGTCTGTCCCCAATGTGCTGTGTATCTCACTGTCTCTCAGTGCGAGTCTGTCCCAGTGTGTTGTGTATCTCACTGTCTCAGTGTGAGTCTGTCCCCAGTGTGCTGTGTATCTCAGTGCGAGCCTGTCCCCAGTGTGCTGTGTATCTCACTGTCTCGGTGTGAGTCTGTCCCCAGTGTGCTGTGTATCTCACTGTTTCTCAGTGTGAGTCTGTCCCCAGTGTGTTGTGTATCTCACTGTCTCGGTGTGCGTCTGTCCCCAGTGTGTTGTGTATCTCACTGTCTCGGTGTGAGTCTGTCCCTAGTGTGCTGTGTATCTCACTGTCTCTCAGTGCGAGCATGTCCCCAGTGTGCTGTGTATCTCACTGTCTCAGTACGAGTCTGTCCCCAGTGTGCTGCGTATCTCACTGTCTCAGTGCGAGTCTGTCCCCAGTGTGTTGTGTATCTCACTGTCTCTCAGTGCGAGCCTGTCCCAGTGTGTTGTGTATTTCACTGTCCCCAGTGTGAGTCTGTCCCAGTGTGAGTCTGTCCCCAGTGTGAGTCTGTCCCCAGTGTGAGTCTGTCCCCAGTGTGAGTCTGTCCCCAGTGTGAGTCTGTCCCCAGTGTGAGTCTGTCCCCAGTGTGAGTCTGTCCCCAGTGTGAGTCTGTCCCCAGTGTGAGTCTGTCCCCAGTGTGAGTCTGTCCCCAGTGTGAGTCTGTCCCCAGTGTGCTGTGTATCTCACTGTCTCTCAGTGCGAGTCTGTCCCCAGTGTGCTGTGTATCTCACTGTCTCTCAGTGCGAGTCTGTCCCCAGTGTGTTGTGTATCTCACTCTCAGTGCGAGCCTGTCCCCAATGTGCTGTGTATCTCACTGTCTCTCAGTGTGAGTCTGTCCCCAATGTGCTGTGTATCTCACTGTCTCAGTGCGAGTCTGTCCCCAGTGTGCTGTGTATCTCACTGTCTCGGTGCGAGTCTGTCCCCAGTGTGCTGTGTATCTCACTGTCTCTCAGTGCGAGCATGTCCCCAGTGTGTTGTGTATTTCACTGTCTCAGTGCGAGCCTGTCCCCAGTGTGCTGTGTATCTCACTGTATCTCAGTGAGAGCATGTCCCCAGTGTGCTGTGTATCTCACTGTATCTCAGTGCGAGTCTGTCCCCAGTGTGTTGTGTATCTCACTGTCTCTCAGTGCGAGTCTGTCCCCAGTGTGTTGTGTATCTCACTGTCTCAGTGCGAGTCTGTCCCCAGTGTGTTGTGTATCTCACTGTCTCAGTGTGAGTCTGTCCCCAGTGTGTTGTGTATCTCACTGTCCCCAGTGTGAGTCTGTCCCCAGTGTGAGTCTGTCCCCAGTGTGCTGTGTATCTCACTGTCTCTCAGTGCGAGTCTGTCCCCAGTGTGCTGTGTATCTCACTGTCTCTCAGTGCGAGCCTGTCCCCAGTGTGCTGTGTATCTCACTGTCTCTCAGTGGGAGCCTGTCCCCAGTGTGCTGTGTATGTCACTGTCTCAGTGCGAGCCTGTCCCCAATGTGTTGTGTATCTCACTGTCTCTCAGTGGGAGCCTGTCCTAAGTGTGCTGTGTATCTCACTGTCTCTCAGTGTGAGCCTGTCCCCAGTGTGCTGTGTATCTCACTGTCTCTCAGTGCGAGCCTGTCCCCAGTGTGCTGTGTATCTCACTGTCTCTCAGTGTGAGTCTGTCCCCAGTGTGCTGTGTATCTCACTGTCTCTCAGTGCGAGCCTGTCCCCAGTGTGTTGTGTATCTCACTGTCTCTCAGTGTGAGCCTGTCCCCAGTGTGCTGTGTATCTCACTGTCTCTCAGTGTGAGTCTGTCCCCAGTGTGCTGTGTATCTCACTGTCTCTCAGTGCGTGCCTGTCCCCAATGTGCTGTGTATCTCACTGTCTCAGTGCGAGACTGTCCCCAGTGTGCTGTGTATCTCACTGTCTCAGTGCGAGCCTGTCCCCAGTGTGTTGTGTATCTCACTCTCAGTGCGAGCCTGTCCCCAGTGTGCTGTGTATCTCACTGTCTCTCAGTGTGAGTCTGTCCCCAATGTGCTGTGTATCTCACTGTCTCAGTGCGAGTCTGTCCCCAGTGTGCTGTGTATCTCATTGTTTCTCAGCGCGAGCCTGTCCCCAGTGTGCTGTGTATCTCAATGTCTCAGTGCGAGTCTGTCCCCAGTGTGCTGTGTATCTCACTGTCTCTCAGTGTGAGTCTGTCCCCAGTGTGCTGTGTATCTCACTGTCTCAGTGTGAGCCTGTCCCCAGTGTGCTGTGTATCTCACTGTCTCAGAGCGAGTCTGTCCCCAGTGTGTTGTGTATCTCACTGTCTCAGTGCGAGTCTGTCCCCAGTGTGCTGTGTATCTCACTGTCTCTCAGTGTGAGTCTGTCCCCAGTGTGCTGTGTATCTCACTGTCTCTCAGTGCGAGCCTGTCCCCAGTGTGCTGTGTATCTCACTGTCTCTCAGTGCGAGTCTGTCCCCAGTGTGCTGTGTATCTCACTGTCTCTCAGTGTGAGTCTGTCCCCAGTGTGCTGTGTATCTCACTGTCTCTCAGTGCAAGCCTGTCCCCAGTGTGCTGTGTATCTCACTGTCTCTCAGTGCGAGCCTGTCCCCAGTGTGCTGTGTATTTCACTCTCAGAGCGAGTCTGTCCCCAATGTGCTGTGTATCTCACTGTCTCTCAGTGCGAGTCTGTCCCCAGTGTGTTGTGTATCTCACTGTCTCAGTGTGAGTCTGTCCCAGTGTGCTGTGTATCTCAGTGCGAGCCTGTCCCCAGTGTGCTGTGTATCTCACTGTCTCGGTGTGAGTCTGTCCCCAGTGTGTTGTGTATCTCACTGTCTTGGTGTGCGTCTGTCCCCAGTGTGTTGTGTATCTCACTGTCTCGGTGTGAGTCTGTCCCTAGTGTGCTGTGTATCTCACTGTCTCTCAGTGCGAGCATGTCCCCAGTGTGCTGTGTATCTCACTGTCTCAGTACGAGTCTGTCCCCAGTGTGCTGCGTATCTCACTGTCTCAGTGCGAGTCTGTCCTCAGTGTGTTGTGTATCTCACTGTCTCTCAGTGCGAGCCTGTCCCCAGTGTGTTGTGTATCTCACTGTCTCTCATTGCGAGCCTGTCCCCAGTGTGCTGTGTATTTCACTGTCCCCAGTGTGAGTCTGTCCCCAGTGTGAGTCTGTCCCCAGTGTGAGTCTGTCCCAGTGTGAGTCTGTCCCCAGTGTGAGTCTGTCCCCAGTGTGAGTCTGTCCCCAGTGTGAGTCTGTCCCCAGTGTGAGTCTGTCCCCAGTGTGCTGTGTATCTCTCTGTCCCCAGTGTGAGTCTGTCCCCAGTGTGCTGTGTATCTCACTGTCTCTCAGTGTGAGTCTGTCCCCAGTGTGCTGTGTATCTCACTGTCTCTCAGTGCGAGCCTGTCCCCAGTGTGCTGTGTATCTCACTGTCTCAGAGCGAGCCTGTCCCCAGTGTGCTGTGTATCTCACTGTCTCTCAGTGCGAGCATGTCCCCAGTGTGCTGTGTATCTCACTGTCTCAGTGCGAGCCTGTCCCCAGTGTGTTGTGTATCTCACTGTCTCTCAGTGTGAGTCTGTCCCCAGTGTGCTGTGTATCTCACTGTCTCAGTGCGAGCCTGTCCCCAGTGTGCTGTGTATCTCACTGTCTCTCAGTGCGAGCCTGTCCCCAGTGTGCTGTGTATCTCACTGTCTCAGTGTGAGTCTGTCCCCAGTGTGCTGTGTATCTCACTGTCTCTCAGTGCGAGCATGTCCCCAGTGTGCTGTGTATCTCACTGTCTCAGTGCGAGCCTGTCCCCAGTGTGCTGTGTATCTCACTGTCTCAGAGCGAGTCGGTCCCCAGTGTGCTGTGTATCTCACTGTCTCAGTGCGAGTCTGTCCCCAGTGTGTTGTGTATCTCACTGTCTCAGTGCGAGTCTGTCCCCAGTGTGCTGTGTATCTCACTGTCTCTCAGTGCGAGCCTGTCCCCAGTGTGCTGTGTATCTCACTGTCTCTCAGTGCGAGCCTGTCCCCAGTGTGCTGTGTATCTCACTGTCTCTCAGTGCGAGTCTGTCCCCAGTGTGCTGTGTATCTCACTGTCTCAGTGCGAGCCTGTCCCCAGTGTGCTGTGTATCTCACTGTCTCTCAGTGTGAGTCTGTCCCCAATGTGCTGTGTATCTCACTGTCTCAGTGCGAGTCTGTCCCCAGTGTGCTGTGTATCTCATTGTTTCTCAGCGCGAGCCTGTCCCCAGTGTGTTGTGTATCTCACTCTCAGTGCGAGCCTGTCCCCAATGTGCTGTGTATCTCACTGTCTCAGTGCGAGCCTGTCCCCAGTGTGCTGTGTATCTCACTGTCTCTCAGTGTGAGTCTGTCCCCAATGTGCTGTGTATCTCACTGTCTCAGTGCGAGTCTGTCCCCAGTGTGCTGTGTATCTCACTGTCTCAGTGCGAGTCTGTCCCCAGTGTGCTGTGTATCTCACTGTTTCTCAGTGTGAGTCTGTCCCCAGTGTGCTGTGTATCTCACTGACTCGGTGTGCGTCTGTCCCCAGTGTGTTGTGTATCTCACTGTCTCGGTGTGAGTCTGTCCCCAGTGTGCTGTGTATCTCACTGTCTCAGTGCGAGCCTGTCCCCAGTGTGCTGTGTATCTCACTGTCTCTCAGTGAGAGCATGTCCCCAGTGTGCTGTGTATCTCACTGTCTCAGTGCGAGTCTGTCCCCAGTGTGTTGTGTATCTCACTGTCTCTCAGTGCGAGCATGTCCCCAGTGTGTTGTGTATTTCACTGTCTCAGTGCGAGCCTGTCCCCAGTGTGCTGTGTATCTCACTGTATCTCAGTGAGAGCATGTCCCCAGTGTGCTGTGTATCTCACTGTCTCAGTGCGAGTCTGTCCCCAGTGTGTTGTGTATCTCACTGTCTCTCAGTGCGAGCCTGTCCCCAGTGTGTTGTGTATCTCACTGTCTCTCAGTGCGAGCCTGTCCCCAGTGTGTTGTGTATCTCACTGTCTCAGTGTGAGTCTGTCCCCAGTGTGTTGTGTATCTCACTGTCTCTCATTGCGAGCCTGTCCCCAGTGTGCTGTGTATTTCACTGTCCCCAGTGTGAGTCTGTCCCCAGTGTGAGTCTGTCCCCAGTGTGCTGTGTATCTCTCTGTCCCCAGTGTGAGTCTGTCCCCAGTGTGCTGTGTATCTCACTGTCTCTCAGTGCGAGTCTGTCCCCAGTGTGCTGTGTATCTCACTGTCTCTCAGTGCGAGCCTGTCCCCAGTGTGCTGTGTATCTCACTGTCTCTCAGTGGGAGCCTGTCCCCAGTGTGCTGTGTATGTCACTGTCTCAGTGCGAGCCTGTCCCCAATGTGTTGTGTATCTCACTGTCTCTCAGTGGGAGCCTGTCCCAAGTGTGCTGTGTATCTCACTGTCTCTCAGTGTGAGCCTGTCCCCAGTGTGCTGTGTATCTCACTGTCTCTCTGTGCGAGCCTGTCCCCAGTGTGTTGTGTATCTCACTGTCTCAGTGCGAGCCTGTCCCCAGTGTGCTGTGTATCTCACTGTCTCTCAGTGCGAGCCTGTCCCCAGTGTGCTGTGTATCTCACTGTCTCTCAGTGCGAGCCTGTCCCCAGTGTGTTGTGTATCTCACTGTCTCTCAGTGTGAGCCTGTCCCCAGTGTGCTGTGTATCTCACTGTCTCAGAGCGAGTCTGTCCCCAGTGTGCTGTGTATCTCACTGTCTCAGTGTGAGCCTGTCCCCAGTGTGCTGTGTATCTCACTGTCTCTCAGTGCGAGCCTGTCCCCAATGTGCTGTGTATCTCACTGTCTCAGTGCGAGCCTGTCCCCAGTGTGCTGTGTATCTCATTGTTTCTCAGCGCGAGCCTGTCCCCAGTGTGCTGTGTATCTCACTGTCTCTCAGTGTGAGTCTGTCCCCAGTGTGCTGTGTATCTCACTCTCAGTGTGAGTCTGTCCCGTGTGCTGTGTATCTCACTGTCTCTCAGTGCGAGTCTGTCCCCAGTGTGCTGTGTATCTCACTGTCTCTCAGTGTGAGTCTGTCTCTCAGTGTGAGTCTGTCCCCAGTGTGTTGTGTATCTCACTCTCAGTGTGAGTCTGTCCCCAGTGTGCTGTGTATCTCACTGTCTCTCAGTGTGAGTCTGTCTCTCAGTGTGAGTCTGTCCCCAGTGTGTTGTGTATCTCACTCTCAGTGTGAGTCTGTCCCCAGTGTGCTGTGTATCTCACTGTCTCTCAGTGTGAGTCTGTCTCTCAGTGTGAGTCTGTCCCCAGTGTGCTGTGTATTTCACTGTCTCAGAGCGAGTCTGTCCCCAATGTGCTGTGTATCTCACTGTCTCTCAGTGCGAGTCTGTCCCCAGTGTGTTGTGTATCTCACTGTCTCAGTGTGAGTCTGTCCCCAGTGTGCTGTGTGTATCTCACTGTTTCTCAGTGTGAGTCTGTCCCCAGTGTGCTGTGTATCTCACTGTCTCTCAGTGCGAGCATGTCCCCAGTGTGCTGTGTATCTCAATGTCTCAGTGCGAGCCTGTCCCCAATGTGTTGTGTATCTCACTGTCTCTCAGTGGGAGCCTGTCCCCAGTGTGCTGTGTATCTCACTGTCTCTCAGTGCGAGCCTGTCCCCAGTGTGCTGTGTATCTCACTGTCTCTCAGTGGGAGCCTGTCCCCAGTGTGCTGTGTATCTCACTGTCTCTCAGTGCGAGTCTGTCCCCAGTGTGCTGTGTATCTCACTGTCTCTCAGTGTGAGTCTGTCCCCAGTGTGAGTCTGTCCCCAGTGTGCTGTGTATCTCACTGTCTCTCAGTGGGAGCCTGTCCCCAGTGTGCTGTGTATCTCACTGTCTCTCAGTGTGAGTCTGTCCCCAGTGTGCTGTGTATCTCACTGTATCTCAGTGAGAGCATGTCCCCAGTGTGCTGTGAATCTCACTGTCTCAGAGTGAGTCTGTCCCCAGTGTGCTGTGTGTCTCAGTGTGAGCATGTCCCCAGTGTGCTGTGTATCTCACTGTCTCAGAGCGAGTCTGTCCCCAGTGTGCTGTGTATCTCACTGTCTCAGTGTGAGCCTGTTCCCAGTGTGCTGTGTATCTCACTGTCTCTCACTGCGAGCCTGTCCCCAATGTGCTGTGTATCTCACTGTCTCAGTGCGAGACTGTCCCCAGTGTGCTGTGTATCTCACTGTCTCAGTGCGAGCCTGTCCCCAGTGTGTTGTGTATCTCACTCTCAGTGCGAGCCTGTCCCCAGTGTGCTGTGTATCTCACTGTCTCTCAGTGTGAGTCTGTCCCCAATGTGCTGTGTATCTCACTGTCTCTCAGTGTGAGTCTGTCCCCAGTGTGTTGTGTATCTCACTGTCTCTGTGTGAGTCTGTCCCCAGTGTGCTGTGTATCTCACTGTCTCCCAGTGTGAGTCTGTCCCCAGTGTGAATCTGTCCCCAGTGTGCTGTGTATCTCTCTGTCCCCAGTGTGAGTCTGTCCCCAGTGTGCTGTGTATCTCACTGTCTCTCAGTGGGAGCCTGTCCCCAGTGTGCTGTGTATCTCACTGTCTCTCAGTGCAAGTCTGTCCCCAGTGTGCTGTGTATCTCACTGTCTCAGAGTGAGTCTGTCCCCAGTGTGCTGTGTATCTCAGTGTCTCAGTGTGAGCATGTCCCCAGTGTGCTGTGTATCTCAGTGTCTCAGTGTGAGCATGTCCCCAGTGTGCTGTGTATCTCACTGTCTCAGAGCGAGTCTGTCCCCAGTGTGCTGTGTATCTCACTGTCTCTCAGTGTGAGCCTCTCCCCAGTGTGCTGTGTATCTCACTGTCTCTCACTGCGAGCCTGTCCCCAATGTGCTGTGTATCTCACTGTCTCAGTGCGAGACTGTCCCCAGTGTGCTGTGTATCTCACTGTCTCAGTGCGAGCCTGTCCCCAGTGTGCTGTGTATCTCACTGTCTCAGTGCGAGCCTGTCCCCAGTGTGCTGTGTATCTCACTGTCTCTCAGTGTGAGTCTGTCCCCAATGTGCTGTGTATCTCACTCTTAGTGTGAGTCTGTCCCCAGTGTGCTGTGTATCTCACTGTCTCAGTGCGAGTCTGTCCCCAGTGTGCTGTGTATCTCATTGTTTCTCAGCGCGAGCCTGTCCCCAGTGTGCTGTGTATCTCACTGTGTCAGTGTGAGTCTGTCCCCAGTGTGCTGTGTATCTCACTGTCTCTCAGCGCGAGCCTGTCCCCAGTGTGCTGTGTATCTCACTGTGTCAGTGTGAGTCTGTCCCCAGTGTGTTGTGTATCTCACTGTCTCTGTGTGAGTCTGTCCCCAGTGTGCTGTGTATTTCACTGTCTCAGTGCGAGTCTGTCCCCAGTGTGCTGTGTATCTCACTGTCTCTCAGTGTGAGCCTGTCCCCAGTGTGTTGTGTATCTCACTGTCTGTCAGTGTGAGTCTGTCCCCAGTGTGCTGTGTATCTCACTGTCTCTCAGTGCGAGCCTGTCCCCAGTGTGCTGTGTATCTCACTCTGTGTGAGTCTGTCCCCCGTGTGCTGTGTATCTCACTGTCCCAGTGTGAGTCTGTTCCCAGTGTGAGTCTGTCCCCAGTGTGCTGTGTATTTCACTGTCTCAGAGCGAGTCTGTCCCCAGTGTGCTGTGTATCTCACTGTCTCAGTGCGAGTCTGTCCCCAGTGTGCTGTGTATCTCACTGTCTCAGTGCGAGTCTGTCCCCAGTGTGCTGTGTATCTCACTGTCTCAGTGCGAGCCTGTCCCCAGTGTGCTGTGTATCTCACTGTCTCAGTGTGAGTCTGTCCCCAGTGTGTTGTGTATCTCACTGTCTCTCAGTGCGAGCCTGTCCCCAGTGTGCTGTGTATCTCACTGTCTCTCAGTGTGAGCCTGTCCCCAGTGTGCTGTGTATCTCACTGTCTCAGTGCGAGTCTGTCCCCAGTGTGCTGTGTATCTCACTGTCTCAGTGCGAGCCTGTCCCCAGTGTGTTGTGTATCTCACTCTCAGTGCGAGCCTGTCCCCAATGTGCTGTGTATCTCACTGTCTCAGTGTGAGTATGTCCCCAGTGTGCTGTGTATCTCACTGTCTCAGTGCGAGTCTGTCCCCAGTGTGCTGTGTATCTCACTCTGTGTGAGTCTGTCCCCCGTGTGCTGTGTATCTCACTGTCTCTCAGCGCGAGCCTGTCCCCAGTGTGCTGTGTATCTCACTCTGTGTGAGTCTGTCCCCAGTGTGTTGTGTATCTCACTGTCTCAGAGCGAGTCTGTCCCCAGTGTGCTGTGTATCTCACTGTCTCAGAGCGAGTCTGTCCCCAGTGTGCTGTGTATCTCACTGTCTCAGTGCAAGTTTGTCCCCAGTGTGCTGTGTATCTCACTGTCTCAGTGCGAGCCTGTCCCCAGTGTGTTGTGTATCTCACTCTCAGTGTGAGTCTGTCCCCAGTGTGCTGTGTATCTCACTGTCTGAGTGCGAGTCTGTCCCCAGTGTGCTGTGTATCTCACTGTCTCAGTGCGAGCCTGTCCCCAGTGTGCTGTGTATCTCACTGTCTCAGTGCGAGTCTGTCCCCAGTGTGTTGTGTATCTCACTGTCTCAGTGCGAGTCTGTCCCCAGTGTGCTGTGTATCTCACTGTCTCTCAGTGTGAGTCTGTCCCCAGTGTGTTGTGTATCTCACTGTCTCTCAGTGTGAGTCTGTCCCCAGTGTGTTGTGTATCTCACTGTCTCTCGGTGCGAGCCTGTCCCCAGTGTGCTGTGTATCTCACTGTCTCAGAGCGAGCCTGTCCCCAGTGTGCTGTGTATCTCACTGTCTCTCAGTGCGAGCATGTCCCCAGTGTGTTGTGTATCTCACTGTCTCAGTGCGAGTCTGTCCCCAGTGTGCTGTGTATCTCACTGTCTCTCAGTGCGAGTCTGTCCCCAGTGTGTTGTGTATCTCACTGTCTCTCAGTGTGAGTCTGTCCCCAGTGTGTTGTGTATCTCACTGTCTCTGTGTGAGTCTGTCCCCAGTGTGCTGTGTATTTCACTGTCTCAGAGCGAGCCTGTCCCCAATGTGCTGTGTATCTCACTGTCTCTCAGTGCGAGTCTGTCTCTCAGTGTGAGTCTGTCCCCAGTGTGCTGTGTATTTCACTGTCTCAGAGCGAGTCTGTCCCCAATGTGCTGTGTATCTCACTGTCTCTCAGTGTGAGTCTGTCTCTCAGTGTGAGTCTGTCCCCAGTGTGCTGTGTATTTCACTGTCTCAGTGCGAGCCTGTCCCCAGTGTGTTGTGTATCTCACTCTCAGTGCGAGCCTGTCCCCAATGTGCTGTGTATCTCACTGTCTCTCAGTGTGAGTCTGTCCCCAATGTGCTGTGTATCTCACTGTCTCAGTGCGAGTCTGTCCCCAGTGTGCTGTGTATCTCACTGTCTCTGTGTGAGTCTGTCCCCAGTGTGCTGTGTATCTCAGTGCGAGCCTGTCCCCAATGTGCTGTGTATCTCACTGTCTCTGTGTGAGTCTGTCCCCAGTGTGCTGTGTATCTCACTGTCTCAGTGTGAGTCTGTCCCCAGTGTGCTGTGTATCTCACTGTCTCAGTGTGAGTCTGTCCCCCGTGTGCTGTGTATCTCACTGTCTCAGTGGAAGCCTGTCCCCAGTGTGTTGTGTATCTCACTGTCCCAGTGTGAGTCTGTCCCCAATGTGCTGTGTATCTCACTGTCTCAGTGCGAGCCTGTCCCCAGTGTGCTGTGTATCTCGCTGTCTCTGTGTGAGTCTGTCCCCAGTGTGCTGTGTATCTCACTGTCTCTCAGAGCGAGTCTGTCCCCAGTGTGCTGTGTATCTCACTGTCTCAGTGCGAGTTTGTCCCCAGTGTGCTGTGTATCTCACTGTCTCAGTGTGAGTCTGTCCCCAGTGTGCTGTGTATCTCACTGTCTCAGTGCGAGTCTGTCCCCAGTGTGCTGTGTATCTCACTGTCTCAGTGTGAGTCTGTCCCCAGTGTGCTGTGTATCTCACTGTCTCTCAGTGTGAGTCTGTCTCTCAGTGTGAGTCTGTCCCCAGTGTGCTGTGTATCTCACTGTCTCTCAGTGTGAGTCTGTCCCCAGTGTGCTGTGTATCTCACTGTCTCAGTGTGAGCCTGTCCCCAGTGTGCTGTGTATCTCACTGTCTCAGTGTGAGTCTGTCCCCAGTGTGCTGTGTATCTCACTGTCTCTCAGTGCGAGCCTGTCCCCAGTGAGTGTCTGTCCCCAGTGTGCTGTGTATTTCGCTCTCAGAGCGAGTCTGTCCCCAGTGTGTTGTGTATCTCACTGTCGCAGTGTGAGTCTGTCCCCAGTGTGCTGTGTATCTCAGTGCGAGCCTGTCCCCAGTGTGCTGTGTATCTCACTGTCTCGGTGTGAGTCTGTCCCCAGTGTGCTGTGTATCTCACTGTTTCTCAGTGTGAGTCTGTCCCCAGTGTGCTGTGTATCTCACTGTCTCGGTACGAGTCTGTCCCCAGTGTGCTGTGTATCTCACTGTCTCGGTGTGAGTCTGTCCCCAGTGTGCTGTGTATCTCACTGTTTCTCAGTGCGAGTCTGTCCCCAATGTGCTGTGTATCTCACTGTCTCAGTGCGAGCCTGTCCCCAGTGTGTTGTGTATCTCACTGTCTCTCATTGCGAGCCTGTCCCCAGTGTGCTGTGTATTTCACTGTCCCCAGTGTGAGTCTGTCCCCAGTGTGAGTCTGTCCCCAGTGTGAGTCTGTCCCCAGTGTGAGTCTGTCCCCAGTGTGAGTCTGTCCCCAGTGTGAGTCTGTCCCCAGTGTGAGTCTGTCCCCAGTGTGAGTCTGTCCCCAGTGTGAGTCTGTCCCCAGTGTGAGTCTGTCCCCAGTGTGAGTCTGTCCCCAGTGTGAGTCTGTCCCCAGTGTGAGTCTGTCCCCAGTGTGCTGTGTATCTCTCTGTCCCCAGTGTGAGTCTGTCCCCAGTGTGCTGTGTATCTCACTGTCTCTCAGTGTGAGTCTGTCCCCAGTGTGCTGTGTATCTCACTGTCTCTCAGTGCGAGCCTGTCCCCAGTGTGCTGTGTATCTCACTGTCTCTCAGTGGGAGCCTGTCCCCAGTGTGCTGTGTATCTCACTGTCTCAGTGCGAGCCTGTCCCCAATGTGTTGTGTATCTCACTGTCTCTCAGTGGGAGCCTGTCCCCAGTGTGCTGTGTATCTCACTGTCTCAGTGCGAGTCTGTCCCCAGTGTGCTGTGTATCTCACTGTCTCTCAGTGCGAGTCTGTCCCCAGTGTGCTGTGTATCTCACTGTCTCTCAGTGCGAGCCTGTCCCCAGTGTGTTGTGTATCTCACTGTCTCTCAGTGCGAGTCTGTCCCCAGTGTGCTGTGTATCTCACTGTCTCTCAGTGCAAGCCTGTCCCCAGTGTGCTGTGTATCTCACTGTCTCTCAGTGCGAGCCTGTCCCCAGTGCGAGTCTGTCCCCAATGTGCTGTGTATCTCACTGTCTCTCAGTGCGAGTCTGTCCCCAGTGTGTTGTGTATCTCACTGTCTCAGTGTGAGTCTGTCCCCAGTGTGCTGTGTATCTCAGTGCGAGCCTGTCCCCAGTGTGCTGTGTATCTCACTGTCTCGGTGTGAGTCTGTCCCCAGTGTGCTGTGTATCTCACTGTTTCTCAGTGTGAGTCTGTCCCCAGTGTGTTGTGTATCTCACTGTCTCGGTGTGCGTCTGTCCCCAGTGTGTTGTGTATCTCACTGTCTCGGTGTGAGTCTGTCCCTAGTGTGCTGTGTATCTCACTGTCTCTCAGTGCGAGCATGTCCCCAGTGTGCTGTGTATCTCACTGTCTCAGTACGAGTCTGTCCCCAGTGTGCTGCGTATCTCACTGTCTCAGTGCGAGTCTGTCCCCAGTGTGTTGTGTATCTCACTGTCTCTCAGTGCGAGCCTGTCCCCAGTGTGTTGTGTATTTCACTGTCCCCAGTGTGAGTCTGTCCCCAGTGTGAGTCTGTCCCCAGTGTGAGTCTGTCCCCAGTGTGAGTCTGTCCCCAGTGTGAGTCTGTCCCCAGTGTGAGTCTGTCCCCAGTGTGAGTCTGTCCCCAGTGTGAGTCTGTCCCCAGTGTGAGTCTGTCCCCAGTGTGAGTCTGTCCCCAGTGTGAGTCTGTCCCCAGTGTGAGTCTGTCCCCAGTGTGAGTCTGTCCCCAGTGTGAGTCTGTCCCCAGTGTGAGTCTGTCCCCAGTGTGAGTCTGTCCCCAGTGTGAGTCTGTCCCCAGTGTGAGTCTGTCCCCAGTGTGAGTCTGTCCCCAGTGTGAGTCTGTCCCCAGTGTGAGTCTGTCCCCAGTGTGCTGTGTATCTCTCTGTCCCCAGTGTGAGTCTGTCCCCAGTGTGCTGTGTATCTCACTGTCTCTCAGTGTGAGTCTGTCCCCAGTGTGCTGTGTATCTCACTGTCTCTCAGTGCGAGCCTGTCCCCAGTGTGCTGTGTATCTCACTGTCTCTCAGTGGGAGCCTGTCCCCAGTGTGCTGTGTATGTCACTGTCTCAGTGCGAGCCTGTCCCCAATGTGTTGTGTATCTCACTGTCTCTCAGTGGGAGCCTGTCCTAAGTGTGCTGTGTATCTCACTGTCTCTCTGTGTGAGCCTGTCCCCAGTGTGCTGTGTATCTCACTGTCTCTCAGTGCGAGCCTGTCCCCAGTGTGCTGTGTATCTCACTGTCTCAGTGCGAGTCTGTCCCCAGTGTGTTGTGTATCTCACTGTCTCTCAGTGTGAGTCTGTCCCCAGTGTGCTGTGTATCTCACTGTCTCTCAGTGCGAGCCTGTCCCCAGTGTGTTGTGTATCTCACTGTCTCTCAGTGTGAGCCTGTCCCCAGTGTGCTGTGTATCTCACTGTCTCTCAGTGTGAGTCTGTCCCCAGTGTGCTGTGTATCTCACTGTCTCTCAGTGCGTGCCTGTCCCCAATGTGCTGTGTATCTCACTGTCTCAGTGCGAGACTGTCCCCAGTGTGCTGTGTATCTCACTGTCTCAGTGCGAGCCTGTCCCCAGTGTGTTGTGTATCTCACTCTCAGTGCGAGCCTGTCCCCAGTGTGCTGTGTATCTCACTGTCTCTCAGTGTGAGTCTGTCCCCAATGTGCTGTGTATCTCACTGTCTCAGTGCGAGTCTGTCCCCAGTGTGCTGTGTATCTCATTGTTTCTCAGCGCGAGCCTGTCCCCAGTGTGCTGTGTATCTCAATGTCTCAGTGCGAGTCTGTCCCCAGTGTGCTGTGTATCTCACTGTCTCTCAGTGTGAGTCTGTCCCCAGTGTGCTGTGTATCTCACTGTCTCAGTGTGAGCCTGTCCCCAGTGTGCTGTGTATCTCACTGTCTCAGAGCGAGTCTGTCCCCAGTGTGTTGTGTATCTCACTGTCTCAGTGCGAGTCTGTCCCCAGTGTGCTGTGTATCTCACTGTCTCTCAGTGTGAGTCTGTCCCCAGTGTGCTGTGTATCTCACTGTCTCTCAGTGCGAGCCTGTCCCCAGTGTGCTGTGTATCTCACTGTCTCTCAGTGCGAGTCTGTCCCCAGTGTGCTGTGTATCTCACTGTCTCTCAGTGTGAGTCTGTCCCCAGTGTGCTGTGTATCTCACTGTCTCTCAGTGCAAGCCTGTCCCCAGTGTGCTGTGTATCTCACTGTCTCTCAGTGCGAGCCTGTCCCCAGTGTGCTGTGTATTTCACTCTCAGAGCGAGTCTGTCCCCAATGTGCTGTGTATCTCACTGTCTCTCAGTGCGAGTCTGTCCCCAGTGTGTTGTGTATCTCACTGTCTCAGTGTGAGTCTGTCCCCAGTGTGCTGTGTATCTCAGTGCGAGCCTGTCCCCAGTGTGCTGTGTATCTCACTGTCTCGGTGTGAGTCTGTCCCCAGTGTGTTGTGTATCTCACTGTCTCGGTGTGCGTCTGTCCCCAGTGTGTTGTGTATCTCACTGTCTCGGTGTGAGTCTGTCCCTAGTGTGCTGTGTATCTCACTGTCTCTCAGTGCGAGCATGTCCCCAGTGTGCTGTGTATCTCACTGTCTCAGTACGAGTCTGTCCCCAGTGTGCTGCGTATCTCACTGTCTCAGTGCGAGTCTGTCCTCAGTGTGTTGTGTATCTCACTGTCTCTCAGTGCGAGCCTGTCCCCAGTGTGTTGTGTATCTCACTGTCTCTCATTGCGAGCCTGTCCCCAGTGTGCTGTGTATTTCACTGTCCCCAGTGTGAGTCTGTCCCCAGTGTGAGTCTGTCCCCAGTGTGAGTCTGTCCCCAGTGTGAGTCTGTCCCCAGTGTGAGTCTGTCCCCAGTGTGAGTCTGTCCCCAGTGTGAGTCTGTCCCCAGTGTGAGTCTGTCCCCAGTGTGAGTCTGTCCCCAGTGTGAGTCTGTCCCCAGTGTGAGTCTGTCCCCAGTGTGCTGTGTATCTCACTGTCTCTCAGTGGGAGCCTGTCCCCAGTGTGCTGTGTATCTCACTGTCTCTCAGTGTGAGTCTGTCCCCAGTGTGCTGTGTATCTCACTGTCTCTCAGTGCAAGTCTGTCCCCAGTGTGCTGTGTATCTCACTGTCTCAGAGTGAGTCTGTCCCCAGTGTGCTGTGTATCTCAGTGTCTCAGTGTGAGCATGTCCCCAGTGTGCTGTGTATCTCAGTGTCTCAGTGTGAGCATGTCCCCAGTGTGCTGTGTATCTCACTGTCTCAGAGCGAGTCTGTCCCCAGTGTGCTGTGTATCTCACTGTCTCTCAGTGTGAGCCTCTCCCCAGTGTGCTGTGTATCTCACTGTCTCTCACTGCGAGCCTGTCCCCAATGTGCTGTGTATCTCACTGTCTCAGTGCGAGACTGTCCCCAGTGTGCTGTGTATCTCACTGTCTCAGTGCGAGCCTGTCCCCAGTGTGCTGTGTATCTCACTGTCTCAGTGCGAGCCTGTCCCCAGTGTGCTGTGTATCTCACTGTCTCTCAGTGTGAGTCTGTCCCCAATGTGCTGTGTATCTCACTGTCTCTGTGTGAGTCTGTCCCCAGTGTGCTGTGTATTTCACTGTCTCAGTGCGAGTCTGTCCCCAGTGTGCTGTGTATCTCACTGTCTCTCAGTGTGAGCCTGTCCCCAGTGTGTTGTGTATCTCACTGTCTGTCAGTGTGAGTCTGTCCCCAGTGTGCTGTGTATCTCACTGTCTCTCAGTGCGAGCCTGTCCCCAGTGTGCTGTGTATCTCACTCTGTGTGAGTCTGTCCCCCGTGTGCTGTGTATCTCACTGTCCCAGTGTGAGTCTGTTCCCAGTGTGAGTCTGTCCCCAGTGTGCTGTGTATTTCACTGTCTCAGAGCGAGTCTGTCCCCAGTGTGCTGTGTATCTCACTGTCTCAGTGCGAGTCTGTCCCCAGTGTGCTGTGTATCTCACTGTCTCAGTGCGAGTCTGTCCCCAGTGTGCTGTGTATCTCACTGTCTCAGTGCGAGCCTGTCCCCAGTGTGCTGTGTATCTCACTGTCTCAGTGTGAGTCTGTCCCCAGTGTGTTGTGTATCTCACTGTCTCTCAGTGCGAGCCTGTCCCCAGTGTGCTGTGTATCTCACTGTCTCTCAGTGTGAGCCTGTCCCCAGTGTGCTGTGTATCTCACTGTCTCAGTGCGAGTCTGTCCCCAGTGTGCTGTGTATCTCACTGTCTCAGTGCGAGCCTGTCCCCAGTGTGTTGTGTATCTCACTCTCAGTGCGAGCCTGTCCCCAATGTGCTGTGTATCTCACTGTCTCAGTGTGAGTATGTCCCCAGTGTGCTGTGTATCTCACTGTCTCAGTGCGAGTCTGTCCCCAGTGTGCTGTGTATCTCACTCTGTGTGAGTCTGTCCCCCGTGTGCTGTGTATCTCACTGTCTCTCAGCGCGAGCCTGTCCCCAGTGTGCTGTGTATCTCACTCTGTGTGAGTCTGTCCCCAGTGTGTTGTGTATCTCACTGTCTCAGAGCGAGTCTGTCCCCAGTGTGCTGTGTATCTCACTGTCTCAGAGCGAGTCTGTCCCCAGTGTGCTGTGTATCTCACTGTCTCAGTGCAAGTTTGTCCCCAGTGTGCTGTGTATCTCACTGTCTCAGTGCGAGCCTGTCCCCAGTGTGTTGTGTATCTCACTCTCAGTGTGAGTCTGTCCCCAGTGTGCTGTGTATCTCACTGTCTGAGTGCGAGTCTGTCCCCAGTGTGCTGTGTATCTCACTGTCTCAGTGCGAGCCTGTCCCCAGTGTGCTGTGTATCTCACTGTCTCAGTGCGAGTCTGTCCCCAGTGTGTTGTGTATCTCACTGTCTCAGTGCGAGTCTGTCCCCAGTGTGCTGTGTATCTCACTGTCTCTCAGTGTGAGTCTGTCCCCAGTGTGTTGTGTATCTCACTGTCTCTCAGTGCGAGTCTGTCCCCAGTGTGTTGTGTATCTCACTGTCTCTCAGTGTGAGTCTGTCCCCAGTGTGTTGTGTATCTCACTGTCTCTCGGTGCGAGCCTGTCCCCAGTGTGCTGTGTATCTCACTGTCTCAGAGCGAGCCTGTCCCCAGTGTGCTGTGTATCTCACTGTCTCTCAGTGCGAGCATGTCCCCAGTGTGTTGTGTATCTCACTGTCTCAGTGCGAGTCTGTCCCCAGTGTGCTGTGTATCTCACTGTCTCTCAGTGCGAGTCTGTCCCCAGTGTGTTGTGTATCTCACTGTCTCTCAGTGTGAGTCTGTCCCCAGTGTGTTGTGTATCTCACTGTCTCTGTGTGAGTCTGTCCCCAGTGTGCTGTGTATTTCACTGTCTCAGAGCGAGCCTGTCCCCAATGTGCTGTGTATCTCACTGTCTCTCAGTGCGAGTCTGTCTCTCAGTGTGAGTCTGTCCCCAGTGTGCTGTGTATTTCACTGTCTCAGAGCGAGTCTGTCCCCAATGTGCTGTGTATCTCACTGTCTCTCAGTGTGAGTCTGTCTCTCAGTGTGAGTCTGTCCCCAGTGTGCTGTGTATTTCACTGTCTCAGAGCGAGTCTGTCCCCAGTGTGCTGTGTATTTCACTGTCTCAGTGCGAGCCTGTCCCCAGTGTGTTGTGTATCTCACTCTCAGTGCGAGCCTGTCCCCAATGTGCTGTGTATCTCACTGTCTCTCAGTGTGAGTCTGTCCCCAATGTGCTGTGTATCTCACTGTCTCAGTGCGAGTCTGTCCCCAGTGTGCTGTGTATCTCACTGTCTCTGTGTGAGTCTGTCCCCAGTGTGCTGTGTATCTCAGTGCGAGCCTGTCCCCAATGTGCTGTGTATCTCACTGTCTCTGTGTGAGTCTGTCCCCAGTGTGCTGTGTATCTCACTGTCTCAGTGTGAGTCTGTCCCCAGTGTGCTGTGTATCTCACTGTCTCAGTGTGAGTCTGTCCCCCGTGTGCTGTGTATCTCACTGTCTCAGTGGAAGCCTGTCCCCAGTGTGTTGTGTATCTCACTGTCCCAGTGTGAGTCTGTCCCCAATGTGCTGTGTATCTCACTGTCTCAGTGCGAGCCTGTCCCCAGTGTGCTGTGTATCTCGCTGTCTCTGTGTGAGTCTGTCCCCAGTGTGCTGTGTATCTCACTGTCTCTCAGAGCGAGTCTGTCCCCAGTGTGCTGTGTATCTCACTGTCTCAGTGCGAGTTTGTCCCCAGTGTGCTGTGTATCTCACTGTCTCAGTGTGAGTCTGTCCCCAGTGTGCTGTGTATCTCACTGTCTCAGTGCGAGTCTGTCCCCAGTGTGCTGTGTATCTCACTGTCTCAGTGTGAGTCTGTCCCCAGTGTGCTGTGTATCTCACTGTCTCTCAGTGTGAGTCTGTCTCTCAGTGTGAGTCTGTCCCCAGTGTGCTGTGTATCTCACTGTCTCTCAGTGTGAGTCTGTCCCCAGTGTGCTGTGTATCTCACTGTCTCAGTGTGAGCCTGTCCCCAGTGTGCTGTGTATCTCACTGTCTCAGTGTGAGTCTGTCCCCAGTGTGCTGTGTATCTCACTGTCTCTCAGTGCGAGCCTGTCCCCAGTGAGTGTCTGTCCCCAGTGTGCTGTGTATCTCAGTGCGAGCCTGTCCCCAGTGTGCTGTGTATCTCACTGTCTCGGTGTGAGTCTGTCCCCAGTGTGCTGTGTATCTCACTGTTTCTCAGTGTGAGTCTGTCCCCAGTGTGCTGTGTATCTCACTGTCTCGGTACGAGTCTGTCCCCAGTGTGCTGTGTATCTCACTGTCTCGGTGTGAGTCTGTCCCCAGTGTGCTGTGTATCTCACTGTTTCTCAGTGCGAGTCTGTCCCCAATGTGCTGTGTATCTCACTGTCTCAGTGCGAGCCTGTCCCCAGTGTGTTGTGTATCTCACTGTCTCTCATTGCGAGCCTGTCCCCAGTGTGCTGTGTATTTCACTGTCCCCAGTGTGAGTCTGTCCCCAGTGTGAGTCTGTCCCCAGTGTGAGTCTGTCCCCAGTGTGAGTCTGTCCCCAGTGTGAGTCTGTCCCCAGTGTGAGTCTGTCCCCAGTGTGAGTCTGTCCCCAGTGTGAGTCTGTCCCCAGTGTGAGTCTGTCCCCAGTGTGAGTCTGTCCCCAGTGTGAGTCTGTCCCCAGTGTGAGTCTGTCCCCAGTGTGAGTCTGTCCCCAGTGTGAGTCTGTCCCCAGTGTGAGTCTGTCCCCAGTGTGAGTCTGTCCCCAGTGTGCTGTGTATCTCTCTGTCCCCAGTGTGAGTCTGTCCCCAGTGTGCTGTGTATCTCACTGTCTCTCAGTGTGAGTCTGTCCCCAGTGTGCTGTGTATCTCACTGTCTCTCAGTGCGAGCCTGTCCCCAGTGTGCTGTGTATCTCACTGTCTCTCAGTGGGAGCCTGTCCCCAGTGTGCTGTGTATCTCACTGTCTCAGTGCGAGCCTGTCCCCAATGTGTTGTGTATCTCACTGTCTCTCAGTGGGAGCCTGTCCCCAGTGTGCTGTGTATCTCACTGTCTCAGTGCGAGTCTGTCCCCAGTGTGCTGTGTATCTCACTGTCTCTCAGTGCGAGTCTGTCCCCAGTGTGCTGTGTATCTCACTGTCTCTCAGTGCGAGCCTGTCCCCAGTGTGTTGTGTATCTCACTGTCTCTCAGTGCGAGTCTGTCCCCAGTGTGCTGTGTATCTCACTGTCTCTCAGTGCAAGCCTGTCCCCAGTGTGCTGTGTATCTCACTGTCTCTCAGTGCGAGCCTGTCCCCAGTGCGAGTCTGTCCCCAATGTGCTGTGTATCTCACTGTCTCTCAGTGCGAGTCTGTCCCCAGTGTGTTGTGTATCTCACTGTCTCAGTGTGAGTCTGTCCCCAGTGTGCTGTGTATCTCAGTGCGAGCCTGTCCCCAGTGTGCTGTGTATCTCACTGTCTCGGTGTGAGTCTGTCCCCAGTGTGCTGTGTATCTCACTGTTTCTCAGTGTGAGTCTGTCCCCAGTGTGTTGTGTATCTCACTGTCTCGGTGTGCGTCTGTCCCCAGTGTGTTGTGTATCTCACTGTCTCGGTGTGAGTCTGTCCCTAGTGTGCTGTGTATCTCACTGTCTCTCAGTGCGAGCATGTCCCCAGTGTGCTGTGTATCTCACTGTCTCAGTACGAGTCTGTCCCCAGTGTGCTGCGTATCTCACTGTCTCAGTGCGAGTCTGTCCCCAGTGTGTTGTGTATCTCACTGTCTCTCAGTGCGAGCCTGTCCCCAGTGTGTTGTGTATTTCACTGTCCCCAGTGTGAGTCTGTCCCCAGTGTGAGTCTGTCCCCAGTGTGAGTCTGTCCCCAGTGTGAGTCTGTCCCCAGTGTGAGTCTGTCCCCAGTGTGAGTCTGTCCCCAGTGTGAGTCTGTCCCCAGTGTGAGTCTGTCCCCAGTGTGAGTCTGTCCCCAGTGTGAGTCTGTCCCCAGTGTGAGTCTGTCCCCAGTGTGAGTCTGTCCCCAGTGTGAGTCTGTCCCCAGTGTGAGTCTGTCCCCAGTGTGCTGTGTATCTCTCTGTCCCCAGTGTGAGTCTGTCCCCAGTGTGCTGTGTATCTCACTGTCTCTCAGTGTGAGTCTGTCCCCAGTGTGCTGTGTATCTCACTGTCTCTCAGTGCGAGCCTGTCCCCAGTGTGCTGTGTATCTCACTGTCTCAGAGCGAGCCTGTCCCCAGTGTGCTGTGTATCTCACTGTCTCTCAGTGCGAGCCTGTCCCCAGTGTGTTGTGTATCTCACTGTCTCTCAGTGTGAGTCTGTCCCCAGTGTGCTGTGTATCTCACTGTCTCAGTGCGAGCCTGTCCCCAGTGTGCTGTGTATCTCACTGTCTCTCAGTGCGAGCATGTCCCCAGTGTGCTGTGTATCTCACTGTCTCAGTGCGAGCCTGTCCCCAGTGTGCTGTGTATCTCACTGTCTCAGTGCGAGTCTGTCCCCAGTGTGTTGTGTATCTCACTGTCTCAGTGCGAGTCTGTCCCCAGTGTGCTGTGTATCTCACTGTCTCTCAGTGCGAGTCTGTCCCCAGTGTGCTGTGTATCTCACTGTCTCAGTGCGAGCCTGTCCCCAGTGTGTTGTGTATCTCACTCTCAGTGCGAGTCTGTCCCCAGTGTGCTGTGTATCTCACTGTCTCTCAGTGTGAGTCTGTCCCCAATGTGCTGTGTATCTCACTGTCTCAGTGCGAGTCTGTCCCCAGTGTGCTGTGTATCTCACTGTCTCAGTGCGAGTCTGTCCCCAATGTGCTGTGTATCTCACTGTCTCAGTGCGAGTCTGTCCCCAGTGTGCTGTGTATCTCACTGTCTCTCAGTGTGAGTCTGTCCCCAGTGTGTTGTGTATCTCACTCTCAGTGCGAGCCTGTCCCCAATGTGCTGTGTATCTCACTGTCTCTCAGTGTGAGTCTGTCCCCAATGTGCTGTGTATCTCACTGTCTCAGTGCGAGTCTGTCCCCAGTGTGCTGTGTATCTCACTGTCTCGGTGTGAGTCTGTCCCCAGTGTGCTGTGTATCTCACTGTCTCTCAGTGCGAGCATGTCCCCAGTGTGTTGTGTATTTCACTGTCTCAGTGCGAGCCTGTCCCCAGTGTGCTGTGTATCTCACTGTATCTCAGTGAGAGCATGTCCCCAGTGTGCTGTGTATCTCACTGTATCTCAGTGCGAGTCTGTCCCCAGTGTGTTGTGTATCTCACTGTCTCTCAGTGCGAGTCTGTCCCCAGTGTGTTGTGTATCTCACTGTCTCAGTGTGAGTCTGTCCCCAGTGTGTTGTGTATCTCACTGTCCCCAGTGTGAGTCTGTCCCCAGTGTGAGTCTGTCCCCAGTGTGCTGTGTATCTCTCTGTCCCCAGTGTGAGTCTGTCCCCAGTGTGCTGTGTATCTCACTGTCTCTCAGTGCGAGTCTGTCCCCAGTGTGCTGTGTATGTCACTGTCTCAGTGCGAGCCTGTCCCCAATGTGTTGTGTATCTCACTGTCTCTCAGTGGGAGCCTGTCCTAAGTGTGCTGTGTATCTCACTGTCTCTCAGTGTGAGCCTGTCCCCAGTGTGCTGTGTATCTCACTGTCTCTCAGTGCGAGCCTGTCCCCAGTGTGCTGTGTATCTCACTGTCTCAGTGCGAGTCTGTCCCCAGTGTGTTGTGTATCTCACTGTCTCTCAGTGTGAGTCTGTCCCCAGTGTGCTGTGTATCTCACTGTCTCTCAGTGCGAGCCTGTCCCCAGTGTGTTGTGTATCTCACTGTCTCTCAGTGTGAGCCTGTCCCCAGTGTGCTGTGTATCTCACTGTCTCTCAGTGTGAGTCTGTCCCCAGTGTGCTGTGTATCTCACTGTCTCTCAGTGCGTGCCTGTCCCCAATGTGCTGTGTATCTCACTGTCTCTGTGCGAGACTGTCCCCAGTGTGCTGTGTATCTCACTGTCTCAGTGCGAGCCTGTCCCCAGTGTGTTGTGTATCTCACTCTCAGTGCGAGCCTGTCCCCAGTGTGCTGTGTATCTCACTGTCTCTCAGTGTGAGTCTGTCCCCAATGTGCTGTGTATCTCACTGTCTCAGTGCGAGTCTGTCCCCAGTGTGCTGTGTATCTCATTGTTTCTCAGCGCGAGCCTGTCCCCAGTGTGCTGTGTATCTCAATGTCTCAGTGCGAGTCTGTCCCCAGTGTGCTGTGTATCTCACTGTCTCTCAGTGTGAGTCTGTCCCCAGTGTGCTGTGTATCTCACTGTCTCAGTGTGAGCCTGTCCCCAGTGTGCTGTGTATCTCACTGTCTCAGAGCGAGTCTGTCCCCAGTGTGTTGTGTATCTCACTGTCTCAGTGCGAGTCTGTCCCCAGTGTGCTGTGTATCTCACTGTCTCTCAGTGTGAGTCTGTCCCCAGTGTGCTGTGTATCTCACTGTCTCTCAGTGCGAGCCTGTCCCCAGTGTGCTGTGTATCTCACTGTCTCTCAGTGCGAGTCTGTCCCCAGTGTGCTGTGTATCTCACTGTCTCTCAGTGTGAGTCTGTCCCCAGTGTGCTGTGTATCTCACTGTCTCTCAGTGCAAGCCTGTCCCCAGTGTGCTGTGTATCTCACTGTCTCTCAGTGCGAGCCTGTCCCCAGTGTGCTGTGTATTTCACTCTCAGAGCGAGTCTGTCCCCAATGTGCTGTGTATCTCACTGTCTCTCAGTGCGAGTCTGTCCCCAGTGTGTTGTGTATCTCACTGTCTCAGTGTGAGTCTGTCCCCAGTGTGCTGTGTATCTCAGTGCGAGCCTGTCCCCAGTGTGCTGTGTATCTCACTGTCTCGGTGTGAGTCTGTCCCCAGTGTGTTGTGTATCTCACTGTCTCGGTGTGCGTCTGTCCCCAGTGTGTTGTGTATCTCACTGTCTCGGTGTGAGTCTGTCCCTAGTGTGCTGTGTATCTCACTGTCTCTCAGTGCGAGCATGTCCCCAGTGTGCTGTGTATCTCACTGTCTCAGTACGAGTCTGTCCCCAGTGTGCTGCGTATCTCACTGTCTCAGTGCGAGTCTGTCCTCAGTGTGTTGTGTATCTCACTGTCTCTCAGTGCGAGCCTGTCCCCAGTGTGTTGTGTATCTCACTGTCTCTCATTGCGAGCCTGTCCCCAGTGTGCTGTGTATTTCACTGTCCCCAGTGTGAGTCTGTCCCCAGTGTGAGTCTGTCCCCAGTGTGAGTCTGTCCCCAGTGTGAGTCTGTCCCCAGTGTGAGTCTGTCCCCAGTGTGAGTCTGTCCCCAGTGTGAGTCTGTCCCCAGTGTGAGTCTGTCCCCAGTGTGAGTCTGTCCCCAGTGTGAGTCTGTCCCCAGTGTGCTGTGTATCTCTCTGTCCCCAGTGTGAGTCTGTCCCCAGTGTGCTGTGTATCTCACTGTCTCTCAGTGTGAGTCTGTCCCCAGTGTGCTGTGTATCTCACTGTCTCTCAGTGCGAGCCTGTCCCCAGTGTGCTGTGTATCTCACTGTCTCAGAGCGAGCCTGTCCCCAGTGTGCTGTGTATCTCACTGTCTCTCAGTGCGAGCATGTCCCCAGTGTGCTGTGTATCTCACTGTCTCAGTGCGAGCCTGTCCCCAGTGTGTTGTGTATCTCACTGTCTCTCAGTGTGAGTCTGTCCCCAGTGTGCTGTGTATCTCACTGTCTCAGTGCGAGCCTGTCCCCAGTGTGCTGTGTATCTCACTGTCTCAGAGCGAGTCGGTCCCCAGTGTGCTGTGTATCTCACTGTCTCAGTGCGAGTCTGTCCCCAGTGTGTTGTGTATCTCACTGTCTCAGTGCGAGTCTGTCCCCAGTGTGCTGTGTATCTCACTGTCTCTCAGTGCGAGCCTGTCCCCAGTGTGCTGTGTATCTCACTGTCTCTCAGTGCGAGCCTGTCCCCAGTGTGCTGTGTATCTCACTGTCTCTCAGTGCGAGTCTGTCCCCAGTGTGCTGTGTATCTCACTGTCTCAGTGCGAGCCTGTCCCCAGTGTGCTGTGTATCTCACTGTCTCTCAGTGTGAGTCTGTCCCCAATGTGCTGTGTATCTCACTGTCTCAGTGCGAGTCTGTCCCCAGTGTGCTGTGTATCTCATTGTTTCTCAGCGCGAGCCTGTCCCCAGTGTGTTGTGTATCTCACTCTCAGTGCGAGCCTGTCCCCAATGTGCTGTGTATCTCACTGTCTCAGTGCGAGCCTGTCCCCAGTGTGCTGTGTATCTCACTGTCTCTCAGTGTGAGTCTGTCCCCAATGTGCTGTGTATCTCACTGTCTCAGTGCGAGTCTGTCCCCAGTGTGCTGTGTATCTCACTGTCTCAGTGCGAGTCTGTCCCCAGTGTGCTGTGTATCTCACTGTTTCTCAGTGTGAGTCTGTCCCCAGTGTGCTGTGTATCTCACTGACTCGGTGTGCGTCTGTCCCCAGTGTGTTGTGTATCTCACTGTCTCGGTGTGAGTCTGTCCCCAGTGTGCTGTGTATCTCACTGTCTCAGTGCGAGCCTGTCCCCAGTGTGCTGTGTATCTCACTGTCTCTCAGTGCGAGCATGTCCCCAGTGTGCTGTGTATCTCACTGTCTCTCAGTGCGAGCCTGTCCCCAGTGTGCTGTGTATCTCACTGTCTCAGTGTGAGTCTGTCCCCAGTGTGTTGTGTATCTCACTGTCTCTCATTGCGAGCCTGTCCCCAGTGTGCTGTGTATTTCACTGTCCCCAGTGTGAGTCTGTCCCCAGTGTGAGTCTGTCCCCAGTGTGCTGTGTATCTCTCTGTCCCCAGTGTGAGTCTGTCCCCAGTGTGCTGTGTATCTCACTGTCTCTCAGTGCGAGTCTGTCCCCAGTGTGCTGTGTATCTCACTGTCTCTCAGTGCGAGCCTGTCCCCAGTGTGCTGTGTATCTCACTGTCTCTCAGTGGGAGCCTGTCCCCAATGTGTTGTGTATCTCACTGTCTCTCAGTGGGAGCCTGTCCTAAGTGTGCTGTGTATCTCACTGTCTCTCAGTGTGAGCCTGTCCCCAGTGTGCTGTGTATCTCACTGTCTCTCAGTGCGAGCCTGTCCCCAGTGTGTTGTGTATCTCACTGTCTCAGTGCGAGCCTGTCCCCAGTGTGCTGTGTATCTCACTGTCTCTCAGTGCGAGCCTGTCCCCAGTGTGCTGTGTATCTCACTGTCTCTCAGTGCGAGCCTGTCCCCAGTGTGTTGTGTATCTCACTGTCTCTCAGTGTGAGTCTGTCCCCAGTGTGCTGTGTATCTCACTGTCTCTCAGTGTGAGCCTGTCCCCAGTGTGCTGTGTATCTCACTGTCTCTCAGTGTGAGTCTGTCCCCAGTGTGCTGTGGAACTCACTGTCTCTCAGTGTGAGTCTGTCCCCAGTGTGCGGTGTATCTCACTGTCTCAGTGTGAGCCTGTCCCCAGTGTGCTGTGTATCTCACTGTCTCAGTGTGAGCCTGTCCCCAGTGTGCTGTGTATCTCACTGTCTCTCAGTGCGAGCCTGTCCCCAATGTGCTGTGTATCTCACTCTCAGTGTGAGTCTGTCCCGTGTGCTGTGTATCTCACTGTCTCTCAGTGTGAGTCTGTCTCTCAGTGTGAGTCTGTCCCCAGTGTGCTGTGTATCTCACTCTCAGTGTGAGTCTGTCCCCAGTGTGCTGTGTATCTCACTGTCTCTCAGTGTGAGTCTGTCCCCAGTGTGCTGTGTATCTCACTGTCTCTCAGTGTGAGTCTGTCTCTCAGTGTGAGTCTGTCCCCAGTGTGTTGTGTATCTCACTCTCAGTGTGAGTCTGTCCCCAGTGTGTTGTGTATCTCACTGTCTCAGAGCGAGCCTGTCCCCAATGTGCTGTGTATCTCACTGTCTCTCAGTGCGAGTCTGTCTCTCAGTGTGAGTCTGTCCCCAGTGTGCTGTGTATTTCACTGTCTCAGAGCGAGTCTGTCCCCAATGTGCTGTGTATCTCACTGTCTCTCAGTGTGAGTCTGTCTCTCAGTGTGAGTCTGTCCCCAGTGTGCTGTGTATTTCACTGTCTCAGAGCGAGTCTGTCCCCAATGTGCTGTGTATCTCACTGTCTCTCAGTGCGAGTCTGTCCCCAGTGTGTTGTGTATCTCACTGTCTCAGTGTGAGTCTGTCCCCAGTGTGCTGTGTGTATCTCACTGTTTCTCAGTGTGAGTCTGTCCCCAGTGTGCTGTGTATCTCACTGTCTCTCAGTGCGAGCATGTCCCCAGTGTGCTGTGTATCTCAATGTCTCAGTGCGAGCCTGTCCCCAATGTGTTGTGTATCTCACTGTCTCTCAGTGGGAGCCTGTCCCCAGTGTGCTGTGTATCTCACTGTCTCTCAGTGCGAGCCTGTCCCCAGTGTGCTGTGTATCTCACTGTCTCTCAGTGGGAGCCTGTCCCCAGTGTGCTGTGTATCTCACTGTCTCTCAGTGCGAGTCTGTCCCCAGTGTGCTGTGTATCTCACTGTCTCTCAGTGTGAGTCTGTCCCCAGTGTGAGTCTGTCCCCAGTGTGCTGTGTATCTCTCTGTCCCCAGTGTGAGTCTGTCCCCAGTGTGCTGTGTATCTCACTGTCTCTCAGTGGGAGCCTGTCCCCAGTGTGCTGTGTATCTCACTGTCTCTCAGTGTGAGTCTGTCCCCAGTGTGCTGTGTATCTCACTGTATCTCAGTGAGAGCATGTCCCCAGTGTGCTGTGAATCTCACTGTCTCAGAGTGAGTCTGTCCCCAGTGTGCTGTGTGTCTCAGTGTGAGCATGTCCCCAGTGTGCTGTGTATCTCACTGTCTCAGAGCGAGTCTGTCCCCAGTGTGCTGTGTATCTCACTGTCTCAGTGTGAGCCTGTTCCCAGTGTGCTGTGTATCTCACTGTCTCTCACTGCGAGCCTGTCCCCAATGTGCTGTGTATCTCACTGTCTCAGTGCGAGACTGTCCCCAGTGTGCTGTGTATCTCACTGTCTCAGTGCGAGCCTGTCCCCAGTGTGTTGTGTATCTCACTCTCAGTGCGAGCCTGTCCCCAGTGTGCTGTGTATCTCACTGTCTCTCAGTGTGAGTCTGTCCCCAATGTGCTGTGTATCTCACTGTCTCAGTGCGAGTCTGTCCCCAGTGTGCTGTGTATCTCATTGTTTCTCAGCGCGAGCCTGTCCCCAGTGTGCTGTGTATCTCACTGTGTCAGTGTGAGTCTGTCCCCAGTGTGCTGTGTATCTCACTGTCTCTCAGTGTGAGTCTGTCCCCAGTGTGTTGTGTATCTCACTGTCTCTGTGTGAGTCTGTCCCCAGTGTGCTGTGTATCTCACTGTCTCCCAGTGTGAGTCTGTCCCCAGTGTGAGTCTGTCCCCAGTGTGCTGTGTATCTCTCTGTCCCCAGTGTGAGTCTGTCCCCAGTGTGCTGTGTATCTCACTGTCTCTCAGTGGGAGCCTGTCCCCAGTGTGCTGTGTATCTCACTGTCTCTCAGTGTGAGTCTGTCCCCAGTGTGCTGTGTATCTCACTGTCTCTCAGTGCAAGTCTGTCCCCAGTGTGCTGTGTATCTCACTGTCTCAGAGTGAGTCTGTCCCCAGTGTGCTGTGTATCTCAGTGTCTCAGTGTGAGCATGTCCCCAGTGTGCTGTGTATCTCAGTGTCTCAGTGTGAGCATGTCCCCAGTGTGCTGTGTATCTCACTGTCTCTCAGTGTGAGCCTCTCCCCAGTGTGCTGTGTATCTCACTGTCTCTCACTGCGAGCCTGTCCCCAATGTGCTGTGTATCTCACTGTCTCAGTGCGAGACTGTCCCCAGTGTGCTGTGTATCTCACTGTCTCAGTGCGAGCCTGTCCCCAGTGTGCTGTGTATCTCACTGTCTCAGTGCGAGCCTGTCCCCAGTGTGCTGTGTATCTCACTGTCTCTCAGTGTGAGTCTGTCCCCAATGTGCTGTGTATCTCACTCTTAGTGTGAGTCTGTCCCCAGTGTGCTGTGTATCTCACTGTCTCAGTGCGAGTCTGTCCCCAGTGTGCTGTGTATCTCATTGTTTCTCAGCGCGAGCCTGTCCCCAGTGTGCTGTGTATCTCACTGTGTCAGTGTGAGTCTGTCCCCAGTGTGCTGTGTATCTCACTGTCTCTCAGCGCGAGCCTGTCCCCAGTGTGCTGTGTATCTCACTGTGTCAGTGTGAGTCTGTCCCCAGTGTGTTGTGTATCTCACTGTCTCTGTGTGAGTCTGTCCCCAGTGTGCTGTGTATTTCACTGTCTCAGTGCGAGTCTGTCCCCAGTGTGCTGTGTATCTCACTGTCTCTCAGTGTGAGCCTGTCCCCAGTGTGTTGTGTATCTCACTGTCTGTCAGTGTGAGTCTGTCCCCAGTGTGCTGTGTATCTCACTGTCTCTCAGTGCGAGCCTGTCCCCAGTGTGCTGTGTATCTCACTCTGTGTGAGTCTGTCCCCCGTGTGCTGTGTATCTCACTGTCCCAGTGTGAGTCTGTTCCCAGTGTGAGTCTGTCCCCAGTGTGCTGTGTATTTCACTGTCTCAGAGCGAGTCTGTCCCCAGTGTGCTGTGTATCTCACTGTCTCAGTGCGAGTCTGTCCCCAGTGTGCTGTGTATCTCACTGTCTCTCAGAGCGAGTCTGTCCCCAGTGTGCTGTGTATCTCACTGTCTCAGTGCGAGTCTGTCCCCAGTGTGCTGTGTATCTCACTGTCTCAGTGCGAGCCTGTCCCCAGTGTGCTGTGTATCTCACTGTCTCAGTGTGAGTCTGTCCCCAGTGTGTTGTGTATCTCACTGTCTCTCAGTGCGAGCCTGTCCCCAGTGTGCTGTGTATCTCACTGTCTCTCAGTGTGAGCCTGTCCCCAGTGTGCTGTGTATCTCACTGTCTCAGTGCGAGTCTGTCCCCAGTGTGCTGTGTATCTCACTGTCTCAGTGCGAGCCTGTCCCCAGTGTGTTGTGTATCTCACTCTCAGTGCGAGCCTGTCCCCAATGTGCTGTGTATCTCACTGTCTCAGTGTGAGCCTGTCCCCAGTGTGTTGTGTATCTCACTGTCTCAGTGTGAGTATGTCCCCAGTGTGCTGTGTATCTCACTGTCTCAGTGCGAGTCTGTCCCCAGTGTGCTGTGTATCTCACTCTGTGTGAGTCTGTCCCCCGTGTGCTGTGTATCTCACTGTCTCTCAGCGCGAGCCTGTCCCCAGTGTGCTGTGTATCTCACTCTGTGTGAGTCTGTCCCCAGTGTGTTGTGTATCTCACTGTCTCAGAGCGAGTCTGTCCCCAGTGTGCTGTGTATCTCACTGTCTCAGAGCGAGTCTGTCCCCAGTGTGCTGTGTATCTCACTGTCTCAGTGCAAGTTTGTCCCCAGTGTGCTGTGTATCTCACTGTCTCAGTGCGAGCCTGTCCCCAGTGTGTTGTGTATCTCACTCTCAGTGTGAGTCTGTCCCCAGTGTGCTGTGTATCTCACTGTCTGAGTGCGAGTCTGTCCCCAGTGTGCTGTGTATCTCACTGTCTCAGTGCGAGCCTGTCCCCAGTGTGCTGTGTATCTCACTGTCTCAGTGCGAGTCTGTCCCCAGTGTGTTGTGTATCTCACTGTCTCAGTGCGAGTCTGTCCCCAGTGTGCTGTGTATCTCACTGTCTCTCAGTGTGAGTCTGTCCCCAGTGTGTTGTGTATCTCACTGTCTCTCAGTGTGAGTCTGTCCCCAGTGTGTTGTGTATCTCACTGTCTCTCGGTGCGAGCCTGTCCCCAGTGTGCTGTGTATCTCACTGTCTCAGAGCGAGCCTGTCCCCAGTGTGCTGTGTATCTCACTGTCTCTCAGTGCGAGCATGTCCCCAGTGTGTTGTGTATCTCACTGTCTCAGTGCGAGTCTGTCCCCAGTGTGCTGTGTATCTCACTGTCTCTCAGTGCGAGTCTGTCCCCAGTGTGTTGTGTATCTCACTGTCTCTCAGTGTGAGTCTGTCCCCAGTGTGTTGTGTATCTCACTGTCTCTGTGTGAGTCTGTCCCCAGTGTGCTGTGTATTTCACTGTCTCAGAGCGAGCCTGTCCCCAATGTGCTGTGTATCTCACTGTCTCTCAGTGCGAGTCTGTCTCTCAGTGTGAGTCTGTCCCCAGTGTGCTGTGTATTTCACTGTCTCAGAGCGAGTCTGTCCCCAATGTGCTGTGTATCTCACTGTCTCTCAGTGTGAGTCTGTCTCTCAGTGTGAGTCTGTCCCCAGTGTGCTGTGTATTTCACTGTCTCAGAGCGAGTCTGTCCCCAATGTGCTGTGTATCTCACTGTCTCTCAGTGCGAGTCTGTCCCCAGTGTGTTGTGTATCTCACTGTCTCAGTGTGAGTCTGTCCCCAGTGTGCTGTGTGTATCTCACTGTTTCTCAGTGTGAGTCTGTCCCCAGTGTGCTGTGTATCTCACTGTCTCTCAGTGCGAGCATGTCCCCAGTGTGCTGTGTATCTCAATGTCTCAGTGCGAGTCTGTCCCCAGTGTGCTGTGTATCTCACTGTCTCAGTGTGAGCCTGTTCCCAGTGTGCTGTGTATCTCACTGTCTCTCACTGCGAGCCTGTCCCCAATGTGCTGTGTATCTCACTGTCTCAGTGCGAGACTGTCCCCAGTGTGCTGTGTATCTCACTGTCTCAGTGCGAGCCTGTCCCCAGTGTGTTGTGTATCTCACTCTCAGTGCGAGCCTGTCCCCAGTGTGCTGTGTATCTCACTGTCTCTCAGTGTGAGTCTGTCCCCAATGTGCTGTGTATCTCACTGTCTCAGTGCGAGTCTGTCCCCAGTGTGCTGTGTATCTCATTGTTTCTCAGCGCGAGCCTGTCCCCAGTGTGCTGTGTATCTCACTGTGTCAGTGTGAGTCTGTCCCCAGTGTGCTGTGTATCTCACTGTCTCTCAGTGTGAGTCTGTCCCCAGTGTGTTGTGTATCTCACTGTCTCTGTGTGAGTCTGTCCCCAGTGTGCTGTGTATCTCACTGTCTCTCAGTGTGAGTCTGTCCCCAGTGTGAGTCTGTCCCCAGTGTGCTGTGTATCTCTCTGTCCCCAGTGTGAGTCTGTCCCCAGTGTGCTGTGTATCTCACTGTCTCTCAGTGGGAGCCTGTCCCCAGTGTGCTGTGTATCTCACTGTCTCTCAGTGTGAGTCTGTCCCCAGTGTGCTGTGTATCTCACTGTCTCTCAGTGCAAGTCTGTCCCCAGTGTGCTGTGTATCTCACTGTCTCAGAGTGAGTCTGTCCCCAGTGTGCTGTGTATCTCAGTGTCTCAGTGTGAGCATGTCCCCAGTGTGCTGTGTATCTCAGTGTCTCAGTGTGAGCATGTCCCCAGTGTGCTGTGTATCTCACTGTCTCAGAGCGAGTCTGTCCCCAGTGTGCTGTGTATCTCACTGTCTCTCAGTGTGAGCCTGTCCCCAGTGTGCTGTGTATCTCACTGTCTCTCACTGCGAGCCTGTCCCCAATGTGCTGTGTATCTCACTGTCTCAGTGCGAGACTGTCCCCAGTGTGCTGTGTATCTCACTGTCTCAGTGCGAGCCTGTCCCCAGTGTGCTGTGTATCTCACTGTCTCTCAGTGTGAGCCTGTCCCCAGTGTGCTGTGTATCTCACTGTCTCAGTGCGAGCCTGTCCCCAGTGTGTTGTGTATCTCACTCTCAGTGCGAGCCTGTCCCCAGTGTGCTGTGTATCTCACTGTCTCTCAGTGTGAGTCTGTCCCCAATGTGCTGTGTATCTCACTCTTAGTGTGAGTCTGTCCCCAGTGTGCTGTGTATCTCACTGTCTCAGTGCGAGTCTGTCCCCAGTGTGCTGTGTATCTCATTGTTTCTCAGCGCGAGCCTGTCCCCAGTGTGCTGTGTATCTCACTGTGTCAGTGTGAGTCTGTCCCCAGTGTGCTGTGTATCTCACTGTCTCTCAGCGCGAGCCTGTCCCCAGTGTGCTGTGTATCTCACTGTGTCAGTGTGAGTCTGTCCCCAGTGTGTTGTGCATCTCACTGTCTCTGTGTGAGTCTGTCCCCAGTGTGCTGTGTATTTCACTGTCTCAGTGCGAGCCTGTCCCCAATGTGCTGTGTATCTCACTGTCTCAGTGCGAGTCTGTCCCCAGTGTGCTGTGTATCTCACTGTCTCTCAGTGTGAGCCTGTCCCCAGTGTGTTGTGTATCTCACTGTCTGTCAGTGTGAGTCTGTCCCCAGTGTGCTGTGTATCTCACTGTCTCTCAGTGCGAGCCTGTCCCCAGTGTGCTGTGTATCTCACTCTGTGTGAGTCTGTCCCCCGTGTGCTGTGTATCTCACTGTCCCAGTGCGAGTCTGTCCCCAGTGTGCTGTGTATGTCACTGTCTCAGAGCGAGTCTGTCCCCAGTGTGCTGTGTATCTCACTGTCTCAGTGCGAGTCTGTCCCCAGTGTGCTGTGTATCTCACTGTCTCTCAGAGCGAGTCTGTCCCCAGTGTGCTGTGTATCTCACTGTCTCAGTGCGAGTTTGTCCCCAGTGTGCTGTGTATCTCACTGTCTCAGTGCGAGCCTGTCCCCAGTGTGTTGTGTATCTCACTGTCTCAGTGTGAGTCTGTCCCCAGTGTGCTGTGTATCTCACTGTCTCAGAGCGAGCCTGTCCCCAGTGTGCTGTGTATCTCACTGTCTCTCAGTGTGAGTCTGTCCCCAGTGTGTTGTGTATCTCACTGTCTCTCAGTGCGAGTCTGTCCCCAGTGTGCTGTGTATCTCACTGTCTCTCAGTGCGAGCCTGTCCCCAGTGTGCTGTGTATCTCACTGTCTCTCAGTGTGAGCCTGTCCCCAGTGTGCTGTGTATCTCACTGTCTCAGTGCGAGTCTGTCCCCAGTGTGCTGTGTATCTCACTGTCTCAGTGCGAGCCTGTCCCCAGTGTGTTGTGTATCTCACTCTCAGTGCGAGCCTGTCCCCAATGTGCTGTGTATCTCACTGTCTCAGTGTGAGCCTGTCCCCAGTGTGTTGTGTATCTCACTGTCTCAGTGTGAGTATGTCCCCAGTGTGCTGTGTATCTCACTCTGTGTGAGTCTGTCCCCAGTGTGTTGTGTATCTCACTGTCCCAGTGTGAGTCTGTTCCCAGTGTGAGTCCGTCCCCAGTGTGCTGTGTATCTCACTGTCTCTCAGTGCGAGTCTGTCCCCAGTGTGCTGTGTATCTCACTGTCTCAGAGCGAGTCTGTCCCCAGTGTGCTGTGTATCTCACTGTCTCAGTGCGAGTTTGTCCCCAGTGTGCTGTGTATCTCACTGTCTCAGTGCGAGCCTGTCCCCAGTGTGTTGTGTATCTCACTCTCAGTGTGAGTCTGTCCCCAGTGTGCTGTGTATCTCACTGTCTGAGTGCGAGTCTGTCCCCAGTGTGTTGTGTATCTCACTGTCTCAGTGCGAGCCTGTCCCCAGTGTGTTGTGTATCTCACTCTCAGTGTGAGTCTGTCCCCAGTGTGCTGTGTATCTCACTGTCTCTCAGTGCGAGTCTGTCCCCAGTGTGTTGTGTATCTCACTGTCTCAGTGCGAGTCTGTCCCCAGTGTGCTGTGTATCTCACTGTCTCTCAGTGTGAGTCTGTCCCCAGTGTGTTGTGTATCTCACTGTCTCTCAGTGTGAGTCTGTCCCCAGTGTGTTGTGTATCTCACTGTCTCTCGGTGCGAGCCTGTCCCCAGTGTGCTGTGTATCTCACTGTCTCAGAGCGAGCCTGTCCCCAGTGTGCTGTGTATCTCACTGTCTCTCAGTGCGAGCATGTCCCCAATGTGCTGTGTATCTCACTGTCTCAGTGTGAGTCTGTCCCCAGTGTGCTGTGTATCTCACTGTCTCAGTGCGAGTCTGTCCCCAGTGTGCTGTGTATCTCACTGTCTCTCAGTGCGAGTCTGTCCCCAGTGTGTTGTGTATCTCACTGTCTCTCAGTGTGAGTCTGTCCCCAGTGTGCTCTGTATCTCACTGTCTCTCAGTGTGAGTCTGTCCCCAATGTGCTGTGTATCTCACTGTCTGAGTGCGAGTCTGTCCCCAGTGTGCTGTGTATCTCACTGTCTCTCAGTGTGAGTCTGTCCCCAGTGTGTTGTGTATCTCACTGTCTCTCAGTGCGAGCCTGTCCCCAGTGTGCTGTGTATCTCACTGTCTCAGAGCGAGCCTGTCCCCAGTGTGTTGTGTATCTCACTGTCTCAGTGCGAGTCTGTCCCCAGTGTGCTGTGTATCTCACTGTCTCTCAGTGTGAGTCTGTCCCCAGTGTGCTCTGTATCTCACTGTCTCTCAGTGTGAGTCTGTCCCCAGTGTGCTGTGTATCTCACTGTCTCTCAGTGCGAGTCTGTCCCCAATGTGCTGTGTATCTCATTGTTTCTCAGTGCGAGTCTGTCCCCAGTGTGCTGTGTATCTCACTGTCCCAGTGTGAGTCTGTTCCCAGTGCGAGTCTGTCCCCAATGTGCTGTGTATCTCACTCTGTGTGAGTCTGTCCCCCGTGTGCTGTGTATCTCACTGTCCCAGTGTGAGTCTGTTCCCAGTGTGAGTCTGTCCCCAGTGTGCTGTGTATCTCACTGTCTCAGAGCGAGTCTGTCCCCAGTGTGCTGTGTATCTCACTGTCTCAGTGCGAGTCTGTCCCCAGTGTGCTGCGTATCTCACTGTCTCTCAGTGCGAGTCTGTCCCCAGTGTGTTGTGTATCTCACTGTCTCTCAGTGTGAGTCTGTCCCCAGTGTGCTCTGTATCTCACTGTCTCTCAGTGTGAGTCTGTCCCCAATGTGCTGTGTATCTCACTGTCTCTCAGTGTGAGTCTGTCCCCAGTGTGTTGTGTATCTCACTGTCTCTCAGTGCGAGCCTGTCCCCAGTGTGCTGTGTATCTCACTGTCTCAGAGCGAGCCTGTCCCCAGTGTGTTGTGTATCTCACTGTCTCAGTGCGAGCCTGTCCCCAGTGTGCTGTGTATCTCATTGTTTCTCAGTGCGAGTCTGTCCCCAGTGTGCTGTGTATCTCTCTGTCTCAGTGTGAGTCTGTCCCCAGTGTGCTGTGTATCTCACTGTCTCTGTGTGAGTCTGTCCCCAGTGTGAGCCTGTCCCCAGTGTGCTGTGTATCTCACTGTCTCTGTGTGAGTCTGTCTCTCAGTGCGAGCCTGTCCCCAGTGTGTTGTGTATCTCACTCTCAGTGCGAGCCTGTCCCCAGTGTGCTGTGTATCTCACTGTCTCTCAGTGTGAGTCTGTCCCCAGTGTGCTGTGTATCTCACTGTCTCTCAGTGTGAGTCTGTCCCCAATGTGCTGTGTATCTCACTGTCTCTCAGTGGGAGCCTGTCCCCAGTGTGCTGTGTATCTCACTGTCTCTCAGTGTGAGTCTGTCCCCAGTGTGCTGTGTATCTCACTGTCTCTCAGTGTGAGTCTGTCCCCAGTGTGCTGTGTATCTCACTGTCTCAGTGTGAGTCTGTCCCCAGTGTGCTGTGTATCTCACTGTCTCTCAGTGTGAGTCTGTCCCCAGTGTGTTGTGTATCTCACTGTCTCTGTGTGAGTCTGTCCCCAGTGTGCTGTGTATTTCACTGTCTCAGAGCGAGCCTGTCCCCAATGTGCTGTGTATCTCAGTGCGAGCCTGTCTCTCAGTGTGAGTCTGTCCCCAGTGTGCTGTGTATTTCACTGTCTCAGAGCGAGTCTGTCCCCAATGTGCTGTGTATCTCACTGTCTCTCAGTGCGAGTCTGTCCCCAGTGTGTTGTGTATCTCACTGTCTCAGTGTGAGTCTGTCCCCAGTGTGCTGTGTGTATCTCACTGTCTCTCAGTGCGAGTCTGTCCCCAGTGTGCTGTGTATCTCACTGTCTCTCAGTGCGAGCATGTCCCCAGTGTGCTGTGTATCTCAATGTCTCAGTGCGAGTCTGTCCCCAGTGTGCTGTGTATCTCACTGTCTCTCAGTGCAAGCCTGTCCCCAGTGTGCTGTGTATCTCACTGTCTCTCAGTGTGAGTCTGTCCCCAGTGTGAGTCTGTCCCCAGTGTGCTGTGTATCTCACTGTCTCTCAGTGTGAGTCTGTCCCCAGTGTGAGTCTGTCCCCAGTGTGCTGTGTATCTCACTGTCTCTCAGTGTGAGTCTGTCCCCAGCGTGCTGTGTATCTCACTGTGTCTCAGTGCAAGCCTGTCCCCAGTGTGCTGTGTATCTCACTGTATCTCAGTGAGAGCATGTCCCCAGTGTGCTGTGAATCTCACTGTCTCAGAGTGAGTCTGTCCCCAGTCTGCTGTGTATCTCAGTGTCTCAGTGTGAGCATGTCCCCAGTGTGCTGTGTATCTCACTGTCTCAGAGCGAGTCTGTCCCCAGTGTGCTGTGTATCTCACTGTCTCAGTGTGAGCCTGTTCCCAGTGTGCTGTGTATCTCACTGTCTCTCACTGCGAGCCTGTCCCCAATGTGCTGTGTATCTCACTGTCTCAGTGCGAGACTGTCCCCAGTGTGCTGTGTATCTCACTGTCTCAGTGCGAGCCTGTCCCCAGTGTGTTGTGTATCTCACTCTCAGTGTGAGCCTGTCCCCAGTGTGCTGTGTATCTCACTGTCTCTCAGTGTGAGTCTGTCCCCAATGTGCTGTGTATCTCACTGTCTCAGTGCGAGTCTGTCCCCAGTGTGCTGTGTATCTCATTGTTTCTCAGCGCGAGCCTGTCCCCAGTGTTGTGTGTATCTCACTGTGTCAGTGTGAGTCTGTCCCCAGTGTGCTGTGTATCTCACTGTCTCTCAGTGTGAGTCTGTCCCCAGTGTGTTGTGTATCTCACTGTCTCTGTGTGAGTCTGTCCCCAGTGTGCTGTGTATCTCACTGTCTCTCAGTGTGAGTCTGTCCCCAGTGTGAGTCTGTCCCCAGTGTGCTGTGTATCTCTCTGTCCCCAGTGTGAGTCTGTCCCCAGTGTGCTGTGTATCTCACTGTCTCTCAGTGGGAGCCTGTCCCCAGTGTGCTGTGTATCTCACTGTCTCTCAGTGTGAGTCTGTCCCCAGTGTGCTGTGTATCTCACTGTCTCTCAGTGCAAGTCTGTCCCCAGTGTGCTGTGTATCTCACTGTCTCAGAGTGAGTCTGTCCCCAGTGTGCTGTGTATCTCACTGTCTCAGAGCGAGTCTGTCCCCAGTGTGCTGTGTATCTCACTGTCTCTCAGTGTGAGCCTGTCCCCAGTGTGCTGTGTATCTCACTGTCTCTCACTGCGAGCCTGTCCCCAATGTGCTGTGTATCTCACTGTCTCAGTGCGAGACTGTCCCCAGTGTGCTGTGTATCTCACTGTCTCAGTGCGAGCCTGTCCCCAGTGTGCTGTGTATCTCAATGTCTCTCAGTGTGAGCCTGTCCCCAGTGTGCTGTGTATCTCACTGTCTCTCACTGCGAGCCTGTCCCCAATGTGCTGTGTATCTCACTGTCTCAGTGCGAGACTGTCCCCAGTGTGCTGTGTATCTCACTGTCTCAGTGCGAGCCTGTCCCCAGTGTGCTGTGTATCTCACTGTCTCTCAGTGTGAGTCTGTCCCCAATGTGCTGTGTATCTCACTCTTAGTGTGAGTCTGTCCCCAGTGTGCTGTGTATCTCACTGTCTCAGTGCGAGTCTGTCCCCAGTGTGCTGTGTATCTCATTGTTTCTCAGCGCGAGCCTGTCCCCAGTGTGCTGTGTATCTCACTGTGTCAGTGTGAGTCTGTCCCCAGTGTGCTGTGTATCTCACTGTCTCTCAGCGCGAGCCTGTCCCCAGTGTGCTGTGTATCTCACTGTGTCAGTGTGAGTCTGTCCCCAGTGTGTTGTGTATCTCACTGTCTCTGTGTGAGTCTGTCCCCAGTGTGCTGTGTATTTCACTGTCTCAGTGCGAGCCTGTCCCCAATGTGCTGTGTATCTCACTGTCTCAGTGCGAGTCTGTCCCCAGTGTGCTGTGTATCTCACTGTCTCTCAGTGTGAGCCTGTCCCCAGTGTGTTGTGTATCTCACTGTCTGTCAGTGCGAGCCTGTCCCCAGTGTGCTGTGTATCTCACTCTGTGAGTCTGTCCCCCGTGTGCTGTGTATCTCACTGTCCCAGTGTGAGTCTGTTCCCAGTGTGAGTCTGTCCCCAGTGTGCTGTGTATCTCACTGTCTCAGAGCGAGTCTGTCCCCAGTGTGCTGTGTATCTCACTGTCTCAGTGCGAGCCTGTCCCCAGTGTGCTGTGTATCTCACTGTCTCTCAGTGTGAGTCTGTCCCCAATGTGCTGTGTATCTCACTGTCTCAGTGCGAGTCTGTCCCCAGTGTGCTGTGTATCTCATTGTTTCTCAGCGCGAGCCTGTCCCCAGTGTTGTGTGTATCTCACTGTGTCAGTGTGAGTCTGTCCCCAGTGTGCTGTGTATCTCACTGTCTCTCAGTGTGAGTCTGTCCCCAGTGTGCTGTGTATCTCACTGTCTCTCAGTGTGAGTCTGTCCCCAGTGTGAGTCTGTCCCCAGTGTGCTGTGTATCTCTCTGTCCCCAGTGTGAGTCTGTCCCCAGTGTGCTGTGTATCTCACTGTCTCTCAGTGGGAGCCTGTCCCCAGTGTGCTGTGTATCTCACTGTCTCTCAGTGTGAGTCTGTCCCCAGTGTGCTGTGTATCTCACTGTCTCTCAGTGCAAGTCTGTCCCCAGTGTGCTGTGTATCTCACTGTCTCAGAGTGAGTCTGTCCCCAGTGTGCTGTGTATCTCACTGTCTCAGAGCGAGTCTGTCCCCAGTGTGCTGTGTATCTCACTGTCTCTCAGTGTGAGCCTGTCCCCAGTGTGCTGTGTATCTCACTGTCTCTCACTGCGAGCCTGTCCCCAATGTGCTGTGTATCTCACTGTCTCAGTGCGAGACTGTCCCCAGTGTGCTGTGTATCTCACTGTCTCAGTGCGAGCCTGTCCCCAGTGTGCTGTGTATCTCACTGTCTCTCACTGTGAGCCTGTCCCCAGTGTGCTGTGTATCTCACTGTCTCTCACTGCGAGCCTGTCCCCAATGTGCTGTGTATCTCACTGTCTCAGTGCGAGACTGTCCCCAGTGTGCTGTGTATCTCACTGTCTCAGTGCGAGCCTGTCCCCAGTGTGCTGTGTATCTCACTGTCTCTCAGTGTGAGTCTGTCCCCAATGTGCTGTGTATCTCACTCTTAGTGTGAGTCTGTCCCCAGTGTGCTGTGTATCTCACTGTCTCAGTGCGAGTCTGTCCCCAGTGTGCTGTGTATCTCATTGTTTCTCAGCGCGAGCCTGTCCCCAGTGTGCTGTGTATCTCACTGTGTCAGTGTGAGTCTGTCCCCAGTGTGCTGTGTATCTCACTGTCTCTCAGCGCGAGCCTGTCCCCAGTGTGCTGTGTATCTCACTGTGTCAGTGTGAGTCTGTCCCCAGTGTGTTGTGTATCTCACTGTCTCTGTGTGAGTCTGTCCCCAGTGTGCTGTGTATTTCACTGTCTCAGTGCGAGCCTGTCCCCAATGTGCTGTGTATCTCACTGTCTCAGTGCGAGTCTGTCCCCAGTGTGCTGTGTATCTCACTGTCTCTCAGTGTGAGCCTGTCCCCAGTGTGTTGTGTATCTCACTGTCTCTCAGTGCGAGCCTGTCCCCAGTGTGCTGTGTATCTCACTCTGTGTGAGTCTGTCCCCCGTGTGCTGTGTATCTCACTGTCCCAGTGTGAGTCTGTTCCCAGTGCGAGTCTGTCCCCAGTGTGCTGTGTATCTCACTGTCTCTCAGAGCGAGTCTGTCCCCAGTGTGCTGTGTATCTCACTGTCTCAGTGCGAGTCTGTCCCCAGTGTGCTGTGTATCTCACTGTCTCAGTGCGAGTCTGTCCCCAGTGTGCTGTGTATCTCACTGTATCTCAGTGTGAGTCTGTCCCCAGTGTGTTGTGTATCTCACTGTCTCTCAGTGTGAGTCTGTCCCCAGTGTGTTGTGTATCTCACTGTCTCAGAGCGAGCCTGTCCCCAGTGTGCTGTGTATCTCACTGTCTCTCAGTGTGAGTCTGTCCCCAGTGTGTTGTGTATCTCACTGTCTCTCAGTGCGAGCCTGTCCCCAGTGTGCTGTGTATCTCACTGTCTCAGTGCGAGTCTGTCCCCAGTGTGCTGTGTATCTCACTGTCTCAGTGCGAGTCTGTCCCCAGTGTGCTGTGTATCTCACTCTGTGTGAGTCTGTCCCCCGTGTGCTGTGTATCTCACTGTCTCTCAGCGCGAGCCTGTCCCCAGTGTGCTGTGTATCTCACTCTGTGTGAGTCTGTCCACAGTGTGTTGTGTATCTCACTGTCCCAGTGTGAGTCTGTTCCCAGTGTGAGTCCGTCCCCAGTGTGCTGTGTATCTCACTGTCTCTCAGTGCGAGTCTGTCCCCAGTGTGCTGTGTATCTCACTGTCTCAGAGCGAGTCTGTCCCCAGTGTGCTGTGTATCTCACTGTCTCAGTGCGAGTTTGTCCCCAGTGTGCTGTGTATCTCACTGTCTCAGTGCGAGCCTGTCCCCAGTGTGTTGTGTATCTCACTCTCAGTGTGAGTCTGTCCCCAGTGTGCTGTGTATCTCACTGTCTCAGTGCGAGCCTGTCCCCAGTGTGCTGTGTATCTCACTGTCTCAGTGCGAGTCTGTCCCCAGTGTGCTGTGTATCTCACTGTCTCTCAGTGTGAGTCTGTCCCCAGTGTGTTGTGTATCTCACTGTCTCTCAGTGTGAGTTTGTCCCCAGTGTGCTGTGTATCTCACTGTCTCAGTGCGAGCCTGTCCCCAGTGTGTTGTGTATCTCACTCTCAGTGTGAGTCTGTCCCCAGTGTGCTGTGTATCTCACTGTCTCAGTGCGAGCCTGTCCCCAGTGTGCTGTGTATCTCACTGTCTCAGTGCGAGTCTGTCCCCAGTGTGCTGTGTATCTCACTGTCTCTCAGTGTGAGTCTGTCCCCAGTGTGTTGTGTATCTCACTGTCTCTCAGTGTGAGTCTGTCCCCAGTGTGTTGTGTATCTCACTGTCTCAGTGCGAGTCTGTCCCCAGTGTGTTGTGTATCTCACTGTCTCAGTGTGAGTCTGTCCCCAGTGTGCTGTGTATCTCACTGTCTCTCAGTGCGAGCATGTCCCCAGTGTGTTGTGTATCTCACTGTCTCAGTGCGAGTCTGTCCCCAGTGTGCTGTGTATCTCACTGTCTCTCAGTGCGAGCATGTCCCCAGTGTGTTGTGTATCTCACTGTCTCAGTGCGAGTCTGTCCCCAGTGTGCTGTGTATCTCACTGTCTCTCAGTGTGAGCCTGTCCCCAGTGTGCTGTGTATCTCACTGTCTCTCAGTGCGAGTCTGTCCCCAGTGTGTTGTGTATCTCACTGTCTCTCAGTGTGAGTCTGTCCCCAGTGTGCTCTGTATCTCACTGTCTCTCAGTGTGAGTCTGTTACCAGTGTGCTGTGTATCTCACTGTCTCTCAGTGTGAGTCTGTCCCCAGTGTGCTGTGTATCTCACTGTCTCTCAGTGTGAGTCTGTCCCCAGTGTGCTGTGTATCTCACTGTCTCTCAGTGCGAGTCTGTCCCCAATGTGCTGTGTATCTCATTGTTTCTCAGTGCGAGTCTGTCCCCAGTGTGCTGTGTATCTCTCTGTCTCAGTGTGAGTCTGTCCCCAGTGTGCTGTGTATCTCACTCTCAGTGTGAGTCTGTCCCCAGTGCGAGTCTGTCCCCAGTGTGTTGTGTATCTCACTGTCTCTGTGAGTCTGTCCCCAGTGTGAGCCTGTCCCCAGTGTGCTGTGTATCTCACTGTCTCAGTGTGAGCCTGTCCCCAGTGTGCTGTGTATCTCACTGTCTCAGTGCGAGCCTGTCCCCAGTGTGTTGTGTATCTCACTCTCAGTGCGAGCCTGTCCCCAGTGTGCTGTGTATCTCACTTTCTCAGTGCGAGTCTGTCCCCAGTGTGCTGTGTATCTCACTGTCTCAGTGCGAGTCTGTCCCCAGTGTGAGTCTGTCCCCAGTGTGCTGTGTATCTCACTGTCTCTCAGTGCAAGCCTGTCCCCAGTGTGCTGTGTATCTCACTGTATCTCAGTGAGAGCATGTCCCCAGTGTGCTGTGTATCTCACTGTCTCAGTGCGAGTCTGTCCCGTGTGCTGTGTATCTCACTGTCTCTCAGTGCGAGCCTGTCCCCAGTGTGCTGTGTATTTCATCTCAGTGTGAGTCTGTCCCCAGTGTGTTGTGTATCTCACTGTCTCTGTGTGAGTCTGTCCCCAGTGTGCTGTGTATTTCACTGTCTCAGAGCGAGTCTGTCCCCAATGTGCTGTGTATCTCACTGTCTCTCAGTGTGAGTCTGTCTCTCAGTGTGAGTCTGTCCCCAGTGTGCTGTGTATTTCACTGTCTCAGAGCGAGTCTGTCCCCAGTGTGCTGTGTATCTCACTGTCTCAGTGCGAGTCTGTCCCCAGTGTGCTGTGTATCTCACTGTCTCTCAGTGCGAGTCTGTCCCCAGTGTGTTGTGTATCTCACTGTCTCTCAGTGTGAGTCTGTCCCCAGTGTGCTCTGTATCTCACTGTCTCTCAGTGTGAGTCTGTCCCCAATGTGCTGTGTATCTCACTGTCTCTCAGTGTGAGTCTGTCCCCAGTGTGTTGTGTATCTCACTGTCTCTCAGTGCGAGCCTGTCCCCAGTGTGCTGTGTATCTCACTGTCTCAGAGCGAGCCTGTCCCCAGTGTGTTGTGTATCTCACTGTCTCAGTGCGAGTCTGTCCCCAGTGTGCTGTGTATCTCACTGTCTCTCAGTGTGAGTCTGTCCCCAGTGTGCTCTGTATCTCACTGTCTCTCAGTGTGAGTCTGTCCCCAGTGTGCTGTGTATCTCACTGTCTCTCAGTGTGAGTCTGTCCCCAATGTGCTGTGTATCTCAGTGCGAGTCTGTCCCCAATGTGCTGTGTATCTCATTGTTTCTCAGTGCGAGCCTGTCCCCAGTGTGCTGTGTATCTCATTGTTTCTCAGTGCGAGTCTGTCCCCAGTGTGCTGTGTATCTCTCTGTCTCAGTGTGAGTCTGTCCCCAGTGTGCTGTGTATCTCACTGTCTCAGTGTGAGTCTGTCTCTCAGTGCGAGCCTGTCCCCAGTGTGTTGTGTATCTCACTCTCAGTGCGAGCCTGTCCCCAGTGTGCTGTGTATCTCACTGTCTCTCAGTGTGAGTCTGTCCCCAGTGTGCTGTGTATCTCACTGTCTCAGTGTGAGTCTGTCTCTCAGTGCGAGCCTGTCCCCAGTGTGCTGTGTATCTCAATGTCTCTCAGTGTGAGTCTGTCCCCAGTGTGCTGTGTATCTCACTGTCTCTCAGTGTGAGTCTGTCCCCAATGTGCTGTGTATCTCACTGTCTCTCAGTGTGAGTCTGTCCCCAGTGTGCTGTGTATCTCATTGTCTCTCAGTGTGAGTCTGTCCCCAGTGTGCTGTGTATCTCACTGTCTCAGTGTGAGTCTGTCCCCAGTGTGCTGTGTATCTCACTGTCTCTCAGTGTGAGTCTGTCCCCAGTGTGTTGTGTATCTCACTGTCTCTGTGTGAGTCTGTCCCCAGTGTGCTGTGTATCTCAGTGCGAGCCTGTCTCTCAGTGTGAGTCTGTCCCCAGTGTGCTGTGTATTTCACTGTCTCAGAGCGAGCCTGTCCCCAATGTGCTGTGTATCTCAGTGCGAGCCTGTCTCTCAGTGTGAGTCTGTCCCCAATGTGCTGTGTATCTCACTGTCTCTCAGTGCGAGTCTGTCCCCAGTGTGTTGTGTATCTCACTGTCTCAGTGTGAGTCTGTCCCCAGTGTGCTGTGTATCTCACTGTCTCTCAGTGCGAGCATGTCCCCAGTGTGCTGTGTATCTCAATGTCTCAGTGCGAGCCTGTCCCCAATGTGTTGTGTATCTCACTGTCTCTCAGTGCGAGTCTGTCCCCAGTGTGCTGTGTATCTCACTGTCTCTCAGTGTGAGTCTGTCCCCAGTGTGAGTCTGTCCCCAGTGTGCTGTGTATCTCACTGTCTCTCAGTGTGAGTCTGTCCCCAGCGTGCTGTGTATCTCACTGTATCTCAGTGAGAGCATGTCCCCAGTGTGCTGTGAATCTCACTGTCTCAGAGTGAGTCTGTCCCCAGTGTGCTGTGTATCTCAGTGTCTCAGTGTGAGCATGTCCCCAGTGTGCTGTGTATCTCACTGTCTCAGAGCGAGTCTGTCCCCAGTGTGCTGTGTATCTCAGTGTCTCAGTGTGAGCCTGTTCCCAGTGTGCTGTGTATCTCACTGTCTCTCACTGCGAGCCTGTCCCCAATGTGCTGTGTATCTCACTGTCTCAGTGCGAGACTGTCCCCAGTGTGCTGTGTATCTCACTGTCTCAGTGCGAGCCTGTCCCCAGTGTGTTGTGTATCTCACTGTCTCAGTGAGAGCATGTCCCCAGTGTGCTGTGAATCTCACTGTCTCAGAGTGAGTCTGTCCCCAGTGTGCTGTGTATCTCAGTGTCTCAGTGTGAGCATGTCCCCAGTGTGCTGTGTATCTCACTGTCTCAGAGCGAGTCTGTCCCCAGTGTGCTGTGTATCTCAGTGTCTCAGTGTGAGCCTGTTCCCAGTGTGCTGTGTATCTCACTGTCTCTCACTGCGAGCCTGTCCCCAATGTGCTGTGTATCTCACTGTCTCAGTGCGAGACTGTCCCCAGTGTGCTGTGTATCTCACTGTCTCAGTGCGAGCCTGTCCCCAGTGTGTTGTGTATCTCACTGTCTCAGTGCGAGCCTGTCCCCAGTGTGTTGTGTATCTCACTCTCAGTGTGAGTCTGTCCCCAGTGTGCTGTGTATCTCACTGTCTCAGTGCGAGCCTGTCCCCAGTGTGCTGTGTATCTCACTGTCTCAGTGCGAGTCTGTCCCCAGTGTGCTGTGTATCTCACTGTCTCTCAGTGTGAGTCTGTCCCCAGTGTGTTGTGTATCTCACTGTCTCTCAGTGTGAGTCTGTCCCCAGTGTGTTGTGTATCTCACTGTCTCAGTGCGAGTCTGTCCCCAGTGTGTTGTGTATCTCACTGTCTCAGTGTGAGTCTGTCCCCAGTGTGCTGTGTATCTCACTGTCTCTCAGTGCGAGCATGTCCCCAGTGTGTTGTGTATCTCACTGTCTCAGTGCGAGTCTGTCCCCAGTGTGCTGTGTATCTCACTGTCTCTCAGTGCGAGCATGTCCCCAGTGTGTTGTGTATCTCACTGTCTCAGTGCGAGTCTGTCCCCAGTGTGCTGTGTATCTCACTGTCTCTCAGTGTGAGCCTGTCCCCAGTGTGCTGTGTATCTCACTGTCTCTCAGTGCGAGTCTGTCCCCAGTGTGTTGTGTATCTCACTGTCTCTCAGTGTGAGTCTGTCCCCAGTGTGCTCTGTATCTCACTGTCTCTCAGTGTGAGTCTGTTACCAGTGTGCTGTGTATCTCACTGTCTCTCAGTGTGAGTCTGTCCCCAGTGTGCTGTGTATCTCACTGTCTCTCAGTGTGAGTCTGTCCCCAGTGTGCTGTGTATCTCACTGTCTCTCAGTGCGAGTCTGTCCCCAATGTGCTGTGTATCTCATTGTTTCTCAGTGCGAGTCTGTCCCCAGTGTGCTGTGTATCTCTCTGTCTCAGTGTGAGTCTGTCCCCAGTGTGCTGTGTATCTCACTCTCAGTGTGAGTCTGTCCCCAGTGCGAGTCTGTCCCCAGTGTGTTGTGTATCTCACTGTCTCTGTGAGTCTGTCCCCAGTGTGAGCCTGTCCCCAGTGTGCTGTGTATCTCACTGTCTCAGTGTGAGCCTGTCCCCAGTGTGCTGTGTATCTCACTGTCTCAGTGCGAGCCTGTCCCCAGTGTGTTGTGTATCTCACTCTCAGTGCGAGCCTGTCCCCAGTGTGCTGTGTATCTCACTGTCTCAGTGCGAGTCTGTCCCCAGTGTGCTGTGTATCTCACTGTCTCAGTGCGAGTCTGTCCCCAGTGTGAGTCTGTCCCCAGTGTGCTGTGTATCTCACTGTCTCTCAGTGCAAGCCTGTCCCCAGTGTGCTGTGTATCTCACTGTATCTCAGTGAGAGCATGTCCCCAGTGTGCTGTGTATCTCACTGTCTCAGTGCGAGTCTGTCCCGTGTGCTGTGTATCTCACTGTCTCTCAGTGCGAGCCTGTCCCCAGTGTGCTGTGTATTTCATCTCAGTGTGAGTCTGTCCCCAGTGTGTTGTGTATCTCACTGTCTCTGTGTGAGTCTGTCCCCAGTGTGCTGTGTATTTCACTGTCTCAGAGCGAGTCTGTCCCCAATGTGCTGTGTATCTCACTGTCTCTCAGTGTGAGTCTGTCTCTCAGTGTGAGTCTGTCCCCAGTGTGCTGTGTATTTCACTGTCTCAGAGCGAGTCTGTCCCCAGTGTGCTGTGTATCTCACTGTCTCAGTGCGAGTCTGTCCCCAGTGTGCTGTGTATCTCACTGTCTCACAGTGCGAGTCTGTCCCCAGTGTGTTGTGTATCTCACTGTCTCTCAGTGTGAGTCTGTCCCCAGTGTGCTCTGTATCTCACTGTCTCTCAGTGTGAGTCTGTCCCCAATGTGCTGTGTATCTCACTGTCTCTCAGTGTGAGTCTGTCCCCAGTGTGTTGTGTATCTCACTGTCTCTCAGTGCGAGCCTGTCCCCAGTGTGCTGTGTATCTCACTGTCTCAGAGCGAGCCTGTCCCCAGTGTGTTGTGTATCTCACTGTCTCAGTGCGAGTCTGTCCCCAGTGTGCTGTGTATCTCACTGTCTCTCAGTGTGAGTCTGTCCCCAGTGTGCTGTGTATCTCACTGTCTCTCAGTGCGAGTCTGTCCCCAATGTGCTGTGTATCTCATTGTTTCTCAGTGCGAGCCTGTCCCCAGTGTGCTGTGTATCTCATTGTTTCTCAGTGCGAGTCTGTCCCCAGTGTGCTGTGTATCTCTCTGTCTCAGTGTGAGTCTGTCCCCAGTGTGCTGTGTATCTCACTGTCTCTGTGTGAGTCTGTCCCCAGTGTGAGCCTGTCCCCAGTGTGCTGTGTATCTCACTGTCTCTGTGTGAGTCTGTCTCTCAGTGCGAGCCTGTCCCCAGTGTGTTGTGTATCTCACTCTCAGTGCGAGCCTGTCCCCAGTGTGCTGTGTATCTCACTGTCTCTCAGTGTGAGTCTGTCCCCAATGTGCTGTGTATCTCACTGTCTCTCAGTGTGAGTCTGTCCCCAGTGTGCTGTGTATCTCAATGTCTCTCAGTGTGAGTCTGTCCCCAGTGTGCTGTGTATCTCACTGTCTCTCAGTGTGAGTCTGTCCCCAATGTGCTGTGTATCTCATTGTCTCTCAGTGTGAGTCTGTCCCCAGTGTGCTGTGTATCTCACTGTCTCAGTGTGAGTCTGTCCCCAGTGTGCTGTGTATCTCACTGTCTCTCAGTGTGAGTCTGTCCCCAGTGTGTTGTGTATCTCACTGTCTCTGTGTGAGTCTGTCCCCAGTGTGCTGTGTATTTCACTGTCTCAGAGCGAGCCTGTCCCCAATGTGCTGTGTATCTCAGTGCGAGCCTGTCTCTCAGTGTGAGTCTGTCCCCAGTGTGCTGTGTATTTCACTGTCTCAGAGCGAGCCTGTCCCCAATGTGCTGTGTATCTCAGTGCGAGCCTGTCTCTCAGTGTGAGTCTGTCCCCAATGTGCTGTGTATCTCACTGTCTCTCAGTGCGAGTCTGTCCCCAGTGTGTTGTGTATCTCACTGTCTCAGTGTGAGTCTGTCCCCAGTGTGCTGTGTGTATCTCACTGTCTCTCAGTGCGAGTCTGTCCCCAGTGTGCTGTGTATCTCACTGTCTCTCAGTGCGAGCATGTCCCCAGTGTGCTGTGTATCTCAATGTCTCAGTGCGAGCCTGTCCCCAATGTGTTGTGTATCTCACTGTCTCTCAGTGCGAGTCTGTCCCCAGTGTGCTGTGTATCTCACTGTCTCTCAGTGTGAGTCTGTCCCCAGTGTGAGTCTGTCCCCAGTGTGCTGTGTATCTCACTGTCTCTCAGTGTGAGTCTGTCCCCAGCGTGCTGTGTATCTCACTGTATCTCAGTGAGAGCATGTCCCCAGTGTGCTGTGAATCTCACTGTCTCAGAGTGAGTCTGTCCCCAGTGTGCTGTGTATCTCAGTGTCTCAGTGTGAGCATGTCCCCAGTGTGCTGTGTATCTCACTGTCTCAGAGCGAGTCTGTCCCCAGTGTGCTGTGTATCTCAGTGTCTCAGTGTGAGCCTGTTCCCAGTGTGCTGTGTATCTCACTGTCTCTCACTGCGAGCCTGTCCCCAATGTGCTGTGTATCTCACTGTCTCAGTGCGAGACTGTCCCCAGTGTGCTGTGTATCTCACTGTCTCAGTGCGAGCCTGTCCCCAGTGTGTTGTGTATCTCACTCTCAGTGCGAGCCTGTCCCCAGTGTGCTGTGTATCTCACTGTCTCTCAGTGTGAGTCTGTCCCCAATGTGCTGTGTATCTCACTGTCTCAGTGCGAGTCTGTCCCCAGTGTGCTGTGTATCTCATTGTTTCTCAGCGCGAGCCTGTCCCCAGTGTTGTGTGTATCTCACTGTGTCAGTGTGAGTCTGTCCCCAGTGTGCTGTGTATCTCACTGTCTCTCAGTGTGAGTCTGTCCCCAGTGTGTTGTGTATCTCACTGTCTCTGTGTGAGTCTGTCCCCAGTGTGCTGTGTATCTCACTGTCTCTCAGTGTGAGTCTGTCCCCAGTGTGAGTCTGTCCCCAGTGTGCTGTGTATCTCTCTGTCCCCAGTGTGAGTCTGTCCCCAGTGTGCTGTGTATCTCACTGTCTCTCAGTGGGAGCCTGTCCCCAGTGTGCTGTGTATCTCACTGTCTCTCAGTGTGAGTCTGTCCCCAGTGTGCTGTGTATCTCACTGTCTCTCAGTGCAAGTCTGTCCCCAGTGTGCTGTGTATCTCACTGTCTCAGAGTGAGTCTGTCCCCAGTGTGCTGTGTATCTCACTGTCTCAGAGCGAGTCTGTCCCCAGTGTGCTGTGTATCTCACTGTCTCTCAGTGTGAGCCTGTCCCCAGTGTGCTGTGTATCTCACTGTCTCTCACTGCGAGCCTGTCCCCAATGTGCTGTGTATCTCACTGTCTCAGTGCGAGACTGTCCCCAGTGTGCTGTGTATCTCACTGTCTCAGTGCGAGCCTGTCCCCAGTGTGCTGTGTATCTCAATGTCTCTCAGTGTGAGCCTGTCCCCAGTGTGCTGTGTATCTCACTGTCTCTCACTGCGAGCCTGTCCCAATGTGCTGTGTATCTCACTGTCTCAGTGCGAGACTGTCCCCAGTGTGCTGTGTATCTCACTGTCTCAGTGCGAGCCTGTCCCCAGTGTGCTGTGTATCTCACTGTCTCTCAGTGTGAGTCTGTCCCCAATGTGCTGTGTATCTCACTCTTAGTGTGAGTCTGTCCCCAGTGTGCTGTGTATCTCACTGTCTCAGTGCGAGTCTGTCCCCAGTGTGCTGTGTATCTCATTGTTTCTCAGCGCGAGCCTGTCCCCAGTGTGCTGTGTATCTCACTGTGTCAGTGTGAGTCTGTCCCCAGTGTGCTGTGTATCTCACTGTCTCTCAGCGCGAGCCTGTCCCCAGTGTGCTGTGTATCTCACTGTGTCAGTGTGAGTCTGTCCCCAGTGTGTTGTGTATCTCACTGTCTCTGTGTGAGTCTGTCCCCAGTGTGCTGTGTATTTCACTGTCTCAGTGCGAGCCTGTCCCCAATGTGCTGTGTATCTCACTGTCTCAGTGCGAGTCTGTCCCCAGTGTGCTGTGTATCTCACTGTCTCTCAGTGTGAGCCTGTCCCCAGTGTGTTGTGTATCTCACTGTCTGTCAGTGTGAGTCTGTCCCCAGTGTGCTGTGTATCTCACTGTCTCTCAGTGCGAGCCTGTCCCCAGTGTGCTGTGTATCTCACTCTGTGTGAGTCTGTCCCCCGTGTGCTGTGTATCTCACTGTCCCAGTGTGAGTCTGTTCCCAGTGTGAGTCTGTCCCCAGTGTGCTGTGTATCTCACTGTCTCAGAGCGAGTCTGTCCCCAGTGTGCTGTGTATCTCACTGTCTCTCAGTGTGAGTCTGTCCCCAGTGTGTTGTGTATCTCACTGTCTCTGTGTGAGTCTGTCCCCAGTGTGCTGTGTATCTCACTGTCTCTCAGTGTGAGTCTGTCCCCAGTGTGAGTCTGTCCCCAGTGTGCTGTGTATCTCTCTGTCCCCAGTGTGAGTCTGTCCCCAGTGTGCTGTGTATCTCACTGTCTCTCAGTGGGAGCCTGTCCCCAGTGTGCTGTGTATCTCACTGTCTCTCAGTGTGAGTCTGTCCCCAGTGTGCTGTGTATCTCACTGTCTCTCAGTGCAAGTCTGTCCCCAGTGTGCTGTGTATCTCACTGTCTCAGAGTGAGTCTGTCCCCAGTGTGCTGTGTATCTCACTGTCTCAGAGCGAGTCTGTCCCCAGTGTGCTGTGTATCTCACTGTCTCTCAGTGTGAGCCTGTCCCCAGTGTGCTGTGTATCTCACTGTCTCTCACTGCGAGCCTGTCCCCAATGTGCTGTGTATCTCACTGTCTCAGTGCGAGACTGTCCCCAGTGTGCTGTGTATCTCACTGTCTCAGTGCGAGCCTGTCCCCAGTGTGCTGTGTATCTCACTGTCTCTCAGTGTGAGTCTGTCCCCAATGTGCTGTGTATCTCACTCTTAGTGTGAGTCTGTCCCCAGTGTGCTGTGTATCTCACTGTCTCAGTGCGAGTCTGTCCCCAGTGTGCTGTGTATCTCATTGTTTCTCAGCGCGAGCCTGTCCCCAGTGTGCTGTGTATCTCACTGTGTCAGTGTGAGTCTGTCCCCAGTGTGCTGTGTATCTCACTGTCTCTCAGCGCGAGCCTGTCCCCAGTGTGCTGTGTATCTCACTGTGTCAGTGTGAGTCTGTCCCCAGTGTGTTGTGTATCTCACTGTCTCTGTGTGAGTCTGTCCCCAGTGTGCTGTGTATTTCACTGTCTCAGTGCGAGCCTGTCCCCAATGTGCTGTGTATCTCACTGTCTCAGTGCGAGTCTGTCCCCAGTGTGCTGTGTATCTCACTGTCTCTCAGTGTGAGCCTGTCCCCAGTGTGTTGTGTATCTCACTGTCTCTCAGTGCGAGCCTGTCCCCAGTGTGCTGTGTATCTCACTCTGTGTGAGTCTGTCCCCCGTGTGCTGTGTATCTCACTGTCCCAGTGTGAGTCTGTTCCCAGTGTGAGTCTGTCCCCAGTGTGCTGTGTATCTCACTGTCTCAGAGCGAGTCTGTCCCCAGTGTGCTGTGTATCTCACTGTCTCAGTGCGAGTCTATCCCCAGTGTGCTGTGTATCTCACTGTCTCTCAGAGCGAGTCTGTCCCCAGTGTGCTGTGTATCTCACTGTCTCAGTGCGAGTCTGTCCCCAGTGTGCTGTGTATCTCACTGTCTCTCAGAGCGAGTCTGTCCCCAGTGTGCTGTGTATCTCACTGTCTCAGTGCGAGTTTGTCCCCAGTGTGTTGTGTATCTCACTGTCTCAGTGTGAGTCTGTCCCCAGTGTGCTGTGTATCTCACTGTCTCAGTGCGAGTCTGTCCCCAGTGTGCTGTGTATCTCACTGTCTCAGTGCGAGCCTGTCCATAGTGTGCTGTGTATCTCACTGTCTCAGTGCGAGTCTGTCCCCAGTGTGCTGTGTATCTCACTGTATCTCAGTGTGAGTCTGTCCCCAGTGTGTTGTGTATCTCACTGTCTCTCAGTGTGAGTCTGTCCCCAGTGTGTTGTGTATCTCACTGTCTCAGAGCGAGCCTGTCCCCAGTGTGCTGTGTATCTCACTGTCTCTCAGTGTGAGTCTGTCCCCAGTGTGTTGTGTATCTCACTGTCTCTCAGTGCGAGCCTGTCCCCAGTGTGCTGTGTATCTCACTGTCTCAGTGCGAGTCTGTCCCCAGTGTGCTGTGTATCTCACTGTCTCAGTGCGAGTCTGTCCCCAGTGTGCTGTGTATCTCACTCTGTGTGAGTCTGTCCCCCGTGTGCTGTGTATCTCACTGTCTCTCAGCGCGAGCCTGTCCCCAGTGTGCTGTGTATCTCACTCTGTGTGAGTCTGTCCCCAGTGTGTTGTGTATCTCACTGTCCCAGTGTGAGTCTGTTCCCAGTGTGAGTCCGTCCCCAGTGTGCTGTGTATCTCACTGTCTCTCAGTGCGAGTCTGTCCCCAGTGTGCTGTGTATCTCACTGTCTCAGAGCGAGTCTGTCCCCAGTGTGCTGTGTATCTCACTGTCTCAGTGCGAGTTTGTCCCCAGTGTGCTGTGTATCTCACTGTCTCAGTGCGAGCCTGTCCCCAGTGTGTTGTGTATCTCACTCTCAGTGTGAGTCTGTCCCCAGTGTGCTGTGTATCTCACTGTCTCAGTGCGAGCCTGTCCCCAGTGTGCTGTGTATCTCACTGTCTCAGTGCGAGTCTGTCCCCAGTGTGCTGTGTATCTCACTGTCTCTCAGTGTGAGTCTGTCCCCAGTGTGTTGTGTATCTCACTGTCTCTCAGTGTGAGTTTGTCCCCAGTGTGCTGTGTATCTCACTGTCTCAGTGCGAGCCTGTCCCCAGTGTGTTGTGTATCTCACTCTCAGTGTGAGTCTGTCCCCAGTGTGCTGTGTATCTCACTGTCTCAGTGCGAGCCTGTCCCCAGTGTGCTGTGTATCTCACTGTCTCAGTGCGAGTCTGTCCCCAGTGTGCTGTGTATCTCACTGTCTCTCAGTGTGAGTCTGTCCCCAGTGTGTTGTGTATCTCACTGTCTCTCAGTGTGAGTCTGTCCCCAGTGTGTTGTGTATCTCACTGTCTCAGTGCGAGTCTGTCCCCAGTGTGTTGTGTATCTCACTGTCTCAGTGTGAGTCTGTCCCCAGTGTGCTGTGTATCTCACTGTCTCTCAGTGCGAGCATGTCCCCAGTGTGTTGTGTATCTCACTGTCTCAGTGCGAGTCTGTCCCCAGTGTGCTGTGTATCTCACTGTCTCTCAGTGCGAGCATGTCCCCAGTGTGTTGTGTATCTCACTGTCTCAGTGCGAGTCTGTCCCCAGTGTGCTGTGTATCTCACTGTCTCTCAGTGTGAGCCTGTCCCCAGTGTGCTGTGTATCTCACTGTCTCTCAGTGCGAGTCTGTCCCCAGTGTGTTGTGTATCTCACTGTCTCTCAGTGTGAGTCTGTCCCCAGTGTGCTCTGTATCTCACTGTCTCTCAGTGTGAGTCTGTTACCAGTGTGCTGTGTATCTCACTGTCTCTCAGTGTGAGTCTGTCCCCAGTGTGCTGTGTATCTCACTGTCTCTCAGTGTGAGTCTGTCCCCAGTGTGCTGTGTATCTCACTGTCTCTCAGTGCGAGTCTGTCCCCAATGTGCTGTGTATCTCATTGTTTCTCAGTGCGAGTCTGTCCCCAGTGTGCTGTGTATCTCTCTGTCTCAGTGTGAGTCTGTCCCCAGTGTGCTGTGTATCTCACTCTCAGTGTGAGTCTGTCCCCAGTGCGAGTCTGTCCCCAGTGTGTTGTGTATCTCACTGTCTCTGTGAGTCTGTCCCCAGTGTGAGCCTGTCCCCAGTGTGCTGTGTATCTCACTGTCTCAGTGTGAGCCTGTCCCCAGTGTGCTGTGTATCTCACTGTCTCAGTGCGAGCCTGTCCCCAGTGTGTTGTGTATCTCACTCTCAGTGCGAGCCTGTCCCCAGTGTGCTGTGTATCTCACTGTCTCAGTGCGAGTCTGTCCCCAGTGTGCTGTGTATCTCACTGTCTCAGTGCGAGTCTGTCCCCAGTGTGAGTCTGTCCCCAGTGTGCTGTGTATCTCTCTGTCCCCAGTGTGAGTCTGTCCCCAGTGTGCTGTGTATCTCACTGTCTCTCAGTGCAAGCCTGTCCCCAGTGTGCTGTGTATCTCACTGTATCTCAGTGAGAGCATGTCCCCAGTGTGCTGTGTATCTCACTGTCTCAGTGCGAGTCTGTCCCGTGTGCTGTGTATCTCACTGTCTCTCAGTGCGAGCCTGTCCCCAGTGTGCTGTGTATTTCATCTCAGTGTGAGTCTGTCCCCAGTGTGTTGTGTATCTCACTGTCTCTGTGTGAGTCTGTCCCCAGTGTGCTGTGTATTTCACTGTCTCAGAGCGAGTCTGTCCCCAATGTGCTGTGTATCTCACTGTCTCTCAGTGTGAGTCTGTCTCTCAGTGTGAGTCTGTCCCCAGTGTGCTGTGTATTTCACTGTCTCAGAGCGAGTCTGTCCCCAATGTGCTGTGTATCTCACTGTCTCTCAGTGCGAGTCTGTCCCCAGTGTGTTGTGTATCTCACTGTCTCAGTGTGAGTCTGTCCCCAGTGTGGTGTGTGTATCTCACTGTTTCTCAGTGTGAGTCTGTCCCCAGTGTGCTGTGTATCTCACTGTCTCTCAGTGCGAGCATGTCCCCAGTGTGCTGTGTATCTCAATGTCTCAGTGCGAGCCTGTCCCCAATGTGTTGTGTATCTCACTGTCTCTCAGTGGGAGCCTGTCCCCAGTGTGCTGTGTATCTCACTGTGTCAGTGTGAGTCTGTCCCCAGTGTGTTGTGTATCTCACTGTCTCTGTGTGAGTCTGTCCCCAGTGTGCTGTGTATTTCACTGTCTCAGTGCGAGCCTGTCCCCAGTGTGTTGTGTATCTCACTGTCTCAGTGTGAGTCTGTCCCCAGTGTGCTGTGTATCTCACTGTCTCTCAGTGCGAGCCTGTCCCCAGTGTGCTGTGTATCTCACTCTGTGTGAGTCTGTCCCCCGTGTGCTGTGTATCTCACTGTCCCAGTGTGAGTCTGTTCCCAGTGCGAGCCTGTCCCCAGTGTGCTGTGTATCTCACTGTCTCTCAGTGCGAGCCTGTCCCCAGTGTGCTGTGTATCTCACTGTCTCAGAGCGAGTCTGTCCCCAGTGTGCTGTGTATCTCACTGTCTCAGTGCGAGCCTGTCCCCAGTGTGCTGTGTATCTCACTGTCTCTCAGTGTGAGTCTGTCCCCAATGTGCTGTGTATCTCACTGTCTCAGTGCGAGTCTGTCCCCAGTGTGCTGTGTATCTCATTGTTTCTCAGCGCGAGCCTGTCCCCAGTGTTGTGTGTATCTCACTGTGTCAGTGTGAGTCTGTCCCCAGTGTGCTGTGTATCTCACTGTCTCTCAGTGTGAGTCTGTCCCCAGTGTGTTGTGTATCTCACTGTCTCTCAGTGTGAGTCTGTCCCCAGTGTGCTGTGTATCTCACTGTCTCAGAGTGAGTCTGTCCCCAGTGTGCTGTGTATCTCACTGTCTCTCAGTGTGAGTCTGTCCCCAGTGTGCTGTGTATCTCACTGTCTCAGTGTGAGTCTGTCCCCAGTGTGCTGTGTATCTCACTGTCTCAGTGTGAGTCTGTCCCCAGTGTGCTGTGTATCTCACTGTCTCAGAGTGAGTCTGTCCCCAGTGTGCTGTGTATCTCACTGTCTCAGAGCGAGTCTGTCCCCAGTGTGCTGTGTATCTCACTGTCTCTCAGTGTGAGCCTGTCCCCAGTGTGCTGTGTATCTCACTGTCTCTCACTGCGAGCCTGTCCCCAATGTGCTGTGTATCTCACTGTCTCAGTGCGAGACTGTCCCCAGTGTGCTGTGTATCTCACTGTCTCAGTGCGAGCCTGTCCCCAGTGTGCTGTGTATCTCACTGTCTCTCAGTGTGAGCCTGTCCCCAGTGTGCTGTGTATCTCACTGTCTCTCACTGCGAGCCTGTCCCCAATGTGCTGTGTATCTCACTGTCTCAGTGCGAGACTGTCCCCAGTGTGCTGTGTATCTCACTGTCTCAGTGCGAGCCTGTCCCCAGTGTGCTGTGTATCTCACTGTCTCTCAGTGTGAGTCTGTCCCCAATGTGCTGTGTATCTCACTCTTAGTGTGAGTCTGTCCCCAGTGTGCTGTGTATCTCACTGTCTCAGTGCGAGTCTGTCCCCAGTGTGCTGTGTATCTCATTGTTTCTCAGCGCGAGCCTGTCCCCAGTGTGCTGTGTATCTCACTGTGTCAGTGTGAGTCTGTCCCCAGTGTGCTGTGTATCTCACTGTCTCTCAGCGCGAGCCTGTCCCCAGTGTGCTGTGTATCTCACTGTGTCAGTGTGAGTCTGTCCCCAGTGTGCTGTGTATCTCACTGTCTCTGTGTGAGTCTGTCCCCAGTGTGCTGTGTATTTCACTGTCTCAGTGCGAGCCTGTCCCCAATGTGCTGTGTATCTCACTGTCTCAGTGCGAGTCTGTCCCCAGTGTGCTGTGTATCTCACTGTCTCTCAGTGTGAGCCTGTCCCCAGTGTGTTGTGTATCTCACTGTCTGTCAGTGTGAGTCTGTCCCCAGTGTGCTGTGTATCTCACTGTCTCTCAGTGCGAGCCTGTCCCCAGTGTGCTGTGTATCTCACTCTGTGTGAGTCTGTCCCCCGTGTGCTGTGTATCTCACTGTCCCAGTGTGAGTCTGTTCCCAGTGTGAGTCTGTCCCCAGTGTGCTGTGTATCTCACTGTCTCAGAGCGAGTCTGTCCCCAGTGTGTTGTGTATCTCACTGTCTCAGTGCGAGCCTGTCCCCAGTGTGCTGTGTATCTCACTGTCTCTCAGTGTGAGTCTGTCCCCAGTGTGAGTCTGTCCCCAGTGTGCTGTGTATCTCTCTGTCCCCAGTGTGAGTCTGTCCCCAGTGTGCTGTGTATCTCACTGTCTCTCAGTGGGAGCCTGTCCCCAGTGTGCTGTGTATCTCACTGTCTCTCAGTGTGAGTCTGTCCCCAGTGTGAGTCTGTCCCCAGTGTGCTGTGTATCTCTCTGTCCCCAGTGTGAGTCTGTCCCCAGTGTGCTGTGTATCTCACTGTCTCTCAGTGGGAGTCTGTCCCCAGTGTGCTGTGTATCTCACTGTCTCTCAGTGCAAGTCTGTCCCCAGTGTGCTGTGTATCTCACTGTCTCAGAGTGAGTCTGTCCCCAGTGTGCTGTGTATCTCACTGTCTCAGAGCGAGTCTGTCCCCAGTGTGCTGTGTATCTCACTGTCTCTCAGTGTGAGCCTGTCCCCAGTGTGCTGTGTATCTCACTGTCTCTCACTGCGAGCCTGTCCCCAATGTGCTGTGTATCTCACTGTCTCAGTGCGAGACTGTCCCCAGTGTGCTGTGTATCTCACTGTCTCAGTGCGAGCCTGTCCCCAGTGTGCTGTGTATCTCACTGTCTCTCAGTGTGAGCCTGTCCCCAGTGTGCTGTGTATCTCACTGTCTCTCACTGCGAGCCTGTCCCCAATGTGCTGTGTATCTCACTGTCTCAGTGCGAGACTGTCCCCAGTGTGCTGTGTATCTCACTGTCTCAGTGCGAGCCTGTCCCCAGTGTGCTGTGTATCTCACTGTCTCTCAGTGTGAGTCTGTCCCCAATGTGCTGTGTATCTCACTCTTAGTGTGAGTCTGTCCCCAGTGTGCTGTGTATCTCACTGTCTCAGTGCGAGTCTGTCCCCAGTGTGCTGTGTATCTCATTGTTTCTCAGCGCGAGCCTGTCCCCAGTGTGCTGTGTATCTCACTGTGTCAGTGTGAGTCTGTCCCCAGTGTGCTGTGTATCTCACTGTCTCTCAGCGCGAGCCTGTCCCCAGTGTGCTGTGTATCTCACTGTGTCAGTGTGAGTCTGTCCCCAGTGTGCTGTGTATTTCACTGTCTCAGTGTGAGTCTGTTCCCAGTGTGAGTCTGTCCCCAGTGTGCTGTGTATCTCACTGTCTCAGAGCGAGTCTGTCCCCAGTGTGCTGTGTATCTCACTGTCTCAGTGCGAGTCTGTCCCCAGTGTGCTGTGTATCTCACTGTCTCTCAGAGCGAGTCTGTCCCCAGTGTGCTGTGTATCTCACTGTCTCAGTGCGAGTCTGTCCCCAGTGTGCTGTGTATCTCACTGTCTCTCAGAGCGAGTCTGTCCCCAGTGTGCTGTGTATCTCACTGTCTCAGTGCGAGTTTGTCCCCAGTGTGTTGTGTATCTCACTGTCTCAGTGTGAGTCTGTCCCCAGTGTGCTGTGTATCTCACTGTCTCAGTGCGAGTCTGTCCCCAGTGTGCTGTGTATCTCACTGTCTCAGTGCGAGCCTGTCCCCAGTGTGCTGTGTATCTCACTGTCTCAGTGCGAGTCTGTCCCCAGTGTGCTGTGTATCTCACTGTCTCTCAGTGTGAGTCTGTCCCCAGTGTGTTGTGTATCTCACTGTCTCTCAGTGTGAGTCTGTCCCCAGTGTGTTGTGTATCTCACTGTCTCAGAGCGAGCCTGTCCCCAGTGTGCTGTGTATCTCACTGTCTCTCAGTGTGAGTCTGTCCCCAGTGTGTTGTGTATCTCACTGTCTCTCAGTGCGAGCCTGTCCCCAGTGTGCTGTGTATCTCACTGTCTCAGTGCGAGTCTGTCCCCAGTGTGCTGTGTATCTCACTCTGTGTGAGTCTGTCCCCCGTGTGCTGTGTATCTCACTGTCTCTCAGCGCGAGCCTGTCCCCAATGTGCTGTGTATCTCACTCTGTGTGAGTCTGTCCCCAGTGTGTTGTGTATCTCACTGTCCCAGTGTGAGTCTGTTCCCAGTGTGAGTCCGTCCCCAGTGTGCTGTGTATCTCACTGTCTCTCAGTGCGAGTCTGTCCCCAGTGTGCTGTGTATCTCACTGTCTCAGAGCGAGTCTGTCCCCAGTGTGCTGTGTATCTCACTGTCTCAGTGCGAGTTTGTCCCCAGTGTGCTGTGTATCTCACTGTCTCAGTGCGAGCCTGTCCCCAGTGTGCTGTGTATCTCACTGTCTCAGTGCGAGCCTGTCCCCAGTGTGCTGTGTATCTCACTGTCTCAGTGCGAGTCTGTCCCCAGTGTGCTGTGTATCTCACTGTCTCTCAGTGTGAGTCTGTCCCCAGTGTGTTGTGTATCTCACTGTCTCTCAGTGTGAGTTTGTCCCCAGTGTGCTGTGTATCTCACTGTCTCAGTGCGAGCCTGTCCCCAGTGTGTTGTGTATCTCACTCTCAGTGTGAGTCTGTCCCCAGTGTGCTGTGTATCTCACTGTCTCAGTGCGAGCCTGTCCCCAGTGTGCTGTGTATCTCACTGTCTCAGTGCGAGTCTGTCCCCAGTGTGCTGTGTATCTCACTGTCTCTCAGTGTGAGTCTGTCCCCAGTGTGTTGTGTATCTCACTGTCTCTCAGTGTGAGTCTGTCCCCAGTGTGTTGTGTATCTCACTGTCTCAGTGCGAGTCTGTCCCCAGTGTGTTGTGTATCTCACTGTCTCAGTGTGAGTCTGTCCCCAGTGTGCTGTGTATCTCACTGTCTCTCAGTGCGAGCATGTCCCCAGTGTGTTGTGTATCTCACTGTCTCAGTGCGAGTCTGTCCCCAGTGTGCTGTGTATCTCACTGTCTCTCAGTGCGAGCATGTCCCCAGTGTGTTGTGTATCTCACTGTCTCAGTGCGAGTCTGTCCCCAGTGTGCTGTGTATCTCACTGTCTCTCAGTGTGAGCCTGTCCCCAGTGTGCTGTGTATCTCACTGTCTCTCAGTGCGAGTCTGTCCCCAGTGTGTTGTGTATCTCACTGTCTCTCAGTGTGAGTCTGTCCCCAGTGTGCTCTGTATCTCACTGTCTCTCAGTGTGAGTCTGTCCCCAGTGTGCTGTGTATCTCACTGTCTCTCAGTGCGAGCCTGTCCCCAGTGTGCTGTGTATCTCACTGTCTCTCAGTGTGAGTCTGTCCCCAGTGTGCTGTGTATCTCACTGTCTCTCAGTGTGAGTCTGTCCCCAGTGTGCTGTGTATCTCACTGTCTCTCAGTGCGAGTCTGTCCCCAATGTGCTGTGTATCTCATTGTTTCTCAGTGCGAGTCTGTCCCCAGTGTGCTGTGTATCTCTCTGTCTCAGTGTGAGTCTGTCCCCAGTGTGCTGTGTATCTCACTCTCAGTGTGAGTCTGTCCCCAGTGCGAGTCTGTCCCCAGTGTGTTGTGTATCTCACTGTCTCTGTGAGTCTGTCCCCAGTGTGAGCCTGTCCCCAGTGTGCTGTGTATCTCACTGTCTCAGTGTGAGCCTGTCCCCAGTGTGCTGTGTATCTCACTGTCTCAGTGCGAGCCTGTCCCCAGTGTGTTGTGTATCTCACTCTCAGTGCGAGCCTGTCCCCAGTGTGCTGTGTATCTCACTGTCTCAGTGCGAGTCTGTCCCCAGTGTGCTGTGTATCTCACTGTCTCAGTGCGAGTCTGTCCCCAGTGTGAGTCTGTCCCCAGTGTGCTGTGTATCTCTCTGTCCCCAGTGTGAGTCTGTCCCCAGTGTGCTGTGTATCTCACTGTCTCTCAGTGCAAGCCTGTCCCCAGTGTGCTGTGTATCTCACTGTATCTCAGTGAGAGCATGTCCCCAGTGTGCTGTGTATCTCACTGTCTCAGTGCGAGTCTGTCCCGTGTGCTGTGTATCTCACTGTCTCTCAGTGCGAGCCTGTCCCCAGTGTGCTGTGTATTTCATCTCAGTGTGAGTCTGTCCCCAGTGTGTTGTGTATCTCACTGTCTCTGTGTGAGTCTGTCCCCAGTGTGCTGTGTATTTCACTGTCTCAGAGCGAGTCTGTCCCCAATGTGCTGTGTATCTCACTGTCTCTCAGTGTGAGTCTGTCTCTCAGTGTGAGTCTGTCCCCAGTGTGCTGTGTATTTCACTGTCTCAGAGCGAGTCTGTCCCCAATGTGCTGTGTATCTCACTGTCTCTCAGTGCGAGTCTGTCCCCAGTGTGTTGTGTATCTCACTGTCTCAGTGTGAGTCTGTCCCCAGTGTGCTGTGTGTATCTCACTGTTTCTCAGTGTGAGTCTGTCCCCAGTGTGCTGTGTATCTCACTGTCTCTCAGTGCGAGCATGTCCCCAGTGTGCTGTGTATCTCAATGTCTCAGTGCGAGCCTGTCCCCAATGTGTTGTGTATCTCACTGTCTCTCAGTGGGAGCCTGTCCCCAGTGTGCTGTGTATCTCACTGTCTCTCAGTGCGAGCCTGTCCCCAGTGTGCTGTGTATCTCACTGTCTCTCAGTGGGAGCCTGTCCCCAGTGTGCTGTGTATCTCACTGTCTCTCAGTGTGAGTCTGTCCCCAGTGTGCTGTGTATCTCACTGTCTCTCAGTGGGAGCCTGTCCCCAGTGTGCTGTGTATCTCACTGTCTCTCAGTGTGAGTCTGTCCCCAGTGTGCTGTGTATCTCACTGTCTCTCAGTGCAAGCCTGTCCCCAGTGTGCTGTGTATCTCACTGTATCTCAGTGAGAGCATGTCCCCAGTGTGCTGTGAATCTCACTGTCTCAGAGTGAGTCTGTCCCCAGTGTGCTGTGTATCTCAGTGTCTCAGTGTGAGCATGTCCCCAGTGTGCTGTGTATCTCACTGTCTCAGTGCGAGCCTGTCCCCAGTGTGTTGTGTATCTCACTCTCAGTGCGAGCCTGTCCCCAGTGTGTTGTGTATCTCACTGTCTCTCAGTGTGAGTCTGTCCCCAATGTGCTGTGTATCTCACTGTCTCAGTGCGAGTCTGTCCCCAGTGTGCTGTGTATCTCACTGTGTCAGTGTGAGTCTGTCCCCAGTGTGCTGTGTATCTCACTGTCTCTCAGTGTGAGTCTGTCCCCAGTGTGAGTCTGTCCCCAGTGTGCTGTGTATCTCTCTGTCCCCAGTGTGAGTCTGTCCCCAGTGTGCTGTGTATCTCACTGTCTCTCAGTGCAAGCCTGTCCCCAGTGTGCTGTGTATCTCACTGTATCTCAGTGAGAGCATGTCCCCAGTGTGCTGTGTATCTCACTGTCTCTCAGTGCAAGCCTGTCCCCAGTGTGCTGTGTATCTCACTGTATCTCAGTGAGAGCATGTCCCCAGTGTGCTGTGTATCTCACTGTCTCTCAGTGCAAGCCTGTCCCCAGTGTGCTGTGTATCTCACTGTATCTCAGTGAGAGCATGTCCCCAGTGTGCTGTGTATCTCACTGTCTCTCAGTGTGAGTCTGTCTCTCAGTGTGAGTCTGACCCCAGTGTGCTGTGTATCTCACTCTCAGTGTGAGTCTGTCCCCAGTGTGCTGTGTATCTCACTGTCTCTCAGTGTGAGTCTGTCCCCAGTGTGCTGTGTATCTCACTCTCAGTGTGAGTCTGTCCCCAGTGTGTTGTGTATCTCACTGTCTCTGTGTGAGTCTGTCCCCAGTGTGCTGTGTATCTCACTGTCTCTCAGTGCGAGTCTGTCTCTCAGTGTGAGTCTGTCCCCAGTGTGCTGTGTATTTCACTGTCTCAGAGCGAGTCTGTCCCCAATGTGCTGTGTATCTCACTGTCTCTCAGTGCGAGTCTGTCCCCAGTGTGTTGTGTATCTCACTGTCTCAGTGTGAGTCTGTCCCCAGTGTGCTGTGTGTATCTCACTGTTTCTCAGTGCGAGCATGTCCCCAGTGTGCTGTGTATCTCAATGTCTCAGTGCGAGCCTGTCCCCAATGTGTTGTGTATCTCACTGTCTCTCAGTGTGAGTCTGTCCCCAGTGTGCTGTGTATCTCACTGTCTCAGTGTGAGCCTGTTCCCAGTGTGCTGTGTATCTCACTGTCTCTCACTGCGAGCCTGTCCCCAATGTGCTGTGTATCTCACTGTCTCAGTGCGAGACTGTCCCCAGTGTGCTGTGTATCTCACTGTCTCAGTGCGAGCCTGTCCCCAGTGTGTTGTGTATCTCACTCTCAGTGCGAGCCTGTCCCCAGTGTGCTGTGTATCTCACTGTCTCTCAGTGTGAGTCTGTCCCCAATGTGCTGTGTATCTCACTGTCTCAGTGCGAGTCTGTCCCCAGTGTGCTGTGTATCTCATTGTTTCTCAGCGCGAGCCTGTCCCCAGTGTGCTGTGTATCTCACTGTGTCAGTGTGAGTCTGTCCCCAGTGTGCTGTGTATCTCACTGTCTCTCAGTGTGAGTCTGTCCCCAGTGTGCTGTGTATCTCACTGTCTCTCAGTGGGAGCCTGTCCCCAGTGTGCTGTGTATCTCACTGTCTCTCAGTGTGAGTCTGTCCCCAGTGTGCTGTGTATCTCACTGTCTCTCAGTGCGAGTCTGTCCCAGTGTGCTGTGTATCTCACTGTCTCAGAGTGAGTCTGTCCCCAGTGTGCTGTGTATCTCAGTGTCTCAGTGTGAGCATGTCCCCAGTGTGCTGTGTATCTCAGTGTCTCAGTGTGAGCATGTCCCCAGTGTGCTGTGTATCTCACTGTCTCAGAGCGAGTCTGTCCCCAGTGTGCTGTGTATCTCACTGTCTCTCAGTGTGAGCCTGTCCCCAGTGTGCTGTGTATCTCACTGTCTCTCACTGCGAGCCTGTCCCCAATGTGCTGTGTATCTCACTGTCTCAGTGCGAGACTGTCCCCAGTGTGCTGTGTATCTCACTGTCTCAGTGCGAGCCTGTCCCCAGTGTGTTGTGTATCTCACTCTCAGTGCGAGCCTGTCCCCAGTGTGCTGTGTATCTCACTGTCTCTCAGTGTGAGTCTGTCCCCAATGTGCTGTGTATCTCACTCTTAGTGTGAGTCTGTCCCCAGTGTGCTGTGTATCTCACTGTCTCAGTGCGAGCCTGTCCCCAGTGTGCTGTGTATCTCATTGTTTCTCAGCGCGAGCCTGTCCCCAGTGTGCTGTGTATCTCACTGTCTCTCAGCGCGAGCCTGTCCCCAGTGTGCTGTGTATCTCACTGTGTCAGTGTGAGTCTGTCCCCAGTGTGTTGTGTATCTCACTGTCTCTGTGTGAGTCTGTCCCCAGTGTGCTGTGTATTTCACTGTCTCAGTGCGAGCCTGTCCCCAATGTGCTGTGTATCTCACTGTCTCAGTGCGAGTCTGTCCCCAGTGTGCTGTGTATCTCACTGTCTCTCAGTGTGAGCCTGTCCCCAGTGTGTTGTGTATCTCACTGTCTGTCAGTGTGAGTCTGTCCCCAGTGTGCTGTGTATCTCACTGTCTCTCAGTGCGAGCCTGTCCCCAGTGTGCTGTGTATCTCACTCTGTGTGAGTCTGTCCCCAGTGTGCTGTGTATTTCACTGTCTCAGAGCGAGTCTGTCCCCAGTGTGCTGTGTATCTCACTGTCTCAGTGCGAGCCTGTCCCCAGTGTGTTGTGTATCTCACTGTCTCAGTGTGAGTCTGTCCCCAGTGTGCTGTGTATCTCACTGTCTCAGTGCGAGTCTGTCCCCAGTGTGCTGTGTATCTCACTGTCTCAGTGCGAGCCTGTCCCCAGTGTGCTGTGTATCTCACTGTCTCAGTGCGAGTCTGTCCCCAGTGTGCTGTGTATCTCACTGTCTCTCAGTGTGAGTCTGTCCCCAGTGTGTTGTGTATCTCACTGTCTCTCAGTGCGAGCCTGTCCCCAGTGTGCTGTGTATCTCACTGTCTCTCAGTGTGAGCCTGTCCCCAGTGTGCTGTGTATCTCACTGTCTCAGTGCGAGTCTGTCCCCAGTGTGCTGTGTATCTCACTGTCTCAGTGCGAGCCTGTCCCCAGTGTGTTGTGTATCTCACTCTCAGTGCGAGCCTGTCCCCAATGTGCTGTGTATCTCACTGTCTCAGTGTGAGCCTGTCCCCAGTGTGTTGTGTATCTCACTGTCTCAGTGTGAGCATGTCCCCAGTGTGCTGTGTATCTCAGTGTCTCAGTGTGAGTATGTCCCCAGTGTGCTGTGTATCTCACTCTGTGTGAGTCTGTCCCCAGTGTGTTGTGTATCTCACTCTGTGTGAGTCTGTCCCCAGTGTGTTGTGTATCTCACTGTCCCAGTGTGAGTCTGTTCCCAGTGTGAGTCCGTCCCCAGTGTGCTGTGTATCTCACTGTCTCTCAGTGCGAGTCTGTCCCCAGTGTGCTGTGTATCTCACTGTCTCAGAGCGAGTCTGTCCCCAGTGTGCTGTGTATCTCACTGTCTCAGTGCGAGTTTGTCCCCAGTGTGCTGTGTATCTCACTGTCTCAGTGCGAGCCTGTCCCCAGTGTGTTGTGTATCTCACTCTCAGTGTGAGTCTGTCCCCAGTGTGCTGTGTATCTCACTGTCTCAGTGCGAGCCTGTCCCCAGTGTGCTGTGTATCTCACTGTCTCAGTGCGAGTCTGTCCCCAGTGTGTTGTGTATCTCACTGTCTCAGTGCGAGTCTGTCCCCAGTGTGCTGTGTATCTCACTGTCTCTCAGTGTGAGTCTGTCCCCAGTGTGTTGTGTATCTCACTGTCTCTCAGTGTGAGTCTGTCCCCAGTGTGTTGTGTATCTCACTGTCTCTCAGTGCGAGCCTGTCCCCAGTGTGCTGTGTATCTCACTGTCTCAGAGCGAGCCTGTCCCCAGTGTGCTGTGTATCTCACTGTCTCTCAGTGCGAGCATGTCCCCAGTGTGTTGTGTATCTCACTGTCTCAGTGCGAGTCTGTCCCCAGTGTGCTGTGTATCTCACTGTCTCTCAGTGTGAGCCTGTCCCCAGTGTGCTGTGTATCTCACTGTCTCTCAGTGCGAGCATGTCCCCAGTGTGTTGTGTATCTCACTGTCTCAGTGCGAGTCTGTCCCCAGTGTGCTGTGTATCTCACTGTCTCTCAGTGCGAGTCTGTCCCCAGTGTGTTGTGTATCTCACTGTCTCTCAGTGTGAGTCTGTCCCCAGTGTGCTGTGTATCTCACTGTCTCTCAGTGTGAGTCTATCCCCAGTGTGCTGTGTATCTCACTGTCTCTCAGTGCGAGTCTGTCCCCAATGTGCTGTGTATCTCATTGTTTCTCAGTGCGAGTCTGTCCCCAGTGTGCTGTGTATCTCATTGTTTCTCAGTGCGAGTCTGTCCCCAGTGTGCTGTGTATCTCTCTGTCTCAGTGTGAGTCTGTCCCCAGTGTGCTGTGTATCTCACTCTCAGTGTGAGTCTGTCCCCAGTGCGAGTCTGTCCCCAGTGTGTTGTGTATCTCACTGTCTCTGTGTGAGTCTGTCCCCAGTGTGAGCCTGTCCCCAGTGTGCTGTGTATCTCACTGTCTCAGTGTGAGCCTGTCCCCAGTGTGCTGTGTATCTCACTGTCTCAGTGCGAGCCTGTCCCCAGTGTGTTGTGTATCTCACTCTCAGTGCGAGCCTGTCCCCAGTGTGCTGTGTATCTCACTGTCTCTCAGTGTGAGTCTGTCCCCAATGTGCTGTGTATCTCACTGTCTCAGTGCGAGTCTGTCCCCAGTGTGCTGTGTATCTCACTGTGTCAGTGTGAGTCTGTCCCCAGTGTGCTGTGTATCTCACTGTCTCTCAGTGTGAGTCTGTCCCCAGTGTGAGTCTGTCCCCAGTGTGCTGTGTATCTCTCTGTCCCCAGTGTGAGTCTGTCCCCAGTGTGCTGTGTATCTCACTGTCTCTCAGTGGGAGCCTGTCCCCAGTGTGCTGTGTATCTCACTGTCTCTCAGTGCAAGCCTGTCCCCAGTGTGCTGTGTATCTCACTGTATCTCAGTGAGAGCATGTCCCCAGTGTGCTGTGTATCTCACTGTCTCAGAGTGAGTCTGTCCCCAGTGTGCTGTGTATCTCAGTGTCTCAGTGTGAGCATGTCCCCAGTGTGCTGTGTATCTCACTGTCTCAGAGCGAGTCTGTCCCCAGTGTGCTGTGTATCTCACTGTCTCAGTGTGAGCCTGTCCCCAGTGTGCTGTGTATCTCACTGTCTCTCACTGCGAGCCTGTCCCCAATGTGCTGTGTATCTCACTGTCTCAGTGCGAGACTGTCCCCAGTGTGCTGTGTATCTCACTGTCTCAGTGCGAGCCTGTCCCCAGTGTGTTGTGTATCTCACTCTCAGTGCGAGCCTCTCCCCAGTGTGCTGTGTATCTCATTGTTTCTCAGCGCGAGCCTGTCCCCAGTGTGCTGTGTATCTCACTGTGTCAGTGTGAGTCTGTCCCCAGTGTGCTGTGTATCTCACTGTCTCTCAGTGTGAGTCTGTCCCCAGTGTGCTGTGTATCTCACTCTCAGTGTGAGTCTGTCCCCAGTGTGCTGTGTATTTCACTGTCTCAGAGCGAGCCTGTCCCCAGTGTGCTGTGTATTTCACTGTCTCAGAGCGAGCCTGTCCCCAGTGTGCTGTGTATCTCACTGTCTCAGTGTGAGCCTGTCCCCAGTGTGCTGTGTATCTCACTGTCTCAGTGTGAGCCTGTCCCCAGTGTGCTGTGTATCTCACTGTCTCAGTGTGCGCCTGTCCCCAGTGTGCTGTGTATCTCACTCTCAGTGCGAGCCTGTCCCCAGTGTGCTGTGTATCTCACTGTCTCAGTGTGCGCCTGTCCCCAGTGTGCTGTGTATCTCACTGTCCCAGTGTGAGTCTGTTCCCAGTGTGAGTCCGTCCCCAGTGTGCTGTGTATCTCACTCTCAGTGCGAGTCTGTCCCCAGTGTGCTGTGTATCTCACTGTCTCTCAGAGCGAGTCTGTCCCCAGTGTGCTGTGTATCTCACTGTCTCAGTGCGAGTTTGTCCCCAGTGTGCTGTGTATCTCACTGTCTCAGTGCGAGCCTGTCCCCAGTGTGTTGTGTATCTCACTGTCTCAGTGTGAGTCTGTCCCCAGTGTGCTGTGTATCTCACTGTCTCAGTGCGAGTCTGTCCCCAGTGTGCTGTGTATCTCACTGTCTCAGTGCGAGCCTGTCCCCAGTGTGCTGTGTATCTCACTGTCTCAGTGCGAGTCTGTCCCCAGTGTGCTGTGTATCTCACTGTCTCTCAGTGTGAGCCTGTCCCCAGTGTGCTGTGTATCTCACTGTCTCTCAGTGCGAGCATGTCCCCAGTGTGTTGTGTATCTCACTGTCTCTCAGTGCGAGGCTGTCCCCAGTGTGCTGTGTATCTCACTGTCTCTCAGTGTGAGCCTGTCCCCAGTGTGCTGTGTATCTCACTGTCTCAGTGCGAGTCTGTCCCCAGTGTGCTGTGTATCTCACTGTCTCTCAGTGCGAGCCTGTCCCCAGTGTGCTGTGTATCTCACTGTCTCTCAGTGTGAGCCTGTCCCCAGTGTGCTGTGTATCTCACTGTCTCAGTGTGAGCCTGTCCCCAGTGTGTTGTGTATCTCACTGTCTCAGTGTGAGTATGTCCCCAGTGTGCTGTGTATCTCACTGTCTCAGTGCGAGTCTGTCCCTGGTGTGCTGTGTATCTCACTGTCTCTCAGTGTGAGTCTGTCCCCAGTGTGCTGTGTATCTCACTGTCTCTCAGTGCGAGCCTGTCCCCAGTGTGCTGTGTATCTCACTGTCTCAGTGGGAGCCTGTCCCCAGTGTGTTGTGTATCTCACTGTCCCAGTGTGAGTCTGTTCCCAGTGTGAGTCCGTCCCCAGTGTGCTGTGTATCTCACTGTCTCTCAGTGCGAGTCTGTCCCCAGTGTGCTGTGTATCTCACTGTCTCAGTGCGAGCCTGTCCCCAGTGTGCTGTGTATCTCACTGTCTCAGAGCGAGCCTGTCCCCAGTGTGCTGTGTATCTCACTGTCTCTCAGTGCGAGCATGTCCCCAGTGTGCTGTGTATCTCACTGTCTCTCAGTGTGAGTCTGTCCCCAGTGTGCTCTGTATCTCACTGTCTCTCAGTGCGAGTCTGTCCCCAATGTGCTGTGTATCTCAGTGCGAGTCTGTCCCCAGTGTGCTGTGTATCTCATTGTTTCTCAGTGCGAGTCTGTCCCCAGTGTGCTGTGTATCTCTCTGTCTCAGTGTGAGTCTGTCCCCAGTGTGCTGTGTATCTCACTCTCAGTGTGAGTCTGTCCCCAGTGCGAGTCTGTCCCCAGTGTGTTGTGTATCTCACTGTCTCTGTGTGAGTCTGTCCCCAGTGTGAGCCTGTCCCCAGTGTGCTGTGTATCTCACTGTCTCAGTGCGAGTCTGTCCCCAGTGTGCTGTGTATCTCACTGTCTCTCAGTGTGAGCCTGTCCCCAGTGTGTTGTGTATCTCACTGTCTCAGTGTGAGTATGTCCCCAGTGTGCTGTGTATCTCACTGTCTCAGTGTGAGTCTGTCCCCAGTGTGCTGCGTATCTCACTGTCTCAGTGGGAGCCTGTCCCCAGTGTGCTGTGTATCTCACTGTCTCTCAGTGCGAGTCTGTCCCCAGTGTGCTGTGTATCTCACTGTCTCTCAGAGCGAGTCTGTCCCCAGTGTGCTGTGTATCTCACTGTCTCAGTGCGAGCCTGTCCCCAGTGTGCTGTGTATCTCACTGTCTCAGTGCGAGCCTGTCCCCAGTGTGTTGTGTATCTCACTGTCCCAGTGTGAGTCTGTTCCCAGTGTGAGTCCGTCCCCAGTGTGCTGTGTATTTCACTGTCTCAGAGCGAGTCTGTCCCCAGTGTGCTGTGTATCTCACTGTCTCTCAGTGCGAGTCTGTCCCCAGTGTGTTGTGTATCTCACTGTCTCAGTGTGAGTCTGTCCCCAGTGTGCTGTGTATCTCAGTGCGAGCTTGTCCCCAGTGTGCTGTGTATCTCACTGTCTCGGTGTGAGTCTGTCCCCAGTATGCTGTGTATCTCACTGTTTCTCAGTGTGAGTCTGTCCCCAGTGTGCTGTGTATCTCACTGTCTCGGTGTGCGTCTGTCCCCAGTGTGTTGTGTATCTCACTGTCTCGGTGTGAGTCTGTCCCTAGTGTGCTGTGTATCTCACTGTCTCTCAGTGCGAGCATGTCCCCAGTGTGCTGTGTATCTCACTGTCTCAGTACGAGCCTGTCCCCAGTGTGCTGTGTATCTCACTGTCTCAGTGTGAGTCTGTCCCCAGTGTGCTGCGTATCTCACTGTCTCAGTGTAAGCCTGTCCCCAGTGTGCTGTGTATCTCACTGTCTCTCAGTGTGAGTCTGTCCCCAGTGTGTTGTGTATCTCACTGTCTCTCATTGCGAGCCTGTCCCCAGTGTGCTGTGTATTTCACTGTCCCCAGTGTGAGTCTGTCCCCAGTGTGAGTCTGTCCCCAGTGTGAGTCTGTCCCCAGTGTGCTGTGTATCTCTCTGTCCCCAGTGTGAGTCTGTCCCCAGTGTGCTGTGTATCTCACTGTCTCAGTACGAGCCTGTCCCCAGTGTGCTGTGTATCTCACTGTCTCAGTGTAAGCCTGTCCCCAGTGTGCTGTGTATCTCACTGTCTCTCAGTGTGAGTCTGTCCCCAGTGTGTTGTGTATCTCACTGTCTCTCATTGCGAGCCTGTCCCCAGTGTGCTGTGTATTTCACTGTCCCCAGTGTGAGTCTGTCCCCAGTGTGAGTCTGTCCCCAGTGTGCTGTGTATCTCACTGTCTCTCAGTGTGAGTCTGTCCCCAGTGTGCTGTGTATCTCACTGTCTCTCAGTGTGAGTCTGTCCCCAGTGTGCTGTGTATCTCACTGTCTCTCAGAGCGAGTCTGTCCCCAGTGTGCTGTGTATCTCACTGTCTCTCAGTGTGAGTCTGTCCCCAGTGTGCTGTGTATCTCACTGTCTCTCAGTGTGAGCCTGTCCCCAGTGTGCTGTGTATCTCACTGTCTCTCAGTGTGAGCCTGTCCCCAGTGTGCTGTGTATCTCACTGTCTCTCAGTGTGAGTCTGTCCCCAGTGTGCTGTGTATCTCACTGTCTCTTGCCTTCCACAGCTGCAGCACCTGGTGAGTGACGATGTGTGCGTGCAGGCGACAGAGGTTTACCTGGGCGAGCGGAAGCGAGGAGCAGCTGGCGGGAGTTTGCCCTCGCAGTGCGTCAGAGCGACTCTGGAAGCGGCCTACCAGCTGAAGGCCGAGCGCATCATGCAGGATGAAAACTGCTTCAAGGTAAGGAGCGCTTGCTAAAGGCCGTGACCTTTCCGCTGACCTGTGCTGGGTGCAGGAGTTGTGCCCGGTCGCTTCGTTTGTTTCCCAGCAACAGAAATGAAAGTTTGCATGAATTCTGTTGTGAATGAGAGCTTGTTGATTGGTGGTTTGGAATGAAACCTTCAGTGCCTGCTTGGGGAAGGGGTGGTTGTGGCCGTTGTTTCAGCACCCCGCACACCCCACACGGTGCGAGGGCAGAGACTCGGGCCAACACAGTCAGAAACATGAGCAATGCAAAACAGCACAAGGTACATTGACAGGATTAACATGGGAGGAAAGGAACCGAGGTGTAATGGGCACAAAGTCTGTGGATCCTAGTGTCGATGGGAGAGCGAACAGAACAAAACAAAGTAACGGATTCACCGCGCTGGGAACTGTCAGTTATCCTATTTATACAGTGAGAGAGCTGTCAGTGTGTCACACCCGGACTTGTCCCTGACTGGAGGCTGGGGTTAGAGTGCGAGGTTAGGGGGGAGGCTGGAGTTAGAGGGCGAGGTTAGGGGGAGGCTGGGGTTAGAGGGCGAGGTTAGGGGGGAGGCTGGAGTTAGAGGGCGAGGTTAGGGGGCGGCTGGGGTTAGAGGCTGGGGTTAGGGGGGAGGCTGGGGTTAGAGGGCGAGGTTAGGGGGAGGCTGGGCTTAGAGGGTGCGGTTAGGGGGGAGGCTGGGGTTGGGGGAGGCTGGGGTTGGAGGGCGAGGTTAGGGGAAGGCTGGGGTTAGAGGGCGAGGTTAGGGGGAGGATGTGAATGTGGATGAGGCTGGGCGGAGGGTGACTGGAGATGGGGCAGGGCAGGTGATGGAGTTTGTGAATCACGCTAATCGTGCACACAGTGAATTCGCGTCACTTTTTGCCGCAGATTATGTTTATCCAGAGTAAGGGACATGTTTCCATGACAATCGAGCTATTGGACACAGAGGAGGCCCCTTCGGACGACCCACTGGAGCTGCAGGTGAGAGAACGTTCCTCACCTCTGGGCGCCGTGTCAGTCGGCGTGAGCTGTGAGTGCGGTGTCTGTCGACGTGAGCTGTTGGCGCGGCGTGAGCTGTGAGCGTGGTGTCGGGCGGCGTCAGTCGGCGTGAGCTGTGAGCGCGGTGTCGGTCTCGGCGTGAGCGGTCGGTCTC
>JASTWF010001582.1:0-71854 GCA_030390025.1 Squalus acanthias
CACTGTCCCATCAAACACTGCCAGGGCAGGTACAGCACGGGTTAGATACAGAGTAAAGCTCCCTCTACACTGTCCCATCAAACACTCCAGGGCAGGTGCAGCACGGTTAGATACAGAGTAAAGCACCCTCTGCACTGTCCCAGCAAACACTCCCAGGGCAGGTAAGCACAGGGTTCGATACAGAGCAAAGCTCCCTCGACACTGTCCTAGCAAACACTCCCAGGGCAGGTGCAGCACAGGTAGATTCAGAGTAAAGCTCCCTCTACACTGTCCCAGCAAACACTCCCAGGCCAGGTACAGCAGGGTTAGATACAGAGTAAAGCTCCTCAACACTGTCCCATCAAACACCCCAGGCCAGGTACAGCTCGGGTTAGATACAGAGTAAAGCTCCTCTACACTGTCCCATCAAACACTCCCAGGGCAGGTGCAGCACGGGTTAGATACAGAGAAAAGCTCTCTCTACACTGTCCCATCAAACACTCCCAGGGCAGGGTCAGCACGGGTTAGATACAGAGTAAAGCTCCCTCTACACTGTCCCATCAAACACTCCAGGGCAGGACAGCACGGTTAGATACAGAGTAAAGCTCCCTCTACACTGTCCCATCAAACACTCCCAGGGCAGGTACAGCACGGGTTAGATACAGAGTAAAGCTCCCTCTACACTGTCCCATCAAACACTCCCAGGGCAGGTAAGCACGGGTTAGATACAGAGTAAAGCTCCCTCTACACTGTCCCATCAAACACTCCCAGGGCAGGTACAGCACGGTTAGATACAGAGTAAAGCTCTCTCTACACTGTCCCATCAAACACTCCAGGGCAGGTACAGCACGGGTTAGATACAGAGTAAAGCTCCCTCTACACTGTCCCATCAAACACTCCCAGGCCAGGTACAGCACGGGTTAGATACAGAGTAAAGCTCCCTCTACACTGTCCCATCAAACACTCCCAGGCAGGTACAGCACGGGTTAGATACAGAGTAAAGCTCCCTCTACACTGTCCCATCAAACACTCCCAGGGCAGGTGCAGCACGGTTTCGATACAGAGAAAAGCTCTCTCTACACTGTCCCATCAAACACTCCCAGGGCAGGTACAGCACGGGTTAGATACAGAGTAAAGCTCCCTCTACATTGTCCCATCAAACACTCCCAGGGCAGGTACAGCACGGGTTAGATGCAGAGTAAAGCACCCCATACACTGTCCCATCAAGCACTCCCAGGGCAGGTAGAGCACGGGTTAGAAACAGAGTAAAGCTCTCTCTACACTGTCCCATCAAACACTCCCAGGCCAGGTACAGCACGGGTTAGATACAGAGTAAAGCTCCCTCTACACTGTCCCATCAAACTCTCCCAGGGCAGGTGCAGCACGGTTTCGATACAGAGAAAAGCTCTCGCTACACTGTCCCATCAAACACTCCCAGGGCAGGTACAGCACGGGTTAGATACAGAGTAAAGCTCCCTCTACATTGTCCCATCGAACACTCCAGGGCAGGTACAGCACGGGTTAGATACAGAGTAAAGCTCCCTCTACACTGTCCCATCAAACACTCCCAGGGCAGGTGACAGCACAGGTTAGATACAGAGTAAAGCTCCCTCTACACTGTCCCATCAAACACTCCAGGGCAGGTACAGCACGGGTTAGATACAGAGTAAAGCTCTCTCACACTGTCCCATCAAACACTGCCAGGCCAGGTACAGCACGGGTTAGATACAGAGTAAAGCTCCTCTACACTGTCCCAGCAAACACTCCCAGGCAGGTACAGCATGGTTAGATACAGAGTAAAGCTCCCTCTACACTGTCCCAGCAAACACCCAGGCAGGTACAGTAGGTTAGATACAGAGTAAACTCTCTCTACACTGTCCCATCAAACACTCCCAGGGCAGGTGACAGCACGGGTTAGATACAGAGTAAAGCTCCTCTACACTGTCCCATCAAACACTCCCAGGGCAGGTACAGCACGGGTTAGATACAGAGAAAAGCTCTCTCTACACTGTCCCATCAAACACTCCCAGGGCAGGGTCAGCACGGGTTAGATACAGAGTAAAGCTCTCTCCACACTGTCCCATCAAACACTGCCAGGGCAGAGACAGCACAGGTTAGATACAGAGTAAAGCTCCCTCTACACTGTCCCATCAAACACTCCCAGGGCAGGTACAGCACAGGTTAGATACAGAGTAAAGCACCCTCTACACTGTCCCAGCAAACACTCCCAGGGCAGGTAAAGCATGGGTTCGATACAGAGTAAAGCTCCCTCGACACTGTCCCAGCAAACACTCCCAGGGCAGGTGCAGCACAGGTCAGATACAGAGTAAAGCTCCCTCTACACTGTCCCAGCAAACACTCCCAGGGCAGGTAGCAGCACGGTTAGATACAGAGTAAAGCTCCCTCTACACTGTCCCATCAAACACTCCCAGGGCAGGTACAGCACGGGTTAGATACAGAGTAAAGCTCTCTCTACACTGTCCCATCAAACACTCCCAGGGCAGGTCAGCACGGGTTAGATACAGAGTAAAGCTCCCTCTACACTGTCCCATCAAACACTCCCAGGGCAGGTACAGCACGGGTTAGATACAGAGTAAAGCTCTCTCTACACTGTCCCATCAAACACTCCAGGGCAGGTACAGCACGGGTTAGATACAGAGTAAAGCTCCCTCTACACTGTCCCATCAAACACTCCCAGGGCAGGTACAGCACGGGTTAGATACAGAGTAAAGCTCCCTCTACACTGTCCCATCAAACACTCCAGGGCAGGTACAGCACAGGTTAGATACAGAGTAAAGCTCCCTCTACACTGTCCCATCAAACACTCCAGGCAGGTACAGCAAGGGTTAGATACAGAGTAAAGCTCCCTCTACACTGTCCCATCAAACACTCCCAGGGCAGGTACAGCAAGGGTTAGATACAGAGTAAAGCTCCCTCTACACTGTCCCATCAAACACTCCCAGGGCAGATACAGCACGGTTAGATACAGAGTAAAGCTCCCTCTACACTGTCCCATCAAACACTCCCAGGGCAGGTACAGCACGGGTTAGATACAGAGTAAAGCTCCTCTACACTGTCCATCAAACACTCCAGGGCAGGTACAGCACGGGTTAGATACAGAGTAAAGCTCCCTCTACACTGTCCCATCAAACACTCCCAGGCAGGTACAGCAGGGTTAGATACAGAGTAAAGCTCCCTCTACACTGTCCCATCAAACACTCCAGGCAGGTACAGCACGGGTTAGATACAGAGTAAAGCACCCTCTACACTGTCCCAGCAAACACTCCCAGGACAGGTACAGCATGGGTTAGATACAGAGTAAAGCTCCCTCTACACTGTCCCAGCAAACACTCCCAGGGCAGGTACAGCAAGGGTTAGATACAGAGTAAAGCTCCCTCTACACTGTCCCATCAAACACTCCCAGGCCAGGTACAGTAGGGTTAGATACAGAGTAAAGCTCTCTCTACACTGTCCCATCAAACACTCCCAGGGCAGGTGCAGCACGGGTTAGATACAGAGTAAAGCTCCCTCTACACTGTCCCATCAAACACTCCCAGGGCAGGTACAGCAAGGTTAGATACAGAGTAAAGCTCTCTCTACACAGTCCCATCAAACACTCCAGGAGCAGGTCAGCACGGGTTAGATACAGAGTAAAGCTCTCTCCACACTGTCCCATCAAACACTACCAGGGCAGAGACAGCACAGGTTAGATACAGAGTGAAGCTCCCTATACACTGTCCCATCAAACACTCCCAGGGCAGGTACAGCATGGGTTAAATACAGAGTAAAGCACCCTCTACACTGTCCCAGCAAGCACTCCCAGGGCAGGTAAAGCATGCGTTCGATACAGAGTAAAGCTCCCTCGACACTGTCCCAGCAAACACTCCCAGGGCAGGTGCAGCACAGGTCAGATTCAGAGTAAAGCTCCCTCTACACTGTCCCAGCAAACACTCCCAGGGCAGGTGCAGCACAGGTTAGATACAGAGTAAAGCTCCCTCTACACTGTCCCATCAAACACCCCAGGCCAGGTACAGTAGGGTTAGATACAGAGTAAACTCTCTCTACACTGTCCCATCAAACACTCCCAGGGCAGGTGCAGCACGGGTTAGATACAGAGTAAAGCTCCCTATACACTGTCCCATCAAACACTCCCAGGGCAGGTACAGCAAGGTTTAAATACAGAGAAAAACTCCTCTACACTGTCCCATCAAAAACTCCCAGGGCAGGGTCAGCACGGGTTAGATACAGAGTCAAGCTCTCTCCACACTGTCCCATCAAACACTACCAGGGCAGAGACAGCACAGGTTAGATACAGAGTAAAGCTCCCTCTACACTGTCCCATCAAACACTCCTGGAGCAGGTACAGCACGGGTTAGATACAGAGTAAAGCTCTCTCCACACTGTCCCATCAAACACTACCAGGGCAGAGACAGCACAGGTTAGATACAGAGTAAAGCTCCCTCTACACTGTCCCATCAAACACCCCAGGCCAGGTACAGTAGGGTTAGATACAGAGTAAAGCTCCCTCTACACTGTCCCATCAAACACTACCAGGGCAGATACAGCACAGGTTAGATACAGAGTAAAGCTCCCTCAACACTGTCCTATCAAACACTGCCAGGCCAGGTACAGTAGGGTTAGATACAGAGAAAAGCTCTCTCTACACATTCCCATCAAACACTCCCAGGGCAGGGTCAGCACGGGTTAGATACAGAGTAAACTCTCTCTACACTGTCCCATCAAACACTCCCAGGGCAGGTACAGCCCACGCTAGATAGAGAGTAAAGCTCCCTCTACACTGTCCCATCAAACACCCCAGGCCAGGTACAGTAGGGTTAGATACAGAGTAAAGCTCCCTCTACACTGTCCCATCAAACACTGCCAGGCCAGGTACAGCACGGGTTAAATACAGAGTAAAGCACCCTCTACACTGTCGCAGCAAACACTCCCAGGACAGGTACAGCATGGGTTCGATACAGAGTAAAGCTCCCTCTACACTGTCCCAGCAAACACTCCCAGGGCAGGTGCAGCACAGGTTAGATTCAGAGTAAAGCTCCCTCTACACTGTCCCATCAAACACCCCAGGCCAGGTACAGTAGGGTTAGATACAGAGTAAACTCTCTCTACACTGTCCCATCAAATACTCCCAGGGCAGGTGCAGCACGGGTTAGATACAGAGTAAAGCTCCCTATACACTGTCCCATCAAACACTCCCAGGGCAGGTACAGCAAGGTTTAGATACACAGAAAAGCTCTCTCTGCACAGTCCCATCAAACACTCCCAGGGCAGGGTCAGCACGGGTTAGATACAGAGTAAAGCTCTCTCCACACTGTCCCATCAAACACTACCAGGGCACAGACAGCACAGGTTAGATACAGAGTAAAGCTCCCTATACACTGTCCCATCAAACACTCCCAGGGCAGGAAAAGCACGGGTTAGATACAGTGTAAAGCTCCCTCTACACTGTCCCATCAAACACTCCCAGGGCAGGTACAGCATGGGTTAGATACAGAGTAAAGCTCCCTCTACACTGTCCCAGCAAACACTACCAGGGCACAGACAGCACAGGTTAGATACAGAGTAAAGCTCCCTATACACTGTCCCATCAAACACTCCCAGGGCAGGTACAGCATCGGTTAGATACAGAGTAAAGCTCCCTCTACACTGTCCCAGCAAACACTCCCAGGGCAGGTGCAACACAGGTTAGATTCAGAGTAAAGCTCCCTCTACACTGTCCCATCAAACACTCCCAGGCCAGGTACAGCACGGGTTAAATACAGAGTAAAGCACCCTCTACACTGTCCCAGCAAGCACTCCCAGGGCAGGTAAAGCATGGGTTCGATACAGAGTAAAGCTCCCTCGACACTGTCCCAGCAAACACTCCCAGGGCAGGTGCAGCACAGGTCAGATTCAGAGTAAAGCTCCCTCTACACTGTCCCAGCAAACACTCCCAGGGCAGGTGCAGCACAGGTTAGATACAGAGTAAAGCTCCCTCTACACTGTCCCATCAAACACCCCAGGCCAGGTACAGTAGGGTTAGATACAGAGTAAACTCTCTCCACACTGTCCCATCAAACACTCCCAGGGCAGGTACAGCATGAGTTCGATAGAGGAAAGCTCCCTCCACACTGTCCAATCAAACAGTCCGAGGGCAGATATAGTACGGGTTAGAAACAGAGTAAAGCTCTCTCTACACTCTCCCATCAAACACTCCCAGGCCAGGTAGAGCACGGGTTAGATACAGAGTAAAGCTCCCTCTACACTGTCCCATCAAACACTGCCAGGGCAGGTACAGCACTGGTTAGATACAGAGTAAACCTCTCTCTACACTGACCCATCAAACACTCCCAGGGCAGGTGCAGCACAGGTCAGATTCAGAGTAAAGCTCCCTCTACACTGTCCCATCAAACACTGCCAGGGCAGGTACAGCACTGGTTAGATACAGAGTAAACCTCTCTCTACACTGTCCCATCAAACACTCCCAGGGCAGGAAAAGCACGGGTTATATACAGTGTAAAGCTCCCTCTACACTGTCCCATCAAACACTGCCAGGGCAGGTACAACACGGGTTAGACACAGAGTAAAGCTCCCTCTACACTGTCCCATCAAACAGTCCGAGGGCAGATACAGCACAGGTTAGATACAGAGTAAAACTCCCTCTGCACTGTCCCATCAAACACTCCCAGAGCGGTTAGATACAGAGTAAAGCTCCCTCTACACTGTCCCATCAAACACTCCCAGGGCAGTTACAGCACGGGTTGGATACAGAGTAAAGCTCCCTCTATACTGTCCCATCAAACACTCCTGGAGCAGGTACAGCACGGGTTAGATACAGAGTAAAGCTCTCTCCACACTGTCCCATCAAACACTACCAGGGCAGAGACAGCACAGGTTAGATACAGAGTAAAGCTCCCTCTACACTGTCCCATCAAACACCCCAGGCCAGGTACAGCAGGGTTAGATACAGAGTAAAGCTCCCTCTGCACTGTCCCATCAAACACTACCAGGGCAGATACAGCACAGGTTAGATACAGAGTAAAGCTCCCTCTACACTGTCCCATCAAACACTCCCAGGGTCGGTACAGCACGGGTTAGATAAAGAGTAAAGCTCCCTCTACACTGTCCTATCAAACACTGCCAGGCCAGGTACAGTAGGGTTAGATACAGAGAAAAGCTCTCTCTACACATTCCCATCAAACACTCCCAGGGCAGGTACAGCACGGGTTAGATACAGAGTAAACTCTCTCTACACTGTCCCATCAAACACTCCCAGGGCAGGTACAGCCCACGCTAGATAGAGAGAAAAGCTCTCTCGACACTGTCCCATCAAACACTCCCAGGGCAGGTACAGCATGGGTTAGACACAGAGTAAAGCTCCCTCTACACTGTCCCAGCAAACACTCCCGGGGCATTTACAGCATGAGTTAGATAGAGGAAAGCTCCCTCCACACTGTCCAATCAAACAGTCCGAGGGCAGATATAGTACGGGTTAGATAAAGAGTAAAACTAGCTCTGCACTTTCCCATCAAACACTCCCAAGGCAGGTACAGCACGGATTAGATACAGAGTAAAGCTCCCTGTACACTGTCCCAGCAAACACTCCCAGGGCAGGTAGAGCACGGGTTAGAAACAGAGTAAAGCTCCCTCTACACTGTCCCATCAAACACCCCAGGCCAGGTACAGTAGGGTTACATGCAGAGTAAAGCTCCCTCTACACTGTCCCATCAAACACTACCAGGGCAGATACAGCACAGGTTAGATACAGAGTAAAGCTCCCTCTACACTGTCCCATCAAACACTCCCAGGGTCGGTACAGCACGGGTTAGATAAAGAGTAAAGCTCCCTCTACACTGTCCTATCAAACACTGCCAGGCCAGGTACAGTAGGGTTAGATACAGAGAAAAGCTCTCTCTACACATTCCCATCAAACACTCCCAGGGCAGGATCAGCACGGGTTAGATACACAGTAAAGCTCCCTCTACACTGTCCCTTCAAACCGTCCCAGGGCAGGTACAGCACAGGTTAAATACAGAGTAAAGCTCCCTCTACACTGTCCCATCAAACACTCCCAGGGCAGGTAATGAACAGGTTAGATACAGAATAAAGCTCCCTCTACACTGTCCCATCAAACACCCCAGGCCAGGTACAGTAGGGTTAGATACAGAGTAAAGCTCCCTCTACACTGTCCCATCAAACTCTCCCAGGGCAGGTGCAGCACGGTTTCGATACAGAGTAAAGCTCTCTCTACACTGTCCCATCAAACACTCCCAGGCCAGGTACAGCACGGGTTAGATACAGAGTAAAGCTCCTTCTACACTGTCCCATCAAACACTCCCAGGGCAGGTACAGCACAGGTTAAATACATTGTAAAGCTCCCTCGACACTGTCCCATCCACACTCCCAGGGCAGGTAATGAACAGGTTAGATACAGAATAAAGCTCCCTCTACACTGTCCCATCAAACACTGCCAGGGCAGGTACAGCACTGGTTAGATACAGAGTAAAGCTCCCTCTACACTGTCCCATCAAACAGTCCGAGGGCAGATACAGCACAGGTTAGATACAGAGTAAAACTCCCTCTGCACTGTCCCACCAACACTCCCAGAGCGTTTAGATACAGACAAAAGCCCCCTTTACACTGTCCCATCAAACACTCCCAGGGCAGGTACAGCATGGGTTAGATACAGAGTAAAGCTCCCTCTACACTGTCCCATCAAACACTCCCAGGGCAGTTACAGCACGGGTTGGATACAGAGTAACGCTCCCTCTATACTGTCCCATCAAACATTCCTGGAGCCGGTATAGCACGGGTTAGATACAGAGTAAAGCTCCCTGTACACTGTCCCATCAAACACTCCCAGGGCAGGTACAGCATGGGTTAGATACAGAGTAAAGCTCCCTCTGCACTGTCCCATCAAACACTCCCAGGGCAGGTACAGCACGGGTTAGATACAGATTAAAGCTCCCTCTACACTGTCCCATCAAACACTCCCAGGGCAGGTACAGCACGGGTTAGATACAGAGCAAAGCTCCCTCTACATTGTCCCATCAAACACTCCCAGGGCAGGTACAGCACGGGTTAGATACAGAATAAAGCTCCCTCTACACTGTCCCATCAAACACTCCCAGGGCAGGTACAGCATGGGTTAGATACAGAGTAAAGCTCCCTCTACACTGTCCCATCAAACACTCCCAGAGCAGGTACAGCACGGGTTAGATACAGAGTAAAGCTCCCTCTACACTGTCCTGTCAAACACTCCCAGGGCAGGTACAGCACGGGTTAAATACAGAGTAAAGCCCCCTCTACACTGTCCCATCAAACACTCCCAGGGCGGGTACAGCACGGGTTAAATACAGAGTAAAGCCCCCTCTACACTGTCCCATCAAACACTCCCAGGGCAGGTTCAGCACGGGTTAAATACAGAGTAAAGCCCCCTCTACACTGTCCCATCAAACACTCCCAGGGCAGGTACAGCACGGGTTAAATACAGAATAAAGCCCCCTCTACACTGTCCCAGCAAACACTCCCAGGGCGGGTACAGCACGGGTTAAATACAGAGTAAAGCCCCCTCTACACTGTCCCAGCAAACACTCCCAGGGCGGGTACAGCACGGGTTAAATACAGAGTAAAGCCCCCTCTACACTGTCCCATCAAACACTCCCAGGGCAGGTTCAGCACGGGTTAAATACAGAGTAAAGCCCCCTCTACACTGTCCCATCAAACACTCCCAGGGCAGGTACAGCACGGGTTAAATACAGAGTAAAGCCCCCTCTACACTGTCCCAGCAAACACTCCCAGGGCGGGTACAGCACGGGTTAAATACAGAGTAAAGCCCCCTCTACACTGTCCCAGCAAACACTCCCAGGGCGGGTACAGCACGGGTTAAATACAGAGTAAAGCCCCCTCTACACTGTCCCATCAAACACTCCCAGGGCAGGTACACGGACATGTTACCGATGCCTTCACTTGATAGCAAGGCTAGGAGAGGCACTCTGGAAGGTTTGGGGAGCAGGGGCTTGAGAACGGAGTAACTAAAGGTGTGAGAACTGAAATACTGTTGAGTTCGAAAAGGGAAAAGGCCCAAAAATGGAGCAGTCATTAACAGGACATCAATTGGTCTCCTCTTATCTTGGAGAAATCAAGGATTCGACCCACGGTGTGTTAGAAACAAAGTTAATCGATTTGACAGATATCAAAATATTAAACTCCAGCCCAGTTAGAGGGGTGATTAACATCAGCAGAAACAAACTCCAACTGTCAGAATGAACATGGTTCAGTCCTGGATGAGATTAACAGCAGCAAAAACAGCAGAATCTAAGCCCTGCAGTCACTTGTGAACTCGCTGGTGTTTCAGCAGGGTGGATGACTGAACGAATCCCTTCCCACACTCGGAGCAGGTGAACGGCCTCTCCCCAGTGTGAACTCGCTGGTGTGTCACAAGATCCCTTGTGCTTTTAAAGCTCTTCTCACACTCAGAACATTTAAAAGGTCTCTTATCAGTGTGAACGCGTTGGTGTGAAGTGAGGCTGGAGGAGTTAATGAATCCCTTCCCACACACAGAGCAGGTGAACGGCCTCTCCCCAGTGTGAAGTCGCTGGTGTGTCAGCAGGTGGGATGACCGAGCGAATCTGTTCCCACACACAGAGCAGGTGAACAGTCTCTCCCCAGTGTGACTGCGTTGATGAGCTTCCAGCTGGGACGGGTAATTGAATCCCTTCCCACAGTCCCCACATTTCCACGGTTTCTCCGTGGTGCGGGTGTCCTTGTGTCTCTCCAGGTTGGATGATCAGTTGAAGACTCGTCACACACAGAACACGTGTACGGTTTCTCCCCGCTGTGAACGGTGCGATGTTTTTTCAGGCTGTGTAACTGGTTAAAGCTCTTTCCACAGTCAGTGCACTGGAACACTCTCACTCGGGTGTGTGTGTCTCGGTGCTTTTCCAGTCACACTGATGTTTGAAATCTTTTCCCACAGACAGAACAGAAAAACATTTCTCCTTCCACATTAAAGGCCGATGATACTCAGGTCTTGATGAATGGAGTGACTCTGTCAGATCTTGAAATTATGTTTGGTTTGAGTTTCCGGTCTGTAAATCCTCCCCTTCTCACAGCCTGTAAAAGGAGTTTACAAAAGACATCACTAAGTAGAGGATAGAAATTCAGAACAGACAATTCTAGTTTCTATGGAACATTCTTTCCTCTCTTGTTCCCCCAAAGCTGTAAATCTCCATCCCACATACTCTCCCTCCTCCCTGTGCTGAAATCCAAACCCATCGCACCATCTCCAACACATTTTTCTTCTCGCTGAAGGTGCTGACTCTGGCTGGGTTCAGTTCTGCACTCACTGGTTCCCTTCCCTCTCCACCCCTGAAGGTGCTGACTCTGGCTGAGTTCAGTTCGACACTCACTGGTTCCCCTCCCTCTCCACCCCTGAAGGTGCTGACTCTGGCTGGGTTCAGTTCTACACTCACTGGTCCCCCTCCCTCTCCTCCCCTGAAGGTGCTGACTCTGGCTGGGTTCAGTTCTACACTCACTGGTTCCCCTCCCTCTCCTCCCCTGAAGGTGCTGACTCTGGCTGGGTTCAGTTCTGCACTCACTGGTTCCCCTCCCTCTCCTCCCCTGAAGGTGCTGACTCTGGCTGGGTTCAGTTCTACACTCACTGGTTCCCCTCTCTCTCCTCCCCTGAAGGTGCTGACTCTGGCTCGGTTCAGTTCACTCACTGGGACCCTGAAGCCACGCCCCCTATTGGCTCCTTTACAAAGATGGCCACGCACGCGCTCTACCGCTCGATGAAGTAAGATGGCGACGCAAAAATCCTCAGCGCTCCTTTACAAAGATGGCCGCCGTTAACCCGGGCCTAATTCCTGGGAAAAAGCCTCCGAGCTGCAAACACGGAAGCTGTAGGTTCTCATTCCGGGCTTGCGGCCTATGACAGGTGCTTATGAAGCTCACCCGCCAGGTGCGTTACCTCCCTGCGGCCCGCTGATTCGTAATCGGATCAAAAACCGCGTCTCCCAAATCGGCTCCCTCCCTACCCTCGCATGGCTCTGATCATAGTGACACTGCGCATGCTCCAGCATCGGGCGGGCACTGCGCCTGCGCACTGGGCTCCTCCAGTGTGAATATTTTTTTTATTCAAAAACAATACACCTGTACAACTCATCAATTACATAGTATATCCATTACATAGTAAATCCATTACATTCATCCATCACAGTAAAAAATAAAGCCTTAAAAACAGCCTTATAGTTAATATAAATGCAATGATTAATTTTACAAATAATCAATGATGTTTACAGTACAAATACCCTTAAACAATACCACACAACTTTTTAGATTTAAAATAATAAATCTCAAAGTTAACTCCACATAAAACAAAAACCATTTCAACACCACAGTGTACAAACACATCGCACCATCATAATCCAATTAAATGCTACAGATAACACTTATTCCAATAAACCAAGAAAAAACCCGTTTTACGCCAGTCCTACTGGCATTGTTCATTCGATCATTCGATCATTCATTCAATTGTTCGTTCGTTCATTTGTTCAATCGAGCGCAAGTTCCAATATGTATATCTGAGTGCGTGCGTGCGTATCATTTGTCTAAGTGCGCGCCTGCGTGCATTCGCTCGATTATCGTTCATTTGATCGTTCACCACGCGATCATTCGTTCGATCGAGTGTAAGTTCCAATGTGCATGCTTGCGTTCGCTCGAATCGTTCGTTCGACCACTACCCCATGAGGTCGTTCGTTTGATCGAGTGTAAGTTCCAATATGTATGTCTGAATGCGTGCGTGCGTGGCATTTGTCTAAGTGCGCGCTGCGTGCGTTCGCTCGAATCATTCGTTCTATCACTGCACAAGTGATCATTCGTTCGATCGAGTGGAAGTTCCAATATGCATGAATGCGTTCGTTCGAATCGTTCGTCCATTAATTCACTCGAGCGTCCGTTCGTTCAATAAATTATCAATATTAATTTACTTTATCTTTTCAACCACACCAACACTAGACAATAACCTCAAAGTAAATTCCTACATAACCACCAATACATCATCATGTGCAAATTCCCACAATCCTTATCATAAAATCAATTAAGCTTCAAGTAAACTGCTTTCAAACAGAAAACCTGAAACCTTCCCAACAAAACAATTAAATACCAGTTCTCTGCCAATTCTATTGGCAATCCATTAACGAATATCATTTGATGTTGTCGAATCATAGTCCCTGTCCACAGTCTTCAGCCCTTCCATGGAAAAAGAAGCCATCCACTTCCTGAAATCCAGTAAAAATGACCGAACACTCAAATCTTCTTCTGCATGCTGTTATCGCTCACAGGACCCAACCATCAAAGAATACTCATCATTCCTTACTGATATTACTTTGCTCTGTCTTTTAATTTCCTTTTATTTTCAATCTTTTAACCATTCACATTTTCCATCTTGTAACCGCTCACATGCCACATTACAGATGGAAACAATTTGTCTTTCCTTCACCAATATGGCGACGCATAAACCGGTCCCATGACCAAGAAAAAGCTTCACAGCTACCGCCAGGCAGAGCAGATGCTGGGCCGCTGGAACTCATTCAGGCCCGAAACCATTCTGCAACTTTGAGAACCAGTGCAGCAATGCTCACCAACCGCATCTCCCGAATCCACCTATGTCGACCAGCTGCCCCGCCCTGGGCCCCTGGGCCTGGGGTTCTCCGTGCTGGGCCTCCCGCCCAGGCCACTCTCCTCCGGGTCTTCCACCTTGGGCCTTCTGCACCGGGCCCTCCGCACCGGCATTCCCCGCGAGCAGCCGGGATGTGGAGCAGCCCGTTCACACAGCACCGAGTTCAGCCGAGTTGAAAATCTCACAGCCTTTCCTCCCCGGGCCTTCTGCACTGGGCCCTCCACACTCGCATTCCCCGCAAGCGGCCGGGATGCGGAGCTCACCCGTTCACACAGCACCAAACTGAACTGAGAATCTTGCAGCCTGGGCTTGGATTTTGTCCTTGGGGCGGGCTGGGGTTGTGTTAGCCACCGTGAACAATGAACATGGTTCAGTGCTCAATACAAACTCAATAAATCATTTTCCATTCACTAATGGGGCCTTTCAATGGCGGGGCTTTTACCCAGCATTCCCCGCGGAGGAGAATGTGCCGCACCCGGTCTCCAGGAGCCCAGTGCGCAGGCGCGGGACCCGCCTGGTTTGGGCATGCGCGGTGCGTGTAAGCGCCAAGTCGGGAGGTATTGACACGAGCTCCCAATATATTCAGGAAAGCGGCCGGACGGAGCGGAGTAATCGACCGTCAGGTGGGCAGGAAAGCTTCATAAACATCTAGTGCAGGCCGCAAGCCCCGAATAATAACCTGAAGGTCCCGAGTTTGCAGTTTCGGGGCTGCTCCCGGTCACAGGCCCAGGATAACGGCCGCCAGCTTGATTCAGTGATTAGCAAAGCGCATGCGCAGACATCTTGTGATGAACAAAGAGTGGGCGGGGCTTCAGTGTCTGTTCCCAGCCGGGTCCTAGTGCCCGGGAGTGTAAATCATTGACTCAGTTATTTGATTCAGACTCTCCACACTTCGGATTTCTCACCATCTCTCCTGAAGGCGCTGGTAAAAGCAGAGCAGACGGTTAACATCCCACACAGTTGTAACAGAAGAGCCCCAGAGCTGGAATAAAAACAGAAAATGCTGGAGACACTCAGCAGGTCAGGCAGCATCTGTGAAGAGAGAAACAGAGTTAACGTTTCAGGTCTGGGACCGTTCATCAGAACTGGAAAAAGCTGGAGATGTAACAAATATTAAACAGGTGCAGAGGCGGGAGGAAGGAATTGAAGGAACAATCTGTGCTTTTGTAAGAGGCAGGAAAGATAAAATGTTGCAAATGGGGATGGCAAAATCATACAGCATGAAAAATGGGAGATGGGGTTATAGTTTGAAATTGTTGAACTCAATGTTGAGTCCAGAGGATGTAAAGTGCCTAATCGAAAGATGAGGTGCTGTTCCTCGAGCTTACGTTAAGCTTCATTGGAACAATTTAAGAGGCCGAGGACAGAAAGATCAGAGTGGGAGTGAAGCGGTGATTTAAAGTGACAGGCGACCGGAAGCTCAGGGTCACCCTTACGGACTGAATGGAGGTGTTCCGCAAAGCGGTCACCCAATCTGCGTTTGGTCTCCCCAATGTAGAGGAGACCGTATCGTGAGCAGCGAATACAGTATACTAAATTGCAAGTACAAGTAAATCGCTGTTTCACCTGGAAGGGGTGTTTGGGGCCCTGGACAGTGGGAAGGGAGGAGGTAAAAGGGCAGGTGTTGCATCTCCTGCGTTGCACGGGAAGGTGCCAGGAGAAGGGGAAGGGGTGTTGAGGGTGATTGAGGAGTGGACCAGGGTGTCGCGGAGGGAGCGGTCACTTCAGAATGCTGAAAGGGGAGGTGAGGGGAAGATGCATTTGGTGGTGGGATCACGTTGGAGGTGGTGGAAATGGCGGAGGATGATCCGTTGAATGTGGAGGCTGGTAGGGTGAAAGGTGAGGACAAGGGGAACTCTATCGTGGTTCTGGCAGGGAGGGGTAGGGGTGAGAGCGGAAGTGCGGGAGATGGAACGGACATGGTCAAGGGCCGTGTCAACCACGGTAGAGGGGAATCCTTGGTTGAGGAAAAAGGAAGACATGTTGGCAGCACTGGTATGGAAGGTGGCATCATCAGAACAGACACGGCAGAAACGGAGAAACTGGGAGAATGGAATAGAGTCCTTACAGGAAGCGGGGTGGGAGGAAGTGTTGTCCAGGTAGCTGTGGGAGTCAGTGGGCTTGTAGTGGATGTTTGTCAAAAGCCGATCGCCAGAAATGGAGACGGATAAGTCAAGGAAGGGAAGAGAAGAGTCGGAGATGGACCATGTGAAGGTGAGGGAAGGGTGGAAATTGGAAGTAAGGTGAATGAACTTATCTGGTTCAGGGCGAGAGCAGGAAACGGCACCAATACAGTCATCGATGCACCGGAAAAAGAGGTGAGGGAGGGGACCTGAGTGGGACTGGACCAAAGAATGTTCCACATATCCCATGTGTCTGTTCCCAACCGGGTCCTAGTGCCCCGGGGGAGTAAATTATTGACTCAGTTATTTGATTCAGACTCTCCACACTTCGGATTTCTCACCATCTCTCCTGAAGGCGCTGGTAAAAGCAGAGCAGACGGTTAACATCCCACACAATTGTAACAGAAGAGCCCCACAACAACAACAACTTGTATTTGTATAGTGCCTTTAACGTAGTAAAACGTCCCAAGGCGCTGCACAGGAGTATTTTAAGACAAATACATTTTTGACACTGATCCACATAAGGATAAATTAGGGCAGGTGACCAAAAGCTTGGTCAAAGAGGTATGTTTTAAGGAGTGTCTTAAAGGAAGAAAGAGTGGTAGCGAGGTGGAGAGGTTTAGGCAGGGAATTCCAGAGCTTAGGGCCGAGGCAACAGAAGGCACGGCCACCAAAGGTTGAGCGATTATAATCAGGGATGTTCAAGAGGGCAGAATTAGAGGAGCGCAGATATCTCGGGGGGTGGGGGGCTGGAGGAGATTACAGAGATAGGGAGGGGCAAGGCCATGGAGGGATTTGAAAACAAGGATGAGAATTTTGAAATCAAGGCGCTGCTTAAACGGGAGCCAATGTAGGTCAGTGAACACAGGGGAGATGGGTGAACGGGACTTGGTGCGAGTTAGGACACGGGCAGCCGAGTTTTAGATCAACTCAAGTTTACGTAGGGTGGAATGTGGGAGGCCAGCCAGGAGTGCATTGGAATAGTCAAGTCTAGAGGTAACAAAGGCATGGATGAGGGTTTCAGCAGCAGATGAGCTGAGGCAAGGGCGGAGACGGGCGATGTTACGGAGGTGGAAGTAGGCGGTCTTTGTTATGCTGCGGATATGTGGTCGGAAGATCATTTCAGAGTCAAATATGACACCAAGGTTGCAAACAGTGTGGTTCAGCCTCAGACAGATGTTAGGGAGAGGGATGGATTCAGTGGCGAGGGAACGGAGTTTGTGGCGGGGACCGAAAACAATGGCTTCGGTTTTCCCAATATTTATATGGGTAAAAATTTTCGCTCATCCAGAACTGTATGTCAGACAAGCAGTCTGACAATTTAGATACCGTGGAGGGGTCGAGAGAAGCAGTAGTGAGGTAGAGCTGGGTGTCGTCAGCGTACATGTGGAAACTGATGCTGTGTTTTTGGATGATGTCGCCAAGGGGCAACATGTAGATGAGAAATAGGAGGGGCCGAAGGATAGATCCTTGGGGGACACCAGAGGTAACGATGCGGGAGCGGGAAGAGAAGCCGTTGCAGGTGATTCTCTGGTTACGATTAGATAGATAAGAATGGAGCCAGGCGAGTGCAGTCCCACCCAGCTGGACGACGGTGGAGGGGCGTTGGAGAAGGATGGAGTGGTCAACCATGTCAAAGGCTTCAGACAAGTCAAGAAGGATAAGGAGGGATAGTTTACCTTTGTCACAGTCACAAAGGATGTCATTTGTGACTTTGATGAGAGCGGTTTGGTACTCTGGCAAGGGTGGAAACCTGATTGGAGGGATTCAAACATGGAATTGCGGGAAAGATGGGCACGGATTTGGGAGGCAACATGTTCAAGGACTTTGGAGAGGAAAGGGAGGTTGGAGATGGGGTGGTAGTTTGCAAGGACGGAGGGATGATGGTTTGATTTTTTGAGGAAAGGGGTGATGACAGCAGATTTGAAGGAGAGGGGGACAGTACCTGAGGAGAGCGAACCGTTAACAATATCAGCTAACATGGGAGCCAGAAAAGGAAGTTGGGTGGTCAGCAGTTTGGTGGGAATAGGGTCGAGGGAGCAGGAGGTGGGTCTCTAAGCGCAGAGTGGTCATGAGGGGAGATCGGAGAGAAACTGGAGAAAGATAGGAGTTCAGGGCTAGGGCAGGGGGGAACCTTAGAGGAAGTTTGGCCCAGTGGGCTAGGGGAAGGAAGGGAAGTGACAGAGGCAGCTGAACGGATGGTCTCAATCTTGGAGACAAAGAAGTCCATGAGTTCCTCACACTGGTTATCGGAGGTGAGGGTGGAGGAGACAGGGGGAGGGGTTTAAGAACAAGGTGAGCAGTAGAGAATAGGAGCCGGGGTTTATCTTTGCATTCCAGAATGAATGGGCTGGGCTCCCCTTGTACAGTCCCAGGGTTAGAATCCCCATGTACAGGCCCAGGGTTCGCATCCCCATGTACAGTCCCAGGGTTGGAATCCTCATGTACAGTCCCTGGGCTGAAATCCCCATGTACAATCCCAGGGTTAGAATCCCCATGTACAGTCCCAGGGTAAGAATCCCCATGGTTGAACTGGTTGGCAGACAGGAAGCAAAGAGTTGGAATAAACGGGTCTTTTTCCGAGTGGCAGGCAGTGACTAGTGGGGTACCGCAGGGATCGGTGCTGGGACCCCAGCTATTCACAATATATATTAATGATCTAGACGAGAGAACTAGATGTAATATCTCCAAGTTTGCAGTCGACACAAAGCTGGGTGGGCGTGTGTGCTGTGAGGAGGAGGCAGAGAAACTCCAGTATGATTTGGACAGGTTGGGTGATTGGGCAGATGTATGGCAGATGCAGTATAATGTGGATAAATGCGAGGTTATCCACTTTGGTGGCAAAAACAGGAAGACAGATTATTATCTGAAGGGCAATAGATTGGGAAAAGGGGAAGTGCAACGAGATCTGGGAGTCCTTGTGCACCAGTCACTGAAGGTAAGCATGCAGGTGCAGCAGGCGGTTAAGCAGGCAAATGGTATGTTGGCCTTCATAGCGAGAGGATTCGAGTACAGGAGCAAGGATGTCTTGCTGCAGTTGTACAAGGCCTTGGTGAGACCACACCTTAAGTATTGTGTGCAGTTTTGGTCGCCTTATCTGAGGAAGGATGTTCTTGCCATGGAGGGAGTGCAGCGAAGATTTACCAGACTGATACCTGGGATGGCAGGAATGATGTATGAAGAGAGATTGGGTCGATTAGGCTTATATTCGCTAGAGTTTAGCAGAATGAGAGGGGATCTCTTTGAAACTTATAAAATTCTAACAGGACTAGACAGACTAGATGCAGGAAGGATGTTCCCGATGGTGGGGGAGTCCAGAACCAGGGGTCACAGTCTAAGGATAAGGGGTAAGCCATTTAGGACTGAGATGAGGAGGAATTTCTTCACCCAGAGAGTGGTGAACCTGTGGAATTCTCTACCACAGAAGGCAGTTGAGGCCAATTCATTAAATATATTCAAGGAGATAGATATATTTCTTAAGGCTAAAGGGATCAAGGGATATGGGGAGAAAGCAGGGACAGGGTACTGAATTTGGATGATCAGCCATGATCTCATTAAATGGCGGAGCAGGCTCGAGGGGCCCAATGGCCTTCTCCTATCTTCTGTGCTTCTATGTACAGTCCCAGGGTTAGAATCCCCATGTACAGTCCCAGGGTCAGAATCCCCATGTACAGTCTCAGGGTTAGAATCCCCATGTACAGTCCCAGGGCTGGATTCCCCATGTACAGTCCCAGGGCTGGATTCCCCATGTACAGTCCCAGGGTTAGAATCCCCATGTACAGTCCCAGGGTTAGAATCCCCATGTACAGTCCCAGGGTTAGAATCCCCATGTACAGTCTCAGGGTTAGAATCCCCATGTACAATCCCAGGGTTGGAATCCCCATGTACAGTCCCAGGGTTAGACACCCCATGTACACTCCCGAGGTTAGAATCCCCATGTACAGTCCCAGGGCTAGAATCCCCATGTACAGTCCCAGGGTTAGAATCCCCATGTACAGTCCCAGGGTTAGAATCCCCATGTACAGTCCCAGGGTTAGAATCCCCATGTACAGTCCCAGGGTTAGAATCCCCATGTACAATCCCAGGGTTGGAATCCCCATGTACAGTCCCAGGGTTAGAATCCCCATGTACAGTCCCAGGGTTAGAATCCCCATGTACAATCCCAGGGATAGAATCCCCATGTACAGTCCCAGGGTTAGAATCCCCATGTACAGTTCCAGGGTTAGAATCCCCATGTACAGTCCCAGGGTTAGAATCCCCATGTACAGTCCCAGGGTTAGAATCCCCATGTACAATCCCAGGGTTAGAATCCCCATGTACAGTCCCAGGGTTAGAATCCCCATGTACAATCCCAGGGTTGGAATCCCCATGTACAGTCCCAGGGTTAGACACCCCATGTACACTCCCGGGGTTAGAATCCCCATGTACAGTCCCAGGGCTAGAATCCCCATGTACAGTGCCAGGGCTGGAATCCCCATATACAGTCCCAGGGTTAGAATCCCCATGTACAGTCCCAGGGTTAGAATCCCCATGTACAGTCCCAGGGTTAGAATCCCCATGTACAGTCCCAGGGTTGGAATCTATGCGTTGGCAATGAGCTTGGGCCCCAGTAAAACCCAGGTCAAGGGCAAACCCAGCCTGCACTCTCTGAACCTGGTTTGCTGCTCCCTCTGTGCCCAGCACTGCCTGCACCCCCGGCGCATGGAAGTGGAATTTCAGCCTCAGTGTTACAAGTTTCATCGGTTACAGGCTGGAGAGAGGAATCGTTCAAACTGACCCAGAGCTGTGTGATTGGTTCAGTATATCACTGACGGGCCCTTTTAAATTTGAGTGGTCAGGTATTCAAATTCCCGCAAACTCTAATCCTGAATATAAAAGAGGGGAGAGCTGTGTTTAAATCAGAGTCCCCTTGGAGATTCTCAGTGAAGGAATTGGTCAGCTTGAAATTCGAATCAGAAAAATCAGTGAGAAATTTCCAATGAGCAGATTTTGACCATAGAATCAATGGTTCCAGCACAGAAGGAGGCCATTCGGCCCGTCGAGCCCGTGCCGAAACAGCGCAGCTCATCAGGGCGGGGATTGAACCCGCGACGTTGGCGTTATTAGCACCATGCTCGAACCATCTGAGCAAACTGACCAATATCAACTCCCACACGGATGGGGAATTCTAGAATAAGGAGGAACCGGTCACGATTTGAAAGGTATTAAAGTATTCGAGGGGCCCTTACATTTGGGATCTTTCTTTATTTTGTCCACTCGAGGAGTTAGATAACAGACTTCCTCTTGTGAATGTAGAGCTGGATTATTGGGCCGTGATGTGTTTCCTTGTTGATCTTCTGTTAAATACATTTCCTGAGTTAATTTAAATTTAAACCAGGTTTGCAGGCGTGATGCTCTATTCATACATCGAAGGTGAGAGAGATGCTGTGGGTCACACGCTAAGTCCAGTAGCTGAAAGTGATTAACAGACTGGGTTTTGTGTTTATTGATCCCAGGCGTGTTACCGATACCTTCCCTGGATACCAAGGCTAGGAGAGGCACTCTGGAATGTTTGGGGAGCTGGGACTTGTCCATGAGAGTAACCGAAGGTATGAGAACTGAAATAATCTAGAGTTCGAAAGGAGAAAAGGCCCAAAAATGGAGCAGTCAGTAACAGGACATCAATTAGTCTCCTGTTATCTTGGAGACGTCAAGGACTCGACACACTGTGTGTTGGAAACAAAGCTGATTTATTTAGCAAATATCCAGAAGATTAAACTCCAGCCCAGTTAGGGAGTTATTAACATCAGAAACAAACCCCAACTATCAGAATGAACATGGTTCAGTCCTGAATGTGATTAACAGCAGCAATAACAGCAGAATCCAACCCCTGCAGTCACTTGTGAACTCGCTGGTGTTTCAGTAGGCTGGATGACTGACTGAATCTCTTCCCACACACCGAGCAGGTGAACGGCCTTTCCCCAGTGTGAACTCGCTGGTGTGTCAGCAGCGCATTTTTCCTTTTAAAGCTCTTCTCACAGTCAGAACATTTAAATGGTCTCTTCTCATTGTGAACAAGTTGGTGTGAAGTGAGGTTGGCTGATGAAGTGAATCCCTTCCCACACACGGAGCAGGTGAACGGCCTCTCCCCAGTGTGAGTGTGTTGGTGTGCCAGCAAGTTGAATGAACGAGCAAATCCCTTCGCACACACGGAGCAGGTGAATGGCCTTTCCTCTGTGTGAGTGCGTTGGTGAGCCAACAAAGAATTTCTGCTTTTAAAGCTCTTCTCACAGTCAGAGCATTTAAAAGATCCATCATCAGTGTGAACAAGCCGGTGTGTAGTGAGGTGGGATGAACGAATGAATCCCTTCCCACACACGGAGCAGGTAAACGGCCTCTCCCCGGTGTGAATACGCTGGTGTTCAGTGAGGTTCCTTGAACGAGTGAATCCCTTCCCACACACGGAGCAGGTAAACGGCCTCTCCCCGGTGTGAATACGCTGGTGTACAGTGAGGTTCCTTGAACGAGTGAATCCCTTCCCACACACGGAGCAGGTGAACGGCCTCTCCCCGGTGTGAATACGCTGGTGTTCAGTGAGGTTCCATGAACGAGTGAATCCATTTCCACACACGGAGCAGGTGAACGGCCTCTCCCCAGTGTGACTGCGCCGATGAATTTCCAGCTCAGATGGGCAAGAGTATCCCTTCCCACAGTCCCCACATTTCCACGGTTTCTCCGTGGTGCGGGTGTCCTTGTGTCTCTCCAGGTTGGACGATCGGTTGAAGCCTCGTCTACACACAGAACACAAATATTGTTACTCCCCACTGTGAAAATTTTCCTTATATAACAGATTCTACAAACAAATACTAATTATGATAGTCATACAATATTATAGTTGTGTAGTAAAGTTCTTCTGACAGGCAGTGTCCACCAACTGAGCAGACCGATCGTTAGCAGATCTGGGAGGCACCACAAGATGTTCCACCTTGACTGCAGCAGTCAGCTTTCTTATCCCCGGGGTACGGACTCTCAACTAAGCTGCTAACTGCCCCTCTATTAAGGCCTGAAAAGTAGAGCCTGCGTGATTCTTGTTACATCTGTCAATCAGATCATCCTGCTGAAGGAAAGTTACAGAACAAACAACCTCAAACTAAACTTACAATTAATGAACTAACAAAGGGCCTCCATCGAACTGCAAGGAATATTAGTTCCAGCTGCATTCCTTTTACAGATGTGCTCGCTCTAACTTGATCTTCCGTAGACATAGGCTTGGCAGACTGTTTTTGTAACGAACAGCTCCTTCAGTATATTCTCTTCTCACAATTGAGTGTTGTGCCTCAGGAGTTAATTGGAGCTATAAACTTCTTAAATTGATAGTTAAGACAGATGGCTTTGCCCGTTGCCTAGACAGCACAATGATGTTTATGGACCTCTCCAACAGGGAAGGTCTCTGTGTCGAGAATAACAACAACTTGCATTTATGTAGCACCTTTAACATAGTAAAATGTCCCAAGGTGCTTCACAGGAGCCTATTATCCAACAAAATTTGACACCAAACCGCATAAGGAGATATTAGCGCAAAAGAGGTAGGTTTTAAGGAACGGCTTAAAAGAGGAAAGAGAGTCGGGGAGTTTGGGGGAACGAATTCCAGAGCTTAGGGCCCAGTAGCTGAAGGCACGGCCGCCAATGGTGGAGCGATTAAAACTGGGGACATGCAAGAGGCCAGAATTGGAGGAGCGCAGCAATCTGGGAGGGTTGTCGGGCTGGAGGAGGTTACAGAGATAGGGAGGGGTGAGGCCAAGGAGGAATTGAAAAAAAGCTTCAATTCAAGAGTTTCTGGGCAGTTAGTCGTTTAATTCAGAATCTAGCAGCCTCTATGTAAACATACAATAGCAAAATACTGCGAATGTTGGAAATCTGAAATAACAACAGAAAATGCTGGCAACACTCAGCAGGTCATATGTATATGAAATAAAGAAAATCTGTCTTGTGTTTAGAATTTCATTCTAAATCTAATTTAATCGTGACAATAATTTCATTTTGACAATATTTTCATTTTAATTCCAGACTTCTAAAACCCCCTTTCCCACACTTGGTCCCTCCCTATGAACTGTCCCTGTGTACTATTTCTCAGTTTAGGTGAAGGACACTCCCTGACCAGTCACCATTTCTCCTCCATTTACAGACGCTCCCTGACTAGTCTCCATTTCTCCTCCATTTACAGACACTCCCTGACCAGTCACCATTTCTCCTCCATTTACAGACGCTCCCTGACCAGTCTCCATTTCTGCTCCATTTACAGACGCTCCCTGACCAGTCACCATTTCTCCTCCATTTACAAACGCTCCCTGACCAGTCACCATTTTTCCTCCATTTACAGATGCTCCCTGACTCACTTCCTGTCTGTCCCGGAGTTTGGCGCTTTGTTGAGGTTCGGGCCGGAGCGAAACGGGAACCCGCGGGTGGAGGCGGATAATGTTCACTGCTCTTATAATGGGACCTGGGGCCGCACTCGGGGTGTGTGCAGCCCGCGTCCCCCCGGGGTTTATTAACCCGCTCCCTGAGCTCTCTCACTTGATGTGTCAGCGGCAGCTGCCAAGGTCCGCGCATGCTCAGCTCACACTGCCCGGGTGATTGACGGGAGCTCCGGACCAATAGGAAGAGCGGGGCGGGTCTGGAGGACCGAGCGGGCGGCGGGTCCTCCAACCAATCGGAGTGAGTGAGGGGCGGGGCTAGACCTTTAAACCTGAACAATAGAAGGTGAGCTGAGCATGCGCGGACCTTGGCAGCAGCCGCTGACACATCAGGTGAGAGCTCAGGGAGCGGGTTAATAAACCCCGGGGGGATGCGGGCTGCACACACCCCGAGTGCGGCCCCAGGCCCCATTATTCAAACACCCGGTGGAGGACAGACAGACAGAGGCTGAGGCTGCGAGAATCTCAGCTCAACTCGGTGCTGCGTGAACCAGAGTGCTGAGAAGAGAAGCGGAGGGGAAAGGAAAGGTCTCTCTTTGTGCCTAGGAGGAGAAGGAGCCACGAAGGGCAGAGTGGAGACCCTTTCCACCTCCACCACGCCTGCAGCTACAGCTGCTACCATCACCACTGCTGTGGTGCCAGAAGGGAGAGAGGAGAGGAGAGGAGACCAGCAACAACAGAGGGAAGCCTTTCCATCACTGCCTCCCCAACTGGTCTCCATTACGAGAGAGAGGGAGAGAGGGGAGAACAAGACCAACATCTGCTTGGAAGGAGGGAGAGCGAGCCATCGAGAAGGAAAACAACATCGAGAGGTGGGTGTTAAAAAGGGCACTCTCCAAAAGACTTTGTATTTGAGGTGGGGGGAGGAAAGAAGAAGGAGAAGACCGGGATAGCAAGGGGAGTGTGTGTGGCTCTTGCTAACAACTCGGCCACACACACTATCAACAAGCACCCCTTGCCTATTGCTTCACCTGGGACAGCTGGAGCTGCCCAGGCAAAGTCATCAATTAATTATCCAATTTAGAACATCGTTAAGACCTGGTTGTGGACTGAGCCTGGGCATCTCCAGCTTTATTTTTTTCCCAGGTGAAGACATCTTCTCCCCCCACCAGAAGAACATCAACAAAGACTTTATTTAACATCGAAGAGTGCCCCCCCCCCGGAAGCACCCACCCACCCACTATCCTGAGTGGCGAACAGGCCCGTGCGGCCTTCCCCCTTCCTCCTTCCCACCCCCTCTCTCTCTCTCTCTGCCTCTCTCTAACGAGGCACCTCAAACCTTATTTATTACCCAATTGAGCAGAGGGGAGAAGGCCACTCCCAATTCCAATCATAAAAGGGAGAGGTGTGCCTTCTTTTTCTCAAAACAACCCCCTCTGCTCGGGGGAAAAGACAAAAAAAGCCCAAGGCCACTTAAACATCACCCGGCCTGTGACTTGGGGTGGGTGTAGCCCTTTATACCACCTCAGTATGGCGAGCACATCTTCGCCGGCGGCGGGGCAAGCAAGGTCGTACGCGGGTGTGGCAGCCACGGCCACAGCTGGTCCCGCTGCTTCTGCTGCCCCGTCGCCTTTCAGGCTATTGACAAAAAAGCTGGGGGTGAAGAGCTACACTCACCCCAACATGACCATAGAGGCTTGCGTCAAAGCCATGGCTGGGGTAGTCGGCCCCTCAGCCATCGTTGCGGCCTCTAAAATGTACGGTAAGGCTGTGTTCTTCCTGCGGTCGGAGCGGGCGGTGTCCCTGGCCGTCACCGAGGGGCTCACCATGGGCGGGACCTTCCTGCCGGTGGATCCACTCGAGGCCACCGAGCAGCGACTCATACTATCGAATGTCCCGCCCTTTGTTCCGGTTGAGCTCCTCCTCCCCCACCTACGTCAACTGGGGGAGGTGAGGTCGGGGATTAATCCGATCCCGCTCGGCTGCAGGGAGGCCAGCCTCCGGCACGTCTTCTCCTTCCGGCGCCAGCTGTTTATCCAGCTGGCGCGGGAGGAAGACACGGAAGGCGCATTTAGCATAACACACGAGGGGACCGCCTACCGTGTCTTCTGGACGTCGGACGGTGTGCGGTGCCATGCCTGTAAGGAGGTGGGGCACATAAGAAAGAACTGCCCCGCCTCCAAGGCCGCCAAAGCATCTGAGGCGGCCAAGGCTGGCGCCGCCGCCGCTCCTCCCCCTGTTTCTGTCCGCGCGTCTGCGACACCCGATGCGCGGTCGACGCCGGAGGTCAACGCCGTCGTGGCCTCCGGCGAAGGGGAGGGGGAGTGTCCGATTGGAAGGAAGGCGCGGAGGAAAAGCAAACACCTTCAGGCGGGTCCCCTTCACATATATGATGACTTACCCGAGCTTACGCCCCTACACCTTGCGCGGGTGGCGGCGGAGTTCGAGAATGCGAGGGACCTTGTGCCCGGGCCTGCGGCCGCATCCGCCAAGGCGGCAAAATCGAGACCTGCGGCCGTGACCGGGCCCGGGACCCCCGAGCAGACCGATCGACAGGGGGGAGCGGAGGTGGAGGCCTCGGTATGCATGGAGGTCTCCCAACCTTCGTGTCCCTCCTCTTCGAAAAGGAGGCGCGACATCCTGGATGAGGGGGAGGACCGCGAGGAACGGGGTCCCCCCTCGCAAGGGGAGTCGTTGCCCGCCGCGGGTGCTGCGCCCCCCCCCCACCGACACCATCACCGACATCCGGCAGGGGTCGCCTGTCCCCCGGGAGGGCATGACAGATGAGTCTGTCCAGCCTGTGCCTCCCGGGGATGGGGGAGAGGCCCTGCTCATGGGGGGGGCCGCGGAACTACCCGCGGTGGGGAGTTACGCTGATCCGTTGTTTCTCGCCAGGTCGGGCATCCTGGGGACCGGGGCGGGCGAGGCCGATGAGGCAGAGCCCGCCGTGTACGGTCAGGACCACTCCCAGGCACTGCTCGACCTGGTTGAGCAATATAACCAGGGTACCTGGTCCGCTGGGTCGGAGGATGGTGGCGGTGAAGGGGAAGGCCCCCTGACTCCGTCTGCGACGCTGGCGCCGGGGTTGTTGAGGGAACTGGCACTAATGTGCTCCCCGGTTTCCCTGTGCACCCCGGTGCCGGGGGCGGAGGGGGGCCCCGAGCCGCCGCCGCTTCCTGACCCGGCGCCTCTGGAGGAGCCCAGGGAGGACTCCTCTGCTGCCGATCCTGGGGGTGGGATCGGGGCAGAGGTAGGGCTGGCCGATGGCGACCCCCCGGAGGAGGACGGGGACCCGGCGGAGGACACTGAGGATGATATGGAATCCGTCGCCAGTGAGGCGGCGGATGCCCTCGTGACCTCCTCCGGGTCCCCCCTCAACCCCGTTGTGGAACTCCGGGACTTTGTGGCCATGGGCCAGGGTCGCCAGGATATAATCCGGCTGGCCATCGATAAATGGTCGGATCTGGCGCTGCTCGTTTGCTCCGTCCGCGCCGCAGTCAAAACCATGGGCGCGGACGGGGGCGTGGGCCTGGCCGAGCGGCGTCGGATCCAGAATTTCCTCGCTGGGCTTGGAAGGGAGTGGCGGTCGACTAGCGGCCACGCTCCCTCCCCCCGTTAGAGTAAGGTAGAGGTTGCACTATGCTCTTGTCATGAAGATAACCATAGCCAGCCTCAACATCAACGGCAGCAGAGAGGCACGCCGTAGATTTAATAACTTCTCGTCCCTTCGGGAAGGGAGGCATACGGTGTGCTTCCTGCAGGAAACTCACACCGTTCCGGGAGACGAGGCCACGTGGCTCCTGGAGTGGCGAGGAGGGGTCAGCATGAGTCACCTCTCCAACGTTTCCGGTGGGGTGGCTATCTTGCTGGCCCCGCATTTTCAGCCGGAGATCTTGGGGGTCAAGGAGCATGTGCCGGGCCGCTTGCTCCAGGTCACTGTTCGTCTGGGGGGCGTGCCGCTCCATTTAGTGAACGTGTACGCCCCCCAGCCCGGTGCGCAGCAAGTGCGCTTCTTCGATGAAGTGTCCGCTCTTCTGGGCACCGTCGACGTCGGCGAGTGCATCATCCTCGGGGGGGATTTTAATTGTACCCTCGAGGCGAGGGACCGTTCGGGCCCTCCGCGAAGCCTGACGGCGACGGTGAAGTTGAGGGACCTGGTCGGGTCCTTCGACTTGGTGGACGTCTGGCGAAATCTCCATCCCGACTCCAGCGCCTTCACTTGGGTGGGGTCTGGAGGAGGAAGGTCCAGAATCGACCGCCTTTATATTTCCCGGGCGTACGTCTCCTGCGTTCCGGCGGCTTCCATGCGGCCGGTGCCATGCACGGACCACCACCTGGTGTGGGCGGAGCTCGCTCCGTTGCAGGCGCCGGGGGGGTCCGCGTACTGGCATTTTAACAACCTGCTGCTGGAGGACGTGCGGTTCCGGGATTCGTTTCGCCGGTTCTGGGCCGACTGGAGAAGGAAGCAGGGGGGCTTCCCCTCCTTGAGGCTATGGTGGGACGTGGGCAAGGCTCACGTCCGTCTCTTCTGTCAGGAGTACGCGAAGGGGTCGACCAAGAGGCGGGAGGCCCGGGTCGGGCGATTGGAGAAAGAAGTGCTCGACCTGGAGTCCCGTCTCGGTCAAGTCGTCGAAGACCCGGCCCTGCGGAAGGTGTACGAAGAGAAGAAGGGCGCGCTGAAGGACCTGCAGCTGGTCGGGTCCCGAGGCGCGTACGTGAGGTCGCGGATCCAGTTCCTGCGGGACCTGGACCGCGGCTCCCCCTTCTTCTACTCGCTGGAAAAAAGACGAGGGGTCCGTAAGCAGCTCTTGGGGCTGCTGGCCGACGACGGATCTCTGGTCTCGGATCCGGAGGGGATCAGCGCGAGGACCCGGGCCTATTACGGGGCTCTGTTCTCTCCGGATCCGTCCAGCGAGGATGCGCGCAGAGTTTTGTGGGAGGACCTGCCGAAGGTCGGCCCGGAGGGCGCCGAGGAATTGGACGCTCCGCTAAGTTTGGCGGAGCTGACCGGCGCCCTGCGCCAGCTCTCGAGGGGAAAGTCCCCGGGGCTGGACGGGCTGACCGTGGAGTTCCACAGGGCGTTCTGGGACGTCTTGGGGGGCGACTACGCGCGGGTCCTGGGGGAAAGTCTGGCGACCGGGGAGATGCCCCTCTCTTGGCGCAGGGCGGTTATCGTCCTGCTGCCCAAGAGGGGTGATCTCCGCCTTTTAAAAAACTGGCGCCCGGTCTCCCTCCTCAGCACGGACTATAAAATTTTTGCCAGGGCCATGTCTGCCCGCCTCGGCACCGTGCTGGCCCACATGATCCACCCCGACCAGTCCTACACGGTCCCGGGCCGGACAATCCATGACAACATCCATCTGGTCCGGGACCTGGTCCACCTTTCCCAGAGGACTGGTCTGTCGGTCGCCTTCCTTTCCCTGGATCAGGAGAAGGCGTTCGACAGGGTGGATCACGAGTATCTCTTCGGGACTCTGCGCGCATTCGGGTTCGGGACGCATTTCGTCGCCCGGATCCGACTTCTGTACGCCGCCGCGGAGTGTCTGATTAAAGTTAACGGGTCTTTGACGGCGCCCCTTCGCTTCGGGAGGGGGGTGCGTCAGGGATGCCCCATGTCCGGTCAGTTATATGCCGTTTGCGTGGAGCCTTTCCTGCGCCTCTTGCGGAAGAGGTTGACGGGACTGGCTCTGCAAGGGCCGGGCGTGGAGGTCGTCCTCTCGGCTTACGCCGATGACGTGCTCCTCATGGTCACGGATCCCGTCGACCTGCGGAGGATGCGAGAATGCCAGCAGATTTACTCGGACGCATCCTCCGCCAGGATCAACTGGGAGAAATGTTCTGGACTCCTGGTGGGCCAGTGGCGGGTGGACTCCCTGCCGGAGGAGTTCAGGCCCTTCGCCTGGAGCACAACACACCTCCTCTACTTGGGAGTCTACCTCGGCCCTGCCGAGGACACCTGGCCGGCGAACTGGCAAGAGCTGGAGGCCAAGGTCACCGCTCGCCTAGGACGCTGGACGGGGTTGCTCCGAGTGTTGTCCTACAGGGGTCGAGCGCTGGTCATAAACCAGCTGGTGGCCGCCATGTTGTGGTACCGGTTGGTCACTTTGATCCCTCCCCCTGCGTTTGTCGCCAAGATACAGAAGATGCTCATCGACTTCTTCTGGGACAAAAGGAAGCACTGGGTCTCTGCCGCGGTTCTGTGTCTCCCGCTTAGGGAGGGCGATCAGGCGCTGGTGTGCCTTCGCACCCAGGCGGCGACTTTCCGTCTTCAGACGCTGCAGAGGTACCTTTACGTCGAGAATCCTCCCAGATGGTGTGCGCTGGCGACGTATTTCTTCCGCCAGATGCACGGCCTCAACTACGACACGCAGCTCCTGTTTGTGGAATTGGGCCGCACGCGAGCCTACCTGTGGGAGCTGCCTGTCTTTTACCAGGAACTGCTATGGGTCTGGAACCAGGTCGCCTCCAGGCGGAGTTCTCCCCCGTCAGGAGTGGCGGCTCTCCTTCGGGAGCCGCTGTTCAGGAATCCGCACCTCCACGTCCGACGGATCGGCTGGCTGGCGGAGGGCAGGGCTGTGCCAGGCAAGGTGACCAGAGTCAGGGACCTGCTCGATGGCGGAGGAGCGGGCTGGATGGCGCCGGAGGAGTTGGCGCGGCGCCTCTCCTGGGCAGACGTCTGGCGCGCGGCCAAAGCCATCGAGGTGCTGAAAGTGGCACTGGGCCCGGACTCCACTAGGTGTATCGAGGAGGCTCAAGCACGTGGGGCGATCCCGTCCGAACTGACCTCCGTTCGGACGGAATTCCTCATCGGCGCACGGCCCCGAAACCCCTCTCGGGAACCGGCGCCTCACAACTTGAGCCGTCTCGGGGAAATGCCCTCCGTGCCCTTCAGTTCTGCACGGAGGGGTTTCCTGTACGGGCTGCTCCTGCACACTTTCCACTTTGTCATCTTCGCCTGCCGTCCGGACACGCCTTGGCGTGCCATCTTGCCGCCCGGCGGAGGCGAAGGTCCCCAATGGAGGGCTCTCTATGCGGGAGTACTCCCCTTTTCTATTGGGGACATGGCCTGGAGGGTGTTGCACGGAGCAGTCCCGTGCAATCGGTTTTTAAATAGGTTCACGGACTCCCAGGCCGCCTGTCTTTTTTGCGGCCTCGAGGAGTCCGTGTTCCACGTTTATGTGGAATGTGAGAGGTTGCAGCCCCTCTTTGAATATTTGAAGGGGCTGCTCCTCGCTTTTTGGTTGCACTTCAGTCCCACGCTCCTGATCTACGGTCACCCGGTGCGGAGGGGAGAGAGCAGGTCGGAGGACCTCCTCGTAGGACTGCTCCTGGGCCTGGCCAAAGTGGCCATTAACAGGTCCAGGCAGCGGGCGGTCGAGGGGGTCGTTCGGCCCAATTGCCTGCCTCTCTTCCGCGGCTATGTTCGCGCCCGGGTGGCCCTGGAGATGGAGCATGCGGTGTCCGCCGGCACACTTGAAGCCTTCCGAGACCGGTGGGCGCCGCAGGGACTGGAGTGCATAGTTTCCCCGGGAAATGTTATTTTAATTTAATGCACTCCGAGTTGTCCGCTTCGCAGAAGGCCCAAGGTGGAAGACCCGGAGGAGAGTGGCCTGGGCGGGAGGCCCAGCACGGAGAACCCCAGGCGGAGGGCCCAGGGCGGGGCGGCTGGTCGGCAGAGGTGGAGTCAGGAGATGCGGTTGCTTCACCCCGGGTGCTCGTGGGGAATGCCGGTGCGGAGGGTCCGGTGCAGAAGGCCCAAGGTGGAAGACCCAGAGGAGAGTGGCCTGGGCGGGAGGCCCAGCACGGAGAACCCCAGGCGGGGGGCCCAGGGCGGGGCGGCTGGTCGGCAGAGGTGGAGTCGGGAGATGCGGTTGATTCACCCCGGCTGCTCGCGGGGAATGCCGGTGCGGAGGGTCCGGTGCAGAAGGCCCAAGGTGGAAGACCCGGAGGAGAGTGGCCTGGGCGGGAGGCCCAGCACGGAGAACAATTGAGTGGATGGTCGGGTGGGCGGTGCCAGTGGGACTGGCGCGGAACAGGTTTCTTGGGTTATTGGAGTGGATGTTATATGTGGCATTTAGTTGGATTGTGATGGTGCTATGTGTTTGTACACTGTGGTGTTGAAATGGGTTGTTTTATGTGGAGTTAAGTGAGATGTATTATTTTAATATAAAAAAAAGTGTGGTATTGTTTGGGGGTATTTGTACTGTATTTTGATGGATGAATGTAATGGTTTTACTATGTAATTTGTATTATTGGTTTGAATAAAAGATTCACCCCGAGTGCGGCCCCAGGCCCCATTATTAAAACACTCAACATTATCCGCTTCACAAACACCCGGGGTGGGCCTCAGGCCCCGAACAAGAGCCTCCGGGCCGGGCCTTTGCCCCGAGCGGGGCGGCAGCTGCGGGGCTTTCTCCCGGTGACAGGCCCGGGTTAACGGCCGCCATCTTGACAGGCTCAGGGGGCAGCAGGGCGCATGCGCGGCCCCCTTGACCAGGAACCAGGAGGAGAGAATCTTGGCAATTTCTATCCTGGACTCACAGTCATGGCTTTTGGAAACTCCTTTTACAGGCTGTGAGAAGGGCAGCATTTACACACCGCAAACTCACACCAAACATCACATCAAGATCTGACAGAGTCACTCCATTCATCAGGACCTGAATATCATCGGCCTCTGAATGTGGAAGGAGAAATGTTTGTCTGTTCTGTCTGTGGGAAAAGATTTCAAAGATCAGTGTGACTGGAAAAGCACCGAGACACACACACCCGAGTGAGAGTGTTCCAGTGCACTGACTGTGGAAAGAGCTTTAACCAGTTACACAGCCTGAAAAAAACATCGCACCGTTCACAGCGGGGAGAAACCGTACACGTGTTCTGTGTGTGGACGAGGCTTCAACTGATCGTCCAACCTGGAGAGACACAAGGACACCCGCACCACGGAGAAACCGTGGAAATGTGGGGACTGTGGGAAGGGATTCAGTTCCCCATCGAAGCTGGAAATTCATCGACGCAGTCACACCAGGGAGAGGCCGTTCACCTGCTCTGTGTGTGGGAAGGGATTCACTTGTTCATCTGAGCTTGTGAAACACCAGCACATTCACACTGGAGAGAGTCTGTTCACCTGCTCCGTGTGTAAGAAGGGATTCACTCGTTCATTCGAGCTTCTGAGACACCAGTGCATTCACACTGGAGACAGGCCGTTCACCTGTTCCGTATGTGAGAAGGGATTCACTAATTCATCCGACTTTCTGAAACACCAGCGAGTTCACGCTGAGGAGAGACCGTTCACCTGCTCCATGTGTGGGAAGGGATTCACTCAGTCATCCAACCTGCTGACACACCAGCGAGTTCACACTGGGGAGAGGCCGTTCACCTGCTCCGTGTGTGGGAAGGGATTCACTCAGCACTCCAGCCTGCTGACACACCAGCGACTTCACACTGGGGAGCGGCCATTCACCTGCACCGTGTGTGGGAAGGGATTCAGTCAGCACTCCAGCCTGCTGACACACCAGCGACTTCACACTGGGGAGCGGCCATTCACCTGCTCCGTGTGTGGGAAGGGATTCACTAATTCATCCGATGTTCTGACACACCAGCGAGTTCACACTGGGGAGAGACCATTCACCTGCTCCGAGTGTGGGAAGGGATTCACTCGGTCATCGCACCTCACTACACATCAACTTGTTCACACAGATAAAAGACCTTTTAAATGTTCTGACTGTGAGAAGATCTTTAAAAGCACAAAGGATCTGCTGATACACCAGCGAGTTCACACTGGGGAGAAGCCGTTCATCTGCTCCGTGTGTGGGAAGGGATTCACTCAGTCATCCAACCTGCTGACACACCAGCGAGTTCACACTGAGGAGAGGCCCTTCACCTGCTCAGTGTGTGGGATGGGATTCACTCAGTCATCCCAACTGCTGAGACACCAGCGAGTTCACCAGTGCCTACAGGGGTTGGATTCTGCTGTTATTGCTGCTGTTAATCACATCCAGGACTGAACCATGTTCATTCTGACAGTTGGAGTTTGTTTCCGCTGGTGTTAAACTCCAGCCCAGTTATAGGGTTATTAATATTCTGGATATATGTCAAATAAATCAGCTTTGCTTTCAATGCATTCCTGTAGATTTTTGTCACCATTTCTCCTCCATTTACAGACGCTCCCTGACCACCCACCATTTCTCCTCCATTTACAGACACTCCCTGACCAGTCACCATTTCTTCTCCATTTACAGACGCTCCCTGACCAGTCTCCATTTCTCCTCCATTTACAGAAGATCCCTGACCAGCCACCATTTCTTCTCCATTTACAGACGCTCCCTGACCAGCCACCATTTCTTCTCCATTTACAGACGCTCCCTGACCAGTCACCATTTCTTCTCCATTTACAGACGCTCTTTGACCAGCCACCATTTCTTCTCCATTTACAGACGCTCCCTGACTTCCTGTCTGTCCCGGAGTTTGGCGCGGGGCCCCTTTGTTCAGGGACCAGGTGGGTGGATAATGTTCACTGTTTTTATAATCGGGCCTGGGGCTGCACTCAGTGCAGAGAGGAAGGAAATGCAGTGGGTGTTGTGGAGATGGATTGTCAAAAGGTGTTTGATAAGGTGCCGGACAGGAGGCTTGTTGATCAAATTAAGGCTCATGGTATTAAAGGGAGTGGGGCAGCGTGGATAGGAAGTTGGGTAAAGGGCAGAAAACAGAGAGTAGTGGTTAATGGATGTTCTTCAGACTGGAGATGTGTGAGGTGATAGATTTAGGAGGAAGAAAAACATAGGAAATGTACATGAAATGGGAAAACTTTGAAAGGAGTAGAGGAGCAGAGAGACTTAGGGTGTAAGATTCTAGCTAATGCCTTGTCTTATTAACTTGCAGGTTCAAGTGTCCAGTGTCACCAACTTTAATACTCTATTAAGAAGCTGATGGCTTCATATTCTATCATCTTTGGGTTAAATGTTGTGATCATCGAGGGTCAGCACCACATGTCCCATCAAACACTCCCAGATCAGGTACAGCACGGGTTAGATACAGAGTAAAGCTCCCTCTACACTGTCCCATCAAACACTCCCAGGATCAGGGACAGCACGGGTTAGATACAGAGTACAGCTCCCTCTACACTTTCCCCATCAAACACTCCCAGGACAGGGACAGCACGGGTTAGATACAGAGTAAAGCTTCCTCTGCACTGTCCCATCAAACACTCCCAGATCAGGTACAGCACGGGTTAGATACAGAGTAAAGCTCCCTCTACACTGTCCCATCAACACTCCCAGGACAGGGACAGCACGGGTTAGATACAGAGTACAGCTCCCTCTACACTGTCCCATCAACACTCCCAGGACAGGGACAGCACGGGTTAGATACAGAGTAAAGCTCCCTCTACACTGTCCCATCAAACACCCTCAGGGCAGTTACAGCACGGGTTAGATACAGAGTAAAGCTCCCGCTACACTGTCCCATCAAACACTCCCAGGGCAGGTACAGCACGGGTTAGATACAGAGTAAAGTTCCCGCTACACTGTCCCATCAAACACTCCCAGGGCAGGTACAGCACAGTTTAGAGTCCGAGTAAAGATCCCTCTGTGATTCTGCAATTGTTTACATAGGAGATCCCCAGTACCCACATTCCTGACTATTCAGCAGAATTTTAACAGGGATAAACCTTGCAAGAGACTTCACTGCATTTACACTAATCTCCTGTGTGATATACTCTCTGGAGTTTAGAAGAATGAGAGGTGATCTCATTGAAACATACAAGATTCTGAAGGGGATTGACAGGGTAGATGCTGAGAAGTTGTTTCCCCTGGCTGGAGTGTCTAGAACTGGGGGCATAGTCTCAGGATAAGGGGTCGGCCATTTCAGACTGAGATGAGGAGGAATTTCTTCACTCAGAGGGTTGTGAATCTTTGGAATTCTCTGCCCCAGAGGGCTGTGAATGCTGAGTCTTTGAGTATATTCAAGGCTGAGATAGATAGATTTTTGGACTCTGGGGGAATCAAGGGATATGGAGATCGGGCGGGAAAGTGAAGTTGAGGTCGATGATCAGCCATGATCTTATTGAATGGCGGAGCAGGCTCGAGGGGCCAAATGGCCCACTCCTGCTCTTATTTCTTTTGTTCTTAACCCCACAGTCACTGACACCAATCTCCTCCTGTCTGATATAAACCAACCCCACAGTCACTGACACCAATCTCCTCCTGTCTGAAATAAACCAACGCCACAGTCACTGACACCAATCTCCTCCTGTCTGATATAAACCAACCCCACAGTCACGGACAACAATCTCCTCCTGTCTGATATAAACCAACCCTACAGTCACTGACACCAATCTCCTCCTGTCTGATATAAACCAACGCCACAGTCACTGACACCAATCTCCTCCTGTCTGATATAAACCAACCCCACAGTCACGGACAACAATCTCCTCCTGTCTGATATAAACCAACACTACAGTCACTGACACCAATCTCCTCCTGTCTGATATAAACCAACCCCAGTCACTGACACCAATCTCCTCCTGTCTGATATAAACCAACCCCACAGTCACTGACACCAATCTCCTCCTGTCTGATATAAACCAACCCCACAGTCACTGACACCAATCTCCTCCCGTCTGATACAAACCAACCCCACAGTCACTGACACCAATCTCCTCCTGTCTGATATAAACCAACCCCAGTCACTGACACCAATCTCCTCCTGTCTGATATAAACTATCCCCACAGTCACTGACACCAATCTCCAGTGTATGTCAGACTGAAGTTGTTTACAATCCTCATGAGCTTTTACGCTGTTCCTAGTTGAGTTCGACATCTCCAATGAAACACTCCACACACCTTAATCCCCCTGAGCACAGGATTTATTTTTAACATGTAGATTCTACAATAATACAATTCATATACTAAATGAGTGCAAAATATTCACATGGGAGATTCTACAAAGGAATACTTATTGTAATATTCATACAATATCAGAGTTATATAGCAAGACTCATAATCTAACGAGCTGTATCCATGAACTCAGACTTTGGTAATTGCCAAGCCTGGGAGGCACGAAAGGATGTTCGACTCTTTTAAAAGGCCAATTAGAATGTCATTGTCATCAATCGATGTCACATTACCCAGAGAGCCCCCTTTTTAAAGGGGCACAAACAATCAACTCCAAATTATAATAAAATCAGATCCGAATACTGTTCCTGGTGTTGACAATTGACTCCAGTCCCTCCGGTGCCCACCAGTCACGGAAGGCCTCCAGCGTCCCGGTGGACACCGCGTGCTCCCTCTCCAGGGACAGCCCGAAGGATGTTCCACCTTGGCTGTAGCTGTCAGCTTTCTTCTTCCCGGGGTGCTCTCTGACCTAAGCTGCAAACTGTTCCTGTATTTAAAGCCCAATCAGGTACAGCCCATGTGACCCTGGTTACCTCGGCCAATCAAACCATTGAGCTGAAAGACATTTATTAAACAAAGCATTCCATTGGATGGCTGTTTAGGGTTCATCGAGTAACCGCTTCCTGTTCATTGGAGCTACGAGGAATCTGCGAGTCAGAACAATGTCAGTGTTTGCTTTTACTGGGGCATTTCAAGAAACAAATGGCCTTCACGGTTCCGCTCAGTCCACACAGGCAGAGTTCTCAGCTCTGCTGGTTCTGTTCACACGAGGTCTGTTTCAGCTTAAAAGGGATAATTAGAGCCTGTTCTGTCTGAGGTGATTACAAGCTAATAGTTCACTAGACACGGGTCTTTAATACAAAGTCCACTAATATTAAACATACATGTATATAAAACAAAGCAAGACTTTACTTTTATGACTCTACTTCATGTTAAATCCGATCTTCTAACAAAACCCAGCTTTCTTACCGTCCACTCCTGGAGGCCCCACTCCCTGAGCCTACAACCTTCAGCAGGGTCAGTGCTGGAGTTCCACAGCGGGAGTGATCCCAGAGTAACTGTCGGGATCGCACCCCCGTGGATGTTCCGGGTCGTGTATTTTTAGTTATCCTGGTGTCTAACACACACACATCAATAGAACAGGGAATTCCTGGAAACACGCTGCAGGTCCTTCTTTATCTGGAGATCAAATGTCTGTTGTATAAATGTACCACCAGTTAACAGGCTCCTGTGAACTCCTCCCTCTGCTATTTTAATGCAGATTTTAACCAATTTATTTTAAACGGTTGTAATTTAAATGGGTTAACACCTGCCTTAAAATGGTAGACTCAGGACTGTCACACAAACACCTCGAATGATTACCAGTCATCTTTAGACTGGAAACTTAAACCTGCCATTTCACTTTCAGTCAGGAATAGATTGCAGTTTTACACCAATCTCTGATTTGACAGCATGTTTCCAGCATTCACCGTTGTTCTTCCTGACTCTAAACACAGTTGGAAAGGAGCCTTCTGTTCCGTGCCTAGGAGCTCTGAACCATGGAAGAGAGCGGCTGGGACACATTTCTTACAAGCCTCAAGATTAACCCACACGGGGCCTTTGCTGTCAGTGAAGAGACGAGAAAGACCAAAGTGCCGTTTGCCCCTCTCAGTGTGGCCCTGAAGGACAGTGTCCAGGCTGAAGTTCTGTTCCCGCCGTACGATCCTCCCCCAGATTGTCCTTTATGAGCTCCAGCCAGGTGATGCTAAACATCTAGGCGGGAAAGATGAAAAACTACACGAATGCAATGAAAACAAAGCTGATTTATTTGACATATATCCAGAATATTAATCTCCATTCCAGTTACAGGAGTTATTAACATCAGCAGAAATAAACCCCAACTGTCAGAATGAACATGGTTCAGTCCTGGATGTGATTAACAGCAGCAACAACAGCAGAATCCAATCCCTGCTGTCACTTGTGAACTCGCTGGTGTGTCAGCAGGTTGGATGAACGATTAAATCTCTTCCCACACACGGAGCAGGTGAATGGTCTCTCCCCAGTGTGAACTCGCTGGTGTGACAGAACGTTTGATGACCGCGTGAATCCCTTCCCACACACGGAGCAGGTGAACGGCCTCTCCCCAGTGTGAACTCGCTGGTGTGTCAGCAGGTTGGATGACTGAGTGAATCCCTTCTCACACACGGAGCAGGTGAACGGCCTCTCCTGAGTGTGAACATGCTGGTGTGTCAGCAGGTTGGATGAATTAATGAATCCCTTCTCACACACGGAACAGGTGAACGGCCTCTCCCCAGTGTGAACACGCTGGTGTCTCAACAGGTTGGATGACTGAGTGAATCCCTTCTCACACACGGAACAGGTGAATGGCCTCTCCCCAGTGTGAATGCACTGGTGTGTCAGAAGTTTGGATGGTCGATTAAATCCCTTCCCACACGTGGAGCAGGTGAACGGCCTCTCTCCAATGTGAATGCGCTGGTGTATCAGCAAGCTGGATGAATGAGTGAATCCCTTCCCACACACGGAGCAGGTGAACAGTCTCTCCCCGGTGTGACTGCGTCGATGAGTTTCCAGCTTTGATTGGTAACTGAATTCCTTCCCACAGTCCCCACATTTCCACGGTTTCTCCATGGTGCAGGATTCATTGTGACTCTCCAGGTTGGATGATCAGTTGAAGCTTTGCCCACAGACAGAACACGTGTACGGTTTCTCCCTGCTGTGAACGGTGCGATGGTTTTTCAGGCTGTGTAACAGATTAAGGCTCTTTCCACAGTCAGTACACTGGAACACTCTCACTCGGGTGTGTGTGTCTCGTTCACACTAACATTTGAAATCTTTTCCCACAGACAAACATTTCTCCCTCTATATTAAAAGGCCGATGATATTCAGGTCCTGATGAATCATGTCACTCTGTCAGATCTTGACGTGATGTTTGGTTTGAGTTTCTCGTCTGCACATCCTCCCCTTCTAATGCCCTGTAAAAGCAGTTTACAAAAGTCATCACTGTAAATACAGCACAGAAATTCAGATTTTATTCCCTTTCTCTCCTCAAGGTGCTGTGTGATGGTGGGGTTCGGCCCCAGTCACTCTTTGCCCTCCAGTACTTTTCCAAGAGGTTATTCTGAGCTTGTGGGCCGATACAGCGACCTGCCAGCATTTCGACCATGGGGAGCAGCACTGCCGCCGGCCCTGGCTGATTCTGTCTGGAAAAGCCGAGGCCAATGGTAGCACAGCAACAACAACTTACATTTACATAGCACCTTTAACACAGTAAAACCTTCCAAGGTGCTTCACAAGAGCGGAATCAGGCAAAGATTGACCTTAGGGCCGAGGCAACTGAAGGCACGGCCACCAATGGTGGAGCGGAGGAAGTGGGGGTTGCACAACAGGCCAGAATTGGAGGACTGCAGAGTTCAGAGAATCAGAGAATGGTACAGCCCTTCGGCCCATTGTCCCAGAATGGTACGGCCCTTCGGCCCATTGTCCCAGAATGGTACGGCCCTTCGGCCCATTGTCCCAGAATGGTATGGCCCTTCGGCCCATTGTCCCAGAATGGTACAGCCCTTCGGCCCATTGTCCCAGAATGGTACAGCCCTTCGGCCCATTGTCCCAGAATGGTACGGCCCTTCGGCCCATTGTCCCAGAATGGTACAGCCCTTCGGCCCATTGTCCCAGAATGGTACGGCCCTTCGGCCCATTGTCCCAGAATGGTACGGCCCTTCGGCCCATTGTCCCAGAATGGTACGGCCCTTCGGCCCATTGTCCCAGAATGGTACAGCCCTTCGGCCCATTGTCCCAGAATGGTACGGCCCTTCGGCCCATTGTCCCAGAATGGTACAGCCCTTCGGCCCATTGTCCCAGAATGGTACGGCCCTTCGGCCCATTGTCCCAGAATGGTACAGCCCTTCGGCCCATTGTCCCAGAATGGTACAGCCCTTCGGCCCATTGTCCCAGAGCCAGCTCTTTGAATTTAGGCCCACTCCTCTGCTTTATCCCCATAGACCTGCAATTCCTTTCCCCAGTTCAAGTAGTTCTCCAATTCCCCTTTGAAAATTACTATTGAATTTGCTTCCACCACCACTTCAGGCAGTGCCTTCCAGGTCAGAACAACTCGCTGCTTCAATTCTTTCCTCATGTCGCCGCTGGTTCTTTTGACAATGACCTTAAATCTGAGTCCTCTGGTCACCGACCCTTCTGACACTGGAGTCAGTTTCTCCTTATTAAGAGGGTTGTAAACACCTGGTCCACTTGGCACTGAAGTGTCTGAAACTCATAATAGGAACTCCAGGGAAACAAAATACTGACAAATGTTAAACTGTTCTGTTGACAAACAAAAGGTTAATTTAAGTTTTAAAAGATAAATTGTTCAGCAGGGATTCACACTGACTCACCTGACTGGCCGACTCAGGTTCCGCCCCTCAAGCACCGCGATTGGTTGCAGAACTCGCTCCTCCCTTGGCCCTCTGAGCTCTCTTCCTATTGGTTCCCAGGGCCATCAATCACCACTCACCAACATTACACTGCCAGATGAGGTTCAGAGGCAGAAAATAAATGAGGCCATGAATCTGAGTTGGGAAATACAATGAGAGAAACATGATTCAATTTGTAAACTAAACTATTTCAAATCAACTCAAATGAATTGTTGCCATTAATATATTATTTCTGCACCAAGTGGGAAACAAGTGATGTTTTCCCACACACGGAGCAGGTGAACGGCCTCTCCCCAGTGTGAGTGCGTCGATGAGTTTCCAGCTCAGACGGGTAATTGAATCCCTTCCCACAGTCCCCACATTCCCACGGTTTCTCCATGGTGCGGATGTCCTTGTGACTCTACAGGTTGGACGATCGGCTAAAGCCTCGTCCACACACACAACACGTGTCCAGTTTCTCCCCGCTGTGAATGGTGCGATGTTTATTCAGGCTGTGTAACTGGTTAAAGCTCTTTCCACAGTCAGTGCACTGGAACACTCTCACTCGGGTGTGTGTGTCTCGGTGCTTTTCCAGTCACACTGATGTTTGAAATCTTTTCCCACAGACAGAACAGACAAACATTTCTCCTTCCACATTCAAGGCCGATGATATTCGGGTCCTGATGAATGGAGTGACTCTGTTAGATCTTGATGTGATGTTTGGTGTGAGTTTGCGGTGTGTAAATGCTGCCCTTCTCACAGCCTGTAAAAGGAGTTTCCAAAAGCCATGACTGTGAGTCCAGGATAGAAATTGACAAGATTCTCTCCTCCTGGTTCCTGGCCAAGGGGGCCGCGCATGCGCCCTGCTGCCCCCTGAGCCTGTCAAGATGGCGGCCGTTAACCCGGGCCTGTCACCGGGAGAAAGCCCCGCAGCTGCCGCCCCACTCGGGGCAAACGCCCGGCCCGGAAGCTCTTGCTCGGGGCCTGAGGCCCACCCCGGGTGTTTGTGAAGCGGATAATGTGGAGTGTTTTAATAATGGGGCCTGGGGCCGCACTCGGGGTGTGTGCAGCCCGCGTCCCCCCGGGGTTTATTAACCCGCTCCCTGAGCTCTCTCACCTGATGTGTCAGCGGCTGCTGCCAAGGTCCGCGCATGCTCAGCTTACACTGCCCGGGTGATTGACGGGAGCTCTGGACCAATAGGGAGCAAGTGGGGCGGGGCTGGAGGACCGAGTGGGCGGCGGGTCCTCCAACCAATCGGGGAGCCCGAGGGGCGGGACTAGCGCCGGCTGATTGTCTGATCCGCGGGGCAGCGAGTTTCTCCAGTCCCTTGTTCAGGGCCCGGGGCCAGGGGAGGCTGTGGGCCTTTATTCCCCTTATTGGACACAAGGCTCTTTGTCTCACAACACACTGGCTCAGGTTTTAATAGAGACTTTTTAAATTCATCAATAAAAGCAGATAAACCCCGTGCTTCTGTGGAACAAACTTTTTAATATTTTATACAATCATAGAATGGTTCCAGCACAGAAGGAGGCCATTCAGCCCGTCGAGCCCGTGCCGGCTCTCTGCAAAATCACTTCAGCTAGTCCCACTCCCCCGCCCTTTCCCCGTAACCCTGCAAATTTCTTTCCTTCAGATACTTATCCAATTCCCTTTTGAAAGCTGTGATTGAATCTGCCTCCACCACCCTTTCAGGCAGTGCATTCCAGATCCTAACCACTCGCTGCGTAAAAAAGTTTTTCCTCATGTTGCCTTTGGTTCTTCTGCCAATCACCTTAAATCTGTGTCCTCTGGTTCTCGACCCTTCCGCCAATGGGAACAGTTTCTCTCTATCTACTCTGTCCAGAACCCTCGTGATTTTGAACACCTCTATCAAATCTCCTCTCAACCTTCTCTGCTCTAAGGAGAACAACCCCAGCTTCTCCAGTCTATCCACGTAACTGAAGTCCCTCATCCCTGGAACCATTCTTGTAAATCTTTTCTGCACCCTCTCTAAGGCCTTCACATCCTTCATAAAGTGCGGTGCCCAGAATTGGACACAATACTCCAGTTAAGGCCGAACCAGTGTTTTATAAAGGTTCATCATAACTTCCTTGCTTTTGGACTCTATGCCTCTATTTATCCCGTATGCTTTTTTAACCGCTTTCTCAACCTGCCCTGCTGCCTTCAACGATTTGTGCACACATACCCCCAGGTCTCTCTGTTCATGCACCCACTTTAGAATTGTACCCTTTAGTTTATATTGCCTCTCCTCATTCTTCCTACCAAAATGTGTTACTTTGAACTTTTCTGCATTAAATTTCATCTGCCATGTGTCCACCCATTCCACCAGCCTGTCTATGTCTTCTTAAAGTCTATCACTATCCTCCTCACTGTTCACTATACTTCCAAGTTTTGTGTCATCTGCAAATTTTAAACTGTGCCCTGTACACCCAAGTCTAAGTCATTAATATATATCAAGTAAAGCAGTGGTCCGAGTACCGACCCCTGGGGAACACCACTGTATACCTTCCTCCAGTCCGAAAAACAACCGTTCACCACTACTCTGTTTTCTGTCACTTAGCCAGTTTCGTATCCATGCTGCCACTGTCCCTTTTATTCCATGGGCTTCAACTTTGCTGGCAAGCCTATTATGTGGCACTTGTCGAACGCCTTTTGGAAATCCATGTACACCACGTTAACCGCATTGCCCTCATCAACCCTCTCTGTTACCTCATCAAAAAACTCAATCAGAATCAGAGTGGCCGGGCCCGGCGGACTTGCGGCCAGGGCCCCGGCACCAGGAAACCCAGGGTGCAGCGCCTCCCTCAGACAGGAGAAACCACAACTGGCATCAACACAGCAGACCCGCCAATCCAGAGCCGGCTTGTATCAGGGCGGGCGCTGGATGCGGAAGTCGGTCCCTGGCCGCCTGTGTAGGTCTTTTTGTTGCTTCAGTTTGAGCTGGAGTGGAGATGGAGGAGAAGCTGCTGGGTTTAACACCCAGTACTTCTGAGCCCAGGAAGACCCAACAATTTCCAATGTGAGACTGTCAAGGGAGGTGGATTCTAGGGGAGATTAGGTTGTTAAACAGACACTGTCCCTACAATGTAAAAGAGTATTGTTTTAGAAACAAGTATTTCTGTAGAGGCTTTTAGTCCAGTTTACATATACAGATGTGTTTTAATTCATTCTTGGGATGTGGGCATCGCTAGCAAGGCCAGTATATGTTGCCAATCCCCAGTTTCCCATTGAGAAGGTGATGGTGGGCCTTCTTCTTGAACTGCTGCAGTCCGTGTGGTGAAGGTACTCTCACAATGCAGTTGTGCAAGGAGTTCCAGGATTTTCACCCAGCGATGATGTAGCAACGGCGACATATGTCCAAGTCAGGATGGTGTGTTACTTGGAGGGGAACTTGGAGATGATGGTGTTCCCCTGCACCTTCTACCTTTGTCCTTCTAGGTGGTGGATGTTGTGGGTTTTGGAGGTTCTGTCAAACTTCTAGTCGAGTTGCAGATGTATAAAGTCCATCTCCTTCACCCCCTCCCATTCCCACCTCTCTCTCTCTCTCCTCCCATAGAGGCCAGAGTCGTGTGTAGGCCCAGACCAAGTGGTGGATTCCCTTCCCTGAGGGACATTAGTGAACCAGTGGGATTTTACGACAATCCGGCAGTTTTCATGGTCACTTTTTTCTGGTGCCAGCCCCACAAATTACCAGCTTTATTAAACTCAATTTCACAACCTGCTTCTTTAGTGGGTTCTCTCTCACGCTCCCTGTTTTAAATTCATTTTACAGAGTATTAGAAGGGGAGGATTTGCAGACGAGTAACTCAAACCACACATCAAGTCAAGATCTGACAGAGTCACTCGATTCATCGGAACTTGAATATCATCAGCCTTTGAATATGGAAGCAAAAAGCACCGTTCAGAGCGGGGAGAAACCGAACACGTGTTCTGTGTGTGGACGAGGCTTCAGCCGATCCTCTGGCCTATCGAGACACAAGCGCAGTCACACCGGGGAGAGGCCGTTCACCTGCTCTGAGTGTGGGAAGGGATTCACTAATTCATCCCACCTACTGAGACACCAGCGAGTTCACACCGGGGAGAGATCATTCACTTGCTCCATGTGTGGGAAGGGATTCACTCAGTCATCCAACCTGCTGAGACACCAGCGAGTTCACACTGAGGAGAGGCCCTTCACCTGCTCTGTGTGTGGGAAGGGATTCACTCAGTCATCCAACCTGCAGAGTCACCAGCGAGTTCACACTGATGAGAGACCTTTTAACTGCTCGGACTGTGGGAAGTGCTATAAAAGTTCCGGGGAACTGACATGCCATCAACGTGTTCACACTGGGGAGAGACCGTTCAGGTGCTCTCACTGCGGGTCTGGGTTCAGGCGATCATCTGAACTCACTGTACACCAGCGCACTCACACTGGGGAGAGGCCATTCACCTGCTCCATGTGTGGGAAGGGATTCACTCAGTCATCCACCCTGCTGAAACACCAGCGAGTTCACACTGGGGATAGGCCATTCACCTGCTCTGAGTGTGGGATGAGATTCACTCGTTCATCCCACCTGCTGACACACCAGCGAATTCACACTGGGGAGAGGCCATTCACCTGCCCTGAGTGTGGGAAGGGATTCACTCAGTCATCTACCCTGCTGAATCATCAGCGAGTTCACACTGAGGAGAGACCATTTAAATGCCTGGACTGTGGGAAGTGCTATAAAAGTTCCGGGGAACTGACATGCCATCAACGTGTTCACACTAACGAGAGTGTTCACACTGGGGAGAGGACATTCACCTGCTCCGTGTGTGGGAAGAGATTCACTCGGTCATCCACCCTGCTGACACACCAGCGAGTTCACAAGTGACTGCAGGGATTGGATTCTGCTGTTATTGCTGCTGTTAATCACATCCAGGACTGAACCATGTTCATTCTGACAGTTGGGGTTTGTTTCTGCTGAAGTTAATAACTCCTATAACTGGGCTGGAGTTTAATATTCTGGATATATGTCAAATAAATCAGCTTTGTGTTAAACACATTGTTGTAGATTTTTGTCGTTCCCACCTGAGTGTTTAGCATCACCTGGCTGGAGCTCAGAAAGGACAATCTGGGGGAGGATCGTACGGCGGGAACAGAACTTCAGCCTGGACACAGTCCTTCAGGGCCACACTGAGAGGGGCAAACGGCACTTTGACCTTTCTTGAGGTGTGTATGAAATGTGTCCCAGCCGCTCTCTGCCATGGTTCTGAGCTCCCGGGCACGGAGCAGACGGCTCCTCTAGAAATGAACCCCAGTCCATTGTTTAGCACAGCCAAGACAATGAGATGTGTCCCAGGGGGTCCAACGTGTCAAACCACCTGCTGGCTGCATATCCTGTCAATTTGTGTTCTTGTGTTAGCCTTTTAAAAAAAAACCAAAAAAAAAACCCAAAAAAAAACACCTGGGAAGACCGGCCATGATGTCAAGTCACGTTCTGTATCGTGACATGAACCCGATATCGCGATTGAGGCCATCCTCATGAGTGCGGAACTTGGCTATCAGTTTCTGCTCTATGATTTTGCGCTGTCGTGTATCTCGAAGGCCGCCTTGGAGAACGCTTACCCGCAGATCCAGTACTTCCCCGGAGCGGAAAAACTACGCCATGTTCTTCGCAGCCTTCAACATGTCATCGATGACGACGAACACCTTGCTAAGGCCATCCCCACGCCTCCACTACTCGCCTTCAAGCAGCCGCCTAACCTCAAAAGTACCATCGTTCGCAGCAGATTACCCATCTTTCAGGAGAACAGCAACCAAGACACCACACAACCCTGCCACGGCAACCTCTGCAAGACATGCCAAATCATGGACACAGATACCATCATTACACGTGAGGACACTACCCACCAGGTACACGGTACATACTCATGTGACTCGGCCAACGTTGTCTACCTGATACGTTGCAGTAAAGGATGCTCCAGAGCATGGTACATCGGCGAGACCATGCAGACACTGAGACAACGTATGAACGGACACCGCACAACAATCGCCAGGCAGGAGGGTTGCCTCCCAGTCGGGGAACACTTCAGCAGCCAGGGGCATTCAGCCTCGGATCTGCGGGTAAGCGTTCTCCAAGGCGGCCTTCGAGATACACGACAGCGCAAAATCATAGAGCAGAAACTGATAGCCAAGTTCCGCACTCATGAGGATGGCCTCAATCGCGATATCGGGTTCATGTCACGATACAGAACGTGACTTGACATCATGGCCGGTCTTCCCAGGTGTTTTTTTGGGGGTTTTTTTTTGGTTTTTTTTTTAAAAGGCTAATTGCTCTTTTATGGCCTCATTAACCTGCGTCGCTACTTTTAGTGATTTGTGTATCTGGACCCCGAGATCCCTTTGTTCCTCTACCCCATTTAAACTCTTATTTTCCAAGTAGTGAGTGGCCTCCTTATTCTTCCCACCAAAACACACCACCTCACACTGATCTATAGTGAAATTCATTTGCCAATTACACGCCCGTTCTGCAAGTTTATTAATGTCTTCTTACATTTAGTCCCAGTTTTCCTCAGTATTAACTTTACCTCCCAATTTGGTGTCATTGACAAATTTTGAAATTGTACTTCCGATTCCCGAGTCCAAATCGTTTAATAAATGGTGAACAACAGTGGTCCCAGCACCGATCCCTGTGGAACACCACTTCCCACCTTTTGTCAGTCTGAGTAGCTACTTCTAACCCCTACTCTCTGTTTTCTGTTTTGTGACCAGCTTGCTGCGGTTTCCTCCCACAGTCCAAAAATGTGCGGGTTAGGTTGATTTGGCTATGATAAATTGACCCTTAGTGTTAGGGGGGGATTAAATATGTGGGGTTACGGGGATAGGATGGGATATGTTAGGGGGAATTAAATACGTGGGGTTACGGGGATAGGGTGGGATATGTGTCGGTGTAGGCTCGATGGGGATTCTGTGTGGGAAAGCAGGGACAGGGTACTGGATTTGGATGATCAGCCATGATCGTATTGAATGGTGGAGCAGGCTCGATGGGCCGAATGGCCTACTCCTGCTCCTAGTTTCTATGTTTCTATGCTATCCATAACAGTTTGTAAGATCGACAAGATGCCCAAGGTCAGGCCGTGTGGAGTGAAGGGCCAGGCAACAGAATGGATGGAAAGATGGCTACAAAACCAAACAATTGACAAAAAGGGAGAAAATAGAATGAGTTTAAATTAGCAAGAAATATAAAAACGGACTGTAAGAACTTCTACAAGTATGTGAAAAGGACGAGAGTAGCAAAAGCAAGTGTTGGTCCATTAGAGGCTGAGACAGGAGAAATTAAATTGGGGAACAAGGAAATGGCAGAGACTTTAAATAAATATTTTTTATCTGTCTTCACAGTAGAAGACACAAAAAGTAAACCAAAAATAGTGGGGAACCATGGGGCTACTGAGAGCGAGGAACTTAAAGTCATTAATATCAGTAGAGAAAAAGTACTTGAGAAACTAATGGGACTAAAAGCCGATAAATCCCCTGGACCTGACGGCCGACATCCTAGGGTTCTAAAAGAGGAGGCTGTGGAGATAGTGAATGCATTGGTTGTGATCTTCTAAAATTCCCTAGATTCAGGAATGGTCCCAGCGGATTGGAAGGTAGTAAATGTAACCCCGCTATTCAAGAAAGGAGGGAGAGAGACAACAGGGAACTACAGGCCAGTTAGCCTGACATCAGTTGTCGGGAAAATGCTGGAATCCATTATTAAGGAAGTGGTATCAGGGCACTTAGAAAATCATAATATGATTAGACAGAGTCAACATGGTTTTATGAAAGGTAAATTGTGTTTGACAAATTTATTAGAGTTTTTTGAGGATGTAACTAGCAGGGTAGATAAAGGGGAACCAGTGGATGTGGTATATTTGGATTTCCAAAAGGCATTCGATAAGGTGCCACATAAGAGGTTGTTAAGCAAGATAAGGGCAATGTGTTGGAGGTAATGTGTTGGCATGGATAAAGGATTGGTTAACAGACAGAAAAAAGAGTAGGGATAAATGGGTCATTTTCAGATTGGCAGGCTGTAACTGGTGGGGTGCCACAAGGATCAGTGCCTCAGCTATTTACAATCTATATTAATGACTTAGATGAAGGGACTGAGTGCAATGTGTCCAAGTTTGCTGATGATACAAAGCTAGGTGGGACAGTAAGCTGTGAGGAGGATGCAAAGAGCCTGCAAAGGGATATGGACAGGTTAAGTGAGTGGGCAAAAAGATGGCAGATGGAGTATAATGTGGGGAAATGTGAGGTTATTCACTTTGGTAGGACGAACAGAAAAATAGAATATTTTTTAAATGGTGGTAAAATATTAAATGTTGGTGTCCAGAGAGATTTAGGTGTCTTCGTACAAGAAACACAGAGAGTTAGCATGCAGGTACAGCAGCAATTAGGAAGGCAAATGGCATGTTGGCCTTTATTGCAAGGGGGTTGGAGTATAAGAGTAAGGAAGTCTTGCTACAATTGTACAGGGCTTTGGTGAGACCACACCTGGAGTACTGTGCACAGTTTTGGTCTCCTTATCTGAGGAAGGATATACTTGCCTTGGAGGCGGTGCAACAAAGGTTCACTAGATTGATCCCTTGGATGAGAAGGTTGTTCTATGAGGAGAGATTGAGTGGATTGGGCCTATACTCTGGAGTTTAGAAGAATGAGAGGTGATCTCATTGAAACATATAAGATTCTGAGGGAGATTGACAGGGTAGATGCTGAGAGGCTGTTTCTCCTGGCTGGAGAGTCTAGAACTAGGAGGCATAGTCTCAGGATAAGAGGGTCGGCCTTTTAAGACAGAGATCAGGAGAAATGTCTTCACTCAGAGGGTTGTAAATCTTTGGAATTCTCTGTCCCAAAATGTTGTGGATGCTCAGTGGTTGAGTATATTCAAGGCTGAGATAGTTAGATATTTGGACTCCAGAGGAATCAAGGGATATGGGGATAGGGCAGGAAAGTGGAGATGAGGTAGTAGATCAGCCATGATCCTATTGAATGACGGAGCAGGCTCGAGGGGCCGAATGGCCCACTCCTGCTGCTGATTCTTATGTTCTTATGTAAAATAGAAATCAGAGGGTTGGAGTTAAGGGAAGTTTGTTGCCATCTTTCCATCCAATCTGCTGCCTGGCCCTTTGACTCCACCCGGCCTGACCGTGGTCATCTTGTAGACCGTACATATTACAGACACAGTGCACCAGTGGTGGAGGGGGTGGATATCGAGTCCTGTGGCAGGGGCTCTGATGAAGTTGATTTCTCCGTCCCGTGTGTTTTGAGGCATCGCTAGTTGCGTTTTTCACCTCTTTCCACCTTTAAAAAAAAATCTTTTTGCCAGTTTATTAAAGCCATTAAAAACCTCCCAGATAAGTCACACAAAAAAATGAGGCCTTGTATGTTTCCGTCAGAATGAGAGGCCTGAACTCGAGTTAGAAATCATAGTTAGAAAACATTCAGCAATTAAACCAGACTGGGCGGGGCCTGAGGTGTGAGTTAGTAATGGAAAAGTGGAGGCCAACGTTCTTTGCACCAGGGCTGAGGACCCGGGCACTGAGGTTTCTGTATAATTTATTTATTAATTTTGTTTAATGCCCAATATTGCAGGGCAGTGCCCTCGGCCCAACCATCTTCAGCTACTTCATCAATGACCTTCCCTCCATCATCAGGTCAGAATTGGGGATGTTCGCTGATGATTGCACAGTGTTCAGTTCCATTCACAACTCCTCAGATAATGAAGCAGTCCATGCCCTCATTCAGCAAGACCTGGATGACATTCAGGCTTGGGCTGATAAGTGGCAGGTAACATTCGTGCCACACAAGTACCAGGCAATGACTATCTCCAACAAGTGAGAGTCTAACCACCGCCGCTTGACATTCAACGGCATTACCATCGCCGAATCCCCCACCATCAACATCCTGGGGGTCACCATTGACCAGAAACTTAACTGGACCAGCCACATAAATACTGTGGCAACAAGAGCAGGTCAGAGGCTGGGTATTCTGCGGCGAGTGTCTCACCTCCTGACTCCCCAAAGCCTTTCCCCCATCTACAAGTCACAAGTAAGGAGTATGATGGAATACTCTCCACTTGTCTGGATGAGTGCAGCTCCAACAACACTCAAGAAGCTCGACACCATCCAGGACAAAGCAGCCTGCTTGATTGGCACCCGATCCACCACCTTAATCATTCATTCCCTCCACCACTGGCGTACCGTGGCTGCAGTGTGTACCATCTACAAGATGCAATACAGCAACTCGCCAAGGCTTCTTCGGCAGCACCTCCCAAACCTGCGACCTCTTCCTCCTAGAAAGACAAGGGCAGCAGTTGCGTGGGAACACCATCAACTCCAAGTTCCCCTCCAAGTCACACACCATCCTGACTGAGACATATATCGCCATTCCTTCATCGTGGCTGGGTCTAAATCCTGGAACTCCCTCCCTAACAGCATTGTGGGAGCACCTTCACCACACGGACTGCAGCTGTTGAAGAAGGCGGCTCACCAGCACCTTCTCAAGGGCAATTAGGAATGGGTAATAAATGCTGGCCTTGCCAGCGACGCCCACATCCCATGAAGGAATAAAGAACCAGAGTGCCCCGCGCCGGTGAATACGGCCTATCTCCATCAGCAGGCGCGCAGCGCAGGAAGGTCTGGTCCCCGGAGACCGTCTTCCTGCGCGGAGCATGCGCGGTGCGGCTCCAGGAAACTGAGCGGGGGCGAGCGCGGCCTCAGCAACACCGAGTGCGCGTCTCAGGCCCCGAATCAGAGCGGCGGGCCGGCGACGTGCGGCCAGGCCCCGGCACCAGGAAACCCAGGGTGCAGCGCCTCCCCCATCCGAGCCGCCGCTTCCCAGTTTCTTCAGCCGGTTCCACCGAGTCCGACTTGGGACAAAGAACAGGAGCCAGGCTCCCAGAATGGCCCGCGGCCCCGGGGAGCATGCGCACTCTCAGCGGGGAAATCAGCGCGTTGGATAGAGCGGTTTCTGGGGCTCGGGGAATTGTGGGTGCTGCGGCCGCCATTAGTCAGCGGCTGTCGGGAAGATGTTTTATTGCAGGCTGACGGAAGATAGGTCCCTGGCCGCCTGTGTAGGTCTTTCATGGTGTATCAGTTTGATCTGGAGTGGAGATGGAGGAGAAGCTGCTAGGTTTAAACCCGAGTATTTTTGAGGCCAGGAGGGCCCAACAATTTCCAGTTCTGACGAAAGGTCATCGATCTGAAACGTTAATTCTGTTTCTCTCTTCACAGATGCTGCCTGACCTGCTGAGTATCTCCAGCATTTTCTGTTTTTATTTCAAGTTTCCAATGTGAGCCTGTCAAGGGGGGTGGATTCTAGGGGAGATGAGAGTGTTAAACAGACACTTTCCGTACAATGTAAAATAGTATTGTTTTAGGAACAAGTATTTCTGTAGAGGCTTTTAAACCATTTTACATATACAGATATTTTTAATTAACTATTGGGATGTGGGTGTTCCTGGCAAGGCCAGCATTTATTGCCCATCCCTAATTGCCCTCGAGAAGGTGATGGTGAGCCACCTTCTTGAACTGCTGCAGTCCGTGTGGCGAAGGTACTCCCACAATGCTGTTAGGGAGGGAGTTCCAGGATTTTGACCCAGTGAAGATGAAGGTTCGGTGATATATGTCTAGATCAGGAGTGGTGTGTGACTTGGAGGGGAACTTGGAGTTGATGGTGTTCCCACGCAACTGCTGCCCTTGTCCTTCTAGGTGGTGGATGTCGCAGGTTTGGGAGGTTCTGTTAAAGAAGACCTGTCCAGTTGTAAATGTATACAGTCCCTCTCTTTCACCCCCTTCCCCTCCCACCCCTCTCTATCACCCCTTTCCCCTCCCACCCTTCTCTTTTAGGCCCTTCCCCTCCCACCCCTCTCTCTCTCTCTGCTCCCATAGAGGCTAGAGTCTTGTGTCGGCCCAGACCGGGTGGTGGTTTCCCTTGCCTGAAGGACATTAGTGAACCAGTTGGGTTTTTACGACAATCCGGCAGTTTTCAGGGTCACTTGTTTCTAGTGCTGGCCCCACAAATGACCAGATTCATTGAGCTCAATTTCACAACCTGCCTTTGTGTTTTTGTGGGTTCTCTCTCACACTCCCTTTTACCTGTTTGAAATTCATTTCACAGGGTATTAGAAGGGGAGGATTTTCAGACCGTAAGCTCAAACCAAACATTACATCAAGATCTGACAGAGTCACGTGATTCATCAGGACCTGAATATCATCGGCCTTTGAACATGGAAACAAAAAGCACCGTTCACAGTGGGGAGAAACCGTACACGTGTTCTGTGTGTGGACGAGGATTCAGCCGATCACTTGGCCTGTCAAGACATAAGTGCAGTCACACCACGGAGAAACCGTGTAAATGTGGGGACTGTGGGAAGGGATTCAGTTCCCCGTCCCAGCTGGAAACTCATCGGCGCAGTCACACCGGGGAGAGACCGTTCACCTGCTCCGAGTGTGGGAAGGGATTCACTAATTCATCCAATCTGCTGAAACACCGGCGAGTTCACACTGACGAAAGACCGTTCAGGTGCTCTCACTGCGGCACTGGGTTCAGGCAGTCATCTGACCTCATTGTACACCAGCGTACTCACACTGGGGAGAGGCCATTCACCTGCTCCATGTGTGGGAAAGGATTCACTTGTTCATCCCACCTACTGACACACCAGCGAGTTCACACTGGGGAGAGGCCATTCACCTGCTCTGCGTGTGGGAAAGGATTCACTCAGTCATCAAGCCTCACTTCACATCAACTTGTTCACACTGATAAGAGACCTTTTAAATGTTGTGACTGCGAGAAGAGATTTAAAAGCAAAAATGATCTGCTGACACACCAACGCACTCACACTGGGGAGAAGCCATTCACCTGCTCTGAATGTTGGAAGGGCTTCACTCAGTCTTCCGACCTTTTGATACACCAGCGAGTTCACACTGGGGAGAGGCCGTTCACCTGCTCTGAGTGTGGGAAGGGATTCACTCAGTCAAACAACCTGCTGAGACACCAGCGAGTTCACACTGGGGAGAGGCCGTTCACCTGCTCCGTGTGTGGGAAGGGATTCACTCAGTCATTCCACCTGCTGACACACCAGCGAGTACACACTGGGGAGAGGTTGTTCACCTGCTCAGTATGTGGGAAGGGATTCACTCAATCATCCCAGCTCACTACACACCAACTTGTTCACACCAGTGAGAGACCTTTTAAATGTTCTGACTGTGAGAAGACATTTAAAAGTAAAAAGAATCTGCTGACACACCAACACACTCACACTAGGGAGACGCCGTTCACCTGCCCCGTGTGTGGGAAGGGATTCACTCAGTCATCCAACCTGCTGACACACCAGCGAGTTCACATGTGATTACAGGGTTTGGATTCTGCTGTTACTGCTGCTGATGTTAATAACTAGGCTGGACTTTATTATTCTGGATATATGTTAAATAAATGAGCTTTGTTTTAAACACATTGTTGTAGATTTTTGTCTTTCCCACCTGAGTGTTTAGCATCACCTGTCTTATTTACAGACGCTCCCTAACGAGTCTCCATTTCTCCTCCATTTACAGACGCACCCTGACCAGTCACTATTTCACCTTCATTTACAGACACTCCCTGACCAGTCACCATTTCTCCTTCATTTACAGACGCTCCCTGACCAGTCCCCATTCCTCCTTCATTTACAGATGCTCCCTGACCAGTCTCCATTTCTCCTTCATTTACAGACGCTCCCTGACCAGTCACCAGTTCTCCTCCATTTAGAGACGCTCCCTGACCAGTCTCCATTTGTCCTCCATTTACAGACGCTCCCTGACCAGTCTCCATTTCTGCTTCATTTACAGACGCTCCCTGACTTCCTGTCTGTCCCGGAGTTTGGCGCGGGGCCCCTTTGCTGAACGAATCGGGAGAAACCGGGATCGGCGGGCGGATAATGTTGAGTGTTTTAATAATGGGGCCTGGGGCCGCACTCGGGGTGTGTGCAGCCCGCGTCCCCCCGGGGTTTATTAACCCGCTCCCTGAGCTCTCTCACCTTATGTGTCAGCGGCTGCTGCCAAGGTCCGCGCATGCTCAGCTCACACTGCCCTGTGATTGACGGGAGCTCGGACCAATAGGAAGAGCGGGGCGGGACTGGAGGACCGAGCGGGCGGCGGGTCCTCCAACCAATCGGAGTGTGTGAGGGGCGGGGCTTGGTCTTTAAACCTGAACAATAGAAGGTGAGCTGAGCATGCGCGGACCTTGGCAGCAGCCGCTGACACATCAGGTGAGAGAGCTCAGGGAGCGGGTTAATAAACCCCGGGGGGACGCGGGCTGCACACACCCCGAGTGCGGCCCCAGGCCCCATTATTAAAACACTCAACATTATCCGCTTCACAAACACCCGGGGTGGGCCTCAGGCCCCGAACAAGAGCCTCCGGGCCGGGCGTTTGCCCCGAGCGGGGCGGCAGCTGCGGGGCTTTCTCCCGGTGACAGGCCCGGGTTAACGGCCGCCATCTTGACAGGCTCAGGGGGCAGCAGGGCGCATGCGCGGCCCCCTTGGCCAGGAACCAGGAGGAGAGAATCTTGGCAATTTCTATCCTGGACTCACAGTCATGGCTTTTGGAAACTCCTTTTACAGGCTGTGAGAAGGGCAGCATTTACACACCGCAAACTCACACCAAACATCACATCAAGATCTGACAGAGTCACTCCATTCATCAGGACCTGAATATCATCGACCTTTGAATGTGGAAGGAGAAATGTTTGTCTGTTCTGTCTGTGGGAAAAGATTTCAAACATCAGTGTGACTGGAAAAGCACCGAGACACACACACCCGAGTGAGAGTGTTCCAGTGCACTGACTGTGGAAAGAGCTTTAACCAGTTACACAGCCTGAAAAAAACATCACACCATTCACAGCGGGGAGAAACCTTACACGTGTTCTGTGTGTGGACGAGGCTTCAACCGATCGTCCAACCTGGAGAGACTCAAGGACACCCGCACCACGGAGAAACCGTGGAAATGTGGGGACTGTGGGAAGGGATTCAATTACCCGTCTGAGCTGGAAACTCATCGACGCAGTCACACTGGGGAGAGGCCGTTCACCTGCTCTGTGTGTGGGAAGGGATTCGCGCTGTCATCCAGCCTCCAGTTACACCAGCGGGTTCACACTGACGAGAGACCTTTTAAATGCTCTGACTGTGGGAAATGCTTTAAAATCTCTGCAGATTTTATTAAACATCAGCTTGTTCACACTGACGAGAGACCGTTCAGTTGCACTCACTGCGAGAAGAGCTTCAGGCAGTCATCTCACCTCATTCAACACCAGCGAGTTCACACTGGGGAGAGGCCGTTTACCTGTTCTGTATGTGAGAAGGGATTCACTCATGCATCCAATCTTCGAACGCACCAACGGGTTCACACTGGGGAGAGGATATTTACCTGCTCTGTGTGTGGGAAGGGATTTACGCAGTCATCCAATCTCCAGACACACCAACGGGTTCATACTGGGGAGAGGCTGTTCACCTGCTCCGTGTGTGGGAAGGGATTCACTAAATCATCCCACCTGCTGACACACCAACTTGTTCACTTTGAAAGAGCTTTTAAATGTGCTGACTGTGAGAAGAGCTTTAAAAGCACAAAGGATCTGCTGACACACCAACGGGTTCACACTGGGGTGAGGCCGTTCACCTGCTCCGTGTGTGGTAAGGGATTCACTCTATCATCCAGTCTCAAGGCGCACCAACGCACTCACAGCGGAGAGAGACTGTTCACCTGCTCCGTGTGTGGGAAGGGATTCACTACTTCATCCAACCTGCTGAGACACCAGCGAGTTCACACTAGGGAGAGGCCATTCACCTGCTCCGTGTGTGGGAAGGAATTCAATCGTTCATCCAACCTATGGACACACCAGCGACTTCACACTAGGGAGAATCCGTTCACCTGCTCCGTGTGTCGGAAGGGATTCACTCGATCATCTTACCTGGTGAAACACCAGCAAGTTCATAAGTGACTGCAGGGGTAGGATTCAGCTGTTAATCACATCCTATGTTTGTTTCTACCAATGTTATTAACCCCTATAACTGGGCTATAACTGGGCTGGAGTTTAAGTTTCTGGATATATGTCAACGAAGGCATTTTTGGTGTAAACACACACTGTGTTGTGTTCTTTATTTCTCCAAGATAAGAAACTAATTGATGTCCTGTTACTGACTGTTCCATTTTGGACCTTTTCTCCTTTCGAACTCTAGATTATTTCAGTTCTCAGACCTTCAGTTGTTCTCATGGACAAGTCCCAGCTCTCCACACCTTCCAGAGTGCCTCTCCCAGCCTTGGTATCCAGGGAAGGTATCGGTAACACGCCCGGGATCACTAAACACAAAACCCAGTCTGTTAATCACTTTCAGCTACTGGACTTAGCGTGTGACCTACAGCATCTCTCACCTTCGATGTGTGAATAGAGCATCACACCTCAGAACCTGGTTTTAAATTTATTCAGCAAATATATTGAACAGAAGCTTGCAGGGTGATGAGGCACTGTTGAGGTGCTGCTGTATCAGCCTTGGCTCAGTGGGTAGCACTCTCGCCTCTGAGTCAGAAGGTTGTGGGTTCAAGTCCCACCCCAGAGACTGGAGCACAAGAATCTAGGCTGACACTCCTGTGCAGTACTGAGGGAGTGCGGCACTGTCGGAAGTGCCATCTTTCAGATGAGACATTAAACCGAGGCCCCGTCTGCTCCCTCCGGTGGAAAAGATCCCATGGCACTATTGAGAAGAAGAGCATGGGAGTGATCTCTGGTGTCCTGGCCAATATTTATCGCTAAAATAAAACAGATTATCTGATCATTATCACATTGCTGTTTGTGGGAGCTTGCTGTGCGCTAATTGGCTGCTGCGTTTTCTACATTACGACAGTGACTACACTTCAAAAGTACTTCATTGGCTGTAAAGCGTTTTGGGATGTCCTGAGGTCATGAAAGACGCTGTATAAATGCAAGTCTCATCTTTACTCTGCATTGTGCCTGTAATAAACAGACTGAAGATTAGTCCCAGTGTAACCTTTGCTGTCATGAAATGAGTGTCTTTTAATGAGCCTCACGTCCTTGCTCATGTCGGCTGCAATTGTGTAGAAAGGGGATGTGTAAAGAGATGGTCTGTGTATGGAGATGTGAAAGAAGGAAACGGTGTGTGTGTGTGATAGTGACACAGCCTTGTGGTCACAGTCAGAACAATGCACAGATATCCTTGTGGTTATGGTTTGAGCAGGGTCAGATCATGAATGTTGTAAATAAGTTAAATATAAATATCACCAGTGTAGTCGCAGCTTGTTAGAACAGACCTGGGGAGGTGGTCACCCCACAGCTTAAGAGTGTTCAGGCAGAGAGGGAATGGGTGACCGCCAGACAGAACCAGGCAGGTAGTGCAGGAGTCCCCTGAGTGCATCTCGCTCGCTAACCAGTATTCAGTTCTGAGTACTGGTGGGAGCGATGGTTCCTCTGGGGAGTGCAGCCAGAGCCAAGTCCACGGCACCACGGGTGGCTCAGCTGCACAGGTGGGGAGAAAGAAGAGTGGAAAAGCAATAGTGGTTGGGAATTCGATAGTTAGGGGAATAGACAGGCGTTTCTGCAGCCGCAGACGTGACTCCAGGATGGTGTGTTGCCTCCCTGGTGCCAGGGTCAAGGATGTCACTGAACGGATGCAGGACATTCTGAGGGGGGAGGGTGAACAGCTAGAGATCGTGGTCCACATCAGTACCAATGACATAGGCAGAAAGAGGGATGAGGTCCTGCAGGCAGATTTTAGGGAGCTAGAAAAGAGAGTAAAAAGCAGGACCTCAAAGGTAGTAATCTCCGGATTACTCCCGGTGCCACGTGCTAGTGAGTACAGAAATAGGAGGATAGAGCAGATGAATGCGTGGCTGGAGAGATGGTGCAGGAGGGAGGGCTTTAGATTCCTGAGGCATTGGAACCGTTTCTGGGGGAGGTGGGACCTGTAAAAGCCGGATGGGTCACACCTCAACAGGGCCGGGACCAATATCCTCACTGGGGGTTTGCTCGTGCTGTTAGGGAGGGTTTAAACTAGCCTGGCAGGGGGATGGGAACCTGAGAGTGGATTCAGAAGGGAGAGAAGCAAAGTTGGAAATGGAAGGCAGAAAATTAGTGAGTGAGTTTGGAAGGCAGAGGAAAAAAAAGGCTAGAAAATAGACAACAAGGGAGTTTGGTAATGTTTAATGGTATATACTTCAATACAAGGAGTCTAGGGAATAAAGCAGATGAGCTGAGGGCACAGATAGACACGTGGGAGTCTGATATTATCGCTATTACTGAGACATGGCTGAAAGAAGGGCAGGAATGGCAGCTCAACATTCCTGGTTACAGGGTTTTCAGACGAGATAGAGAGGGGGATAAAAAAGGAGGGGGGGGGGTCGCAATATTGATTAAAGAATCAATTCCAGCTGTGAGGAGGGAGGTTATAAGAACATAAGAAATAGGAGCAGGAGTCGGCCATTTGGCCCCTCGAGCCTGCTCCGCCATTCAATGAGATCATGGCTGATCTGATCTTGGGCTCAGCTCCATTTCCCTGCCCGCTCCCCATAACCCTTCACTCCCTTATCGTTCAAAAATCTGTCGATCTCCACCTTAAATATATTCAATGACCCAGCCTCCACAGCTCTCTGGGGCAGAGAATTCCACAGATTCACGACCCTCTGAGAGAAGAAATTCCTCCTCATCTCAGTTCTAAAAGGGCGACCCTTTATTCTGAGACTGTGCCCGAGTTCTAGATTTCCCCATGAGGGGAAACATCCTCTCTGCATCTACCCTGTCGAGCCCCCTCAGTATCTTATGTTTCAATAAGATCACCTCTCATTCTTCTAAACTCCAATGAGTAGAGGCCCAACCTGCTCAACCTTTCTTCATAAGTCAGCCCCTTCATCTCAGGGATCAACCTAGTGAACCTTCTCTGAACTGCCTCCAATGCAAGTATATCCTTCCTTAAATAAGGAGACCAAAACTGTACGCAGTACTCCAGGTGTGGTCTCACCAATACCCTGGCTCAGTACTAGGTCCCTTGCTTTTTGTGGTATATATCAACGATCTTGACTTGAATATAGGGGTTATGATTAAGAAGTTTGCAGATGATACTAAAATCGGCTGTCTGGTTGATACTGAAGAAGGAAGCTGTAGACTGCAGGAAGATATCAATATCAATAAATTGGTCAGGTGGCAAATGGAATTCAATCCGGAGAAGTGTGAGGTAATGCATTTGGGGAGCGCTAACAAGGAAAGGGAATACATATTAAATGGTAGGACACTGAGTAGTGTAGAGGAACAAAAGGACCTTGGAGTGCATGTCCACAGATCCCTGAAGGTAGCAGGCCAGGAAAATAAGGTGGTTAAGAAGGCATACGGAATGCTTGCCTTTATTAGCCATGGCATAGAATACAAGAGCAGGGAGGTTATGCTTCAACTGTATAAAACACTAGTTAGGCCTCAGCTAGAGTACTGCGTGCAGTTCTGGTCACCACATTACAGGAAAGATGTGATTGCACTAGAGAGGGTACAGAGGAGATTTACAAGGATGTTGCCAGGAGTACAGAATCTTAGCTATGAGGAAAGACTGGATAGGCTGGGTCTGTTTTCCTTGGAACAGAGGAGGCTGAGGGGAGACCTTATTGAGGTGTGTAAAATTATGAGGGGCACAGATAAAGTGGATAGAAAGGACCTATTTCCCTTTGCAGAGGGGTCAAAAACCAGGGGGCACAGATTTAAAGTAATTGGGGGAAGGTTTAGAGGGGATTTGAGGGGAAATTTCTTCACCCAGAGGGTTGTGGGGGTCTGGAACTCACTGCCTGAAAGGGTGGTAGAGGCAGGAACCCTAACCACATTTAAAAAGTACTTGGATGTGCACTTGGGATGCTGTAACCTGCAGGGCTATGGACCAAGAGCTGGGAAGTGGGATTAGGCTGGATAGCTCTTTGTTGGCCGGCGCGGACACGATGGGCCGAAATGGCCTCCTTTCGTGCTGTAATTTTCTATGATTCTATGAACTTGGAGGCGATAGTGTTCCCATGCACCTGCTTCTCTTGCCCTTCTAGGTGGCGGAAGTTGCGTGTTTTGGAGGTTCAAATGTATAAATCCCCTCTTCTTCGCCCCCTCCACCTCCGCCTCTCACTCTCCTCCTATAGAGGCCATAGTCTTGTGTAGGCCCAGACGGGGTGGCGGATTCCCTACCCTGAAGAACATTAGTGAACTAGTTGGGTTTTTACGACAGCTTTCATGGTCACTTGTTTCTGCTGCCGGCCCCACAACTTACCAGGTTCATTGAGCTCAATTTCACAAACTGCCTTTGTGTTTTTGTGGGTTCTCTCTCACGCTCCCTTTTTCCTGTTTTAAATTCATTTTACAGAGTATTAGAAAGGGAGGATTTGCAGACAGGAAACTCAAACCAAATATCGCATCAAGATCTGACACATTTGCTCAATTATTCCTGAATATCATCAGCCTTTGAACATGGAAGCAAAAAGCACCGTTCACAGCGGGGAGAAACCGTACACGTGTTCTGTGTGTGGACGAGGATTCAGTAGATCATCTGGCCTGTCGAGACACAAGCGCAGTCACACCGGGGAGAAACCGTGTAAATGTGGAGACTGTGGGAAGGGATTCAGTTACCCGTTTGAGCTGGAAATTCATCGACGCAGTCACACTGGGGAGACACTGTTCACCTGCCCTGAGTGTGGGAAGGGATGCACTCATTCCTCTGCCCTGCTGAAGCACCGGCGAGTTCACACTGACAAGAGACCTTTTAAATGCCCGGACTGCGGGAAGTGCTATAAAAGTTCCGGGGAACTGACGTGCCATCAACGTGTTCACACTGACGAGAGACCGTTCAGGTGCTCTCACTGCGGGACTGGGTTCAGGCGATCATCTGACCTCACTGTACACCAGCGCACTCACACTGGGGAGAGGCCGTTCATCTGCTCCGTGTGTGGGAAGGGATTCACTCAGTCATCCCAGCTCACTAAACACCAGCTTGTTCACACTGATAAGAGACCTTTTAAATGTTCTGACTGTGAGAAGAGCTTTAAATGCAAAAAGGATCTGCTGACACACCAGCGAGTTCACACTGGGGAGAGGCCGTTCACCTGCTCCGTGTGTGGGAAGGGATTCGCCCATTCATCCCAACTACTGAAACACCAGCGAGTTCACACTGGGGAGAGGCCGTTCACCTGCTCCGTGTGTGGGAAGAGATTCACTGATTCATCCAACCTGCTGAAACACCAGCGAGTTCACAAGTGACTGCAGGGGTTGGATTCTGCTGTTATTGCTGCTGTTAATCACATCCAGGACTGAACCATGTTCATTCTGACAGTTGGGGTTTGTTTCTGCTGGTGTTAATAACCCCTATAACTGGGCTGGAGATTAATATTCTGGAGACATTAAACCGAGGCCCCGTCTGCTCTCTCAGCTGGACGTAAAATATCCCATGGCACTATTTTGAAGAAGAGCAGGGGAGTTATCCCCGGTGTCCTGGCCAATATTTCTCCTTCAATCAACATAACAAAAAAAACAAGATTATCTGGTCATTATCACGTTGATTTTTGTAGGAGCTTGTTGTATGCAAATTGGCTGCCACATTTGCTACATTACAACAGTGACTACACTTCAAAAGTACTTCATTGCCTGTAAAGTGCTTTGGGATGTCCTAAGGTCGTGAAAGACGCGATAGAAATACAAGTCTTTCTTTTGCAGATGTCAAATAATTCAGCTTTGCTTTAAACACGTTGTAGATTTTTGTCTTTCCCACCTGAGTGTTTAGCATCACCTGGCTGGAGCTCAGAAAGGATAATCTGGGGGAGGATCGTACGGCGGGAACAGAACTTCAGCCTGGACACAGTCCTTCAGGGCCACACTGAGAGGGGCAAACGGCACTTTGGTCTTTCTCGTCTCTCTTCACTGACAGCAAAGTCCCCGTGCGGGTTAATCTCGAGGCCTGTAAGAAATGTGTCCCAGCCGCTCTCTTCCATGGTTCAGAGCTCCTAGACACGGAACAGAAGGCTCCTTTACAACTGTGTTTAGAGTCAGGAAGAACAACGGTGAATGCTGGGACCGTGCTGTCAAATCAGAGATTGGTGTAAAACTGCGATCTGTTCCTGACTGAAAGTGAAACGGCAGGTTTAAGTTTCCAGTCTAAAGATGACTGGTAATCATTTGAGATGTTTGTGTGACAGTCCTGAGTCTACCATTTTAAGGCAGCCATTTAAATTACAACCGTTTAAAATAAATTGGTTAAAATCTGCATTAAAATAGCAGAGGGAGGAGTTCACAGGAGCCTGTTAACTGCTGGTACAATTATACAACAGACATTTGATCTCCAGATAAAGAAGGACCTGCAGCGTGTTTCCAGGAATTCCCTGTTTTATTGATGTGTGTGTGTTAGACACCAGGATAACTAAAAATACACGACCCGGAACATCCACGGGGTGCGATCCCGACAGTTACTCTGGGATCACTCCCGCGGTGGAACTCCACCACTGACCCTGCTGAAGGTTGTAGGCTCAGGGAGTGGGGCCTCCAGGAGTGGACGGTAAGAAAGCTGGGTTTTTATTAGAAGATCAGATTTAACATGAAGTAGAGTCATAAAAGTAAAGTCTTCCTAGTTTTATATACATGTATGTTTAATATTAGTGGACTTTGTATTAAAGACCCGTGTCTAGTAAACTATTAGCTTGTAATCACCTCAGACAGAACAGGCTCTAATTAACCCTTTTAAGATGAAACAGACCTCGTGTGAACAGAAGCAGCAGAGCTGAGAACTCTGCCTGTGTGGACTGAGCGGAACCGTGAAGGCCATTTGTTTCTTGAAATGCCCCAGTAAAAGCAAACTCTGACATTGTTCTGACTCGCAGATTCCTCGTAGCTCCAATGAACAGGAAGCGGTTACTCGATGAATCCTAAACAGCCATCCAATGGAATGCTTTGTTTGATAAATGTCTTTCAGCTCAATGGTTTGATTGGCCGAGGTAACCAGGGTCACATGGGCTGTACCTGATTGGGCTTTAAATACAGGAACAGTTTGCAGCTTAGGTCAGAGAGCACCCCGGGAAGAAGAAAGCTGACAGCTACAGCCAAGGTGGAACATCCTTCGGGCTGTCCCTGGAGAGGGAGCACGCGGTGTCCGCCGGGACGCTGGAGGCCTTCCGTGACCGGTGGGCACCGGAGGGACTGGAGTCAATTGTCAACACCAGCAACAGTATTCGGATCTGATTTAATTATAATTTGGAGTTGATTGTTTGTGCCCCTTTAAAAAGGGGGCTCTCTGGGTAATGTGACATCGATTGATGACAATGACATTCTAATTGGCCTTTTAAAAGAGTCGAACATCCTTTCGTGCCTCACAGGCTTGGCAATGATCAAAGTCTGAGTTCATGGATACAGCTCATTAGATTATGAGTCTTGCTATATAACTAAAATATTGTATGAATATTACAGAAAAGTTTTCCTTTGTAGAATCTCCCATGTGAATATTTTGCACTCATTTAGTATATGAGTTGTATTATTGTAGAATCTACATATTGAAAATAAATCCTGTGCTCAGGGGGATTAAGGTGTGTGGACTGTTTCATTGGAGATCTTGAACTCAACTAGGAATAGCGTAAAAGCTCATGAGGATTGTAAACAACTTCAGTCTGACATACACTGGAGATTGGTGTCAGTGACTGTGGGGATAGTTTATATCAGACGGGAGATTATTGTAAATGCAGTTAAGTCTCTTGCAGGGTTTATCCCTGTGAAAATTCTGGTGGATAGTCGGGCATGTGGATAAGGGGGATCTCCTCGGTAAATAATTACAGAATCACAGCCTTCTTATCATGTACAGAGGGATCTTTACACAGCCTCTAAGGTGTGCTGTACCTGCCCTGGGAGTATTTGATGGGACAGTGTAGAGGGAGCTTTACTCTGTATCTAACCCATGCTGTACCTGCCCTGGGAGTGTTTGATGGGACAGTGTAGAGGGAGCTTTACTCTGTATCTAACCCGTGCTGTACCTGCCCTGGGAGTATTTGATGGGACAGTGTAGAGGGAGCTTTACTCTGTATCTAACCTATGCTGTACCTGCCCTGGGAGTATTTGATGAGACAGTGTAGAGGGAGCTTTACTCTGTATCTAACCTGTGCTGTACCTGCCCTGGGAGTATTTGATGGGACAGTGTAGAGGGAGCTTTACTCTGTATCTAACCCGTGCTGTACCTGCACCGTGAGTGTTTGATGGGACAGTGTAGAGGGAGCTTTACTCTGTATCTAACCTATGCTGTACCTGCCCTGGGAGTATTTGATGGGACAGTGTAGAGGGAGCTTTACTCTGTATCTATACCGTGCTGTACCTGCCCTGGGAGTGTGTGATGGGACAGTGTAGAGGGAGCTTTACTCTGTATCTAACCCGTGCTGTACCTGCCCTGGGAGTGTTTGATGGGACAGTGTAGAGGGAGCTTTACTCTGTATCTAACCTGTGCTGTACCTGCCCTGGGAGTGTTTGATGGGACAGTGTAGCGGGAGCTTTACTCTGTATCTAACCCGTGCTGTACCTGCCCTGGGAGTGTGTGATGGGACAGTGTAGAGGGAGCTTTACTCTGGATCTAACCCGTGCTGCACCTGCCCTGGGAGTATTTGATGGGACAGTGTAGAGGGGACACGTGGTGCTCACCTGTTGACAACAATTGCGGTGAATTAACCCAGAATCCCCCGCACGGCTGACAGTGCTCCATCAGTGACGACAGGGGCCCAGTGCGCCGGCGCAGTAACTGGTGTGCTGTGAGCATGCGCAGTGCGAGTGGTGGCGATGATCTGAGCAGAACCGGCGGTTCAGCGTCCGGGATTCGGGAGGCGATTGTGGGCGCAGCGGATGTATTGGGCCCGCGGGTGGGTTTAAAAGATTTATAAACACCTGGTGTAGGCCTGAGGCTGCGAATAAGAGCCCACAGGCCCCGTGTTTCCCCGGTTACAGGCCCGGTCCGTGACCGCCCGGGTGACTAGCCGCCATCTTGGACAGGGCGGGTCTCACGGCGCATGCGCGGTACATTGGCCAGGAACAAAGAGTGGGCGGGGCTTCAGGGTCTCTGTCAGTTTGATTGGACCACATGTTTCTCCCATATTAGTGGCCCCTGAAAGGGAGCCTTGTTGGGCTGATTCTTGTTTGGTGACCCTGGGGCAACCCAGTCTCACCCTATTGGTCCATCCAAAAAGGCCCAGTGACCAGGAGAGACAATCATTGACTCATTGATTTTATTCTCACTCTGCACACAGCGGGTGTGGAACTGAACCCAACCAGAGTAGAGGGAGGGAGAAAACTGGGAGTGGAGGAAAGAAATGTTGGAGATGGTGCGATGGGTTTGGATTTCAGCACAGGGAGGAGGGAGAGTGTGTGGGACGGGGATTTACAGCTTTGGGGGAACAAGAGAGGAAAGAATGTTCCATAGAAACTAGAATTGTCTGTTCTGAATTTCTATCCTGTACTTAGTGATGATTTTGTAAATTCTTTTTACAGGGTATTAGAAGGGGAAAATATGCAAACGGGAAACTCAAACCAAACATCATGTGAAGAGCTGACAGATTCACTCGATTGATCAGGACCTGAATATCATCGCGCTTTGAATGTGGAAGGAGAAATGTTTGTCTGTTCTGTCTGTGGGAAAAGATTTCAAACATCAGTGTGACTGGAAAAGCACCGAGACACACACACCCGAGTGAGAGTGTTCCAGTGCACTGACTGTGGAAAGAGCTTTAACCAGTTACACAGCCTGAAAAAAATCGCACCGTTCACAGCGGGGAGAAACCGTACACGTGTTCTGTGTGTGGACGAGGCTTCAACCGATCGTCCAACCTGGAGAGACACAAGGACACCCGCACCACGGAGAAGCCATGGAAATGTGGGGACTGTGGGAAGGGATTTAGTTAACAGTCCCAGCTGGAGACCGGGGATAGGCTGTTCACCTGCTCTCTCTCGGAAGGGATTTACTCAATTGTTTTAGCATGCTGACACGCCAGCGAGCTCGCAATAGGGAGAGGCCATTCTCCTGCTCCGAGTGTGGGAAGGGATTCACTCAGTCATCCAGCCTGCTGGCACACCGGCGAATTCACACTGGGGAGAAGCCGTTCACCTGCTCCGAGTGTGGGAAGGGATTCACTCGTTCATCCCGCCTGACTACGCACCAGCGAGTTCACACTGGTGAGAGACCGTTCACCTGCTCCATGTGTGGGAAGGGATTCAGTCTGTCATCCAGCCACCAGAGACACCAACTCATTCACACTGGTGAGAGACCGTTCACCTGCTCCGTGTGTGGGAAGGGATTCAGTCTGTCATCCAGCCACCAGAGACACCAACTCATTCACACTGGTGAGAGGCCGTTCACCTGCTCTGTGTGTGGGAAGGGATTCACTTCTTCATCCAGCCTCACTAGGCACCAGCGAGTTCACACTGGTGAGAAGCCGTTCACCTGCTCCGTGTGTGGGAAGAGATTCGCTCATTCATCAACCCTGCTGAAACACGAGCAAGTTCACTCTGATAAGAGACCGTTTAAATGTTCTGACTGTGAGAAGACCTTTAAAAGCAGTAATGCTCTGCTGAGACACCAACGCACTCACACTGGGGAGAATCTGTTCACCTGCTCCGTGTGTCAGAAAGGATTCGCTGATTCATCCCACCTACGGAGCCACCAGCGAATTCACACTGGGGAGAGGCCGTTCAGATGCTCCGTGTGTCGGAAGAGATTCAGTGGATCATCCAACCTAAAGATACACCAGCGAGTTCACACTGGAGAGAGGCCGTTCACCTGCTCCGTGTGTGGGAAGGGATTCATTCAGGCATCCAACCTGCGGACACACCAGCGAGTTCACAAGTTACTGCCGAAATTGGATTCTGCTGTTATTGCTGCTGATAATCACATCCAGGACTGAACCATGTTCATTCTGACAGTTGGGGTTTGTTTCTGTTGATGTTAATGACCCCTATAACTGGGCTGGAGATTAATATTCTGGATCAATGCCAAATAAATTGGCATTGTTTCAAACACACAGTGTGTCGAGTATTTGTTTCCAACAAGATAAGAGATTAATTGATGTCCTGTTACCGACTGCTCCATTTTTGGGCCTTTTCTCCTTTCTAACTCTAGATTATTTCAGTTCTCATACCTTCGGTTACTCTCATGGACAAGTCCCAGCTCCCCATACATTCCAGAGTGCCTCTCCCAGCCTTGGTATCCAGGGAAGGTATCGGTAACACGCCGGGATCACTAAACACAAAACCCAGTCTGTTAATCACTGTCAGCTACTGAACTTAGCGTGTGCCCCACAGCATCTCTCTCACCTTCGATGTGTGAATAGAGCATCACGCCTGCAAACCTGGTTTTAAATTTAAATGCACGCAGCAAATGTATTGAACAAGAGATGAACAAGTAAACAGATCACGGCCCATCCTCCAGCTCTATATTGTAGGCCGATGAGACTCTGTTAAGGTGCCATGTGCTGCTGGACCGCTCTGCATTTTGCCTGTAATGGAAAATAACTGAAGATTTGTCTCAGTGTAACCTTTGCTGTCATGAAATGACTGTGTATTTTAATGAGCCTCATGTCCTTGCTCAAGTCAGCTGCAATTGTCAAATCTCAGAGATGCCGTAATCGTGACCATCTTCAAGAAAGGTGACAAGTCCGATTGTGGTAATTACAGAGGAGTTTCCCTGCTGTCTACCACAGGGAAAGTCATCGCAAGAATCCTCCTCAATTGCCTTCTCCCAGTGGCTGAAGAGCGCCTCCCAGAGTTGCAATGCGGATTCTGCCCACTAAGGGGCACAATGGACATGATCTTCCCTGCATTTCTCTTGTATTTGACGTGCGGTGAACAGCACAAACCGCTGTACATGGCCTTCTTTGACCTCACAAAGGCCTTCGGCACTGTCAACCGTGAGGGATTATGGAGTGTCCTCCTCAAATTCGGCTGCCATCAAAAGTTTGTCACCATCCTCCGCCGGCTTCACGACGACATGCAAGCAGTGATCCTGACCAACGGATCCACCACAGACCCAATTCACGTATGGACCGGGGTCAAGCAAGGCTGTGTAATCGCACCAACACTCTTCTCGATCTTCCTGGCTGCAATGCTCCATCTCACCCTCAGTAAGCTCCCCGCTGGAGTGGAGCTAATCTACAGAACAAATGGGAAACTGTTCAACCTCCATCGCCTCCAGTCCAGATCCAAGGTTGTCCCATCCTCTGTCATCGAATTACAGTATGCAGACGACGCTTGCGTCTGCGCACACTCGCAGGTCGAACTCCAAACCATCATCAACACCTTCACCGAAGCATACGAGAGCATGGGCCTTACACTAAACATCCGTAAGACAAAGGACCTCTACCAACCTGCCCCCGCCACACAATACTGCCCCCCGATTATCAAAATCCACGACGAGGCCTTGGACAACGTGGACCACTTTCCATACCTCGGGAGCCAACTGTCAACAAGGGCAGACGTCGATGACGAAGTCCAACACTTCCTTCAGTGTGCCAGTGCAGCCTTCGGTCACCTGAGGAAGAGAGTGTTTGAAGACCAGGACTTCAAACCCGGCACTAAGCTCATGGTCTACAGAGCAGTAGTGATACCTGCCCTCCTGTATGCTTCAGAGACATGGACCATGTACAGCAGGCACCTCAAAGCACTGGAGAGGTACCACCAAAGCTGCCTCCGCAAGATCCTGCAAATCCATTGGCAGGATAGGCGCACCAACGTCAATGTTGTCGCTCAGGCTAACATCCCCAGCATCGAAGCTTTGACCACGCTCGATCAGCTCCGATGGACGGGCCACATCGTCCGCATGCCCGATACGAGATTCCCAAAACAAGCGCTCTACTCAGAGCTCCGACACGGCAAGAGAGCCCCAGGTGGGCAGAGGAAACGCTTCAAGGACACCCTCAAAGTCTCCTTGAACAAGTGCAATATCCTCACTGACACCTGGGAATCTCTGGCCCAAGACCGCTCAAAGTGCAGGAGAAGCATCCGGGAAGGCGCCGAACACCTCGAGTATCTTCGCCGGGAGCAAGCAGAAGCCAAGCGCAAACATGTTAGCTTCAATTGTGTAGAAAGGGCCTGCTCGGGGATGCTCGGGGAGTCCAGAACCAGGGGTCATAATCTAAGGATAAGGGGTAAGCTATTTAGGACAGAAATGAGGAGGAATTTCTTCACCCAGATAGTGGTGAACCTGTGGAATTCTCTACCACAGAAGGCAGTAGAGGCCAATTCATTAAATATATTCAAGAAGGAGTTGGATATATTTCTTAAGGCTAAAGGGATCAAGGGATATGGGGAGAAAGCAGGGACAGGGTTCTGAATTTGGATGATCAGCCATGATCGCATTGAATGGCGGAGCAGGCTAGACGACCTGAATGGCCTACTCCTGCTCCTATCTTCTATGATTCTATGTTTCTATGTAAAGAGATGGTCTGTGTATGGAGATGTGAAAGAAGGAAACGGTGTGTGTGTGTGATAGTGACACAGCCTTGTGGTCACAGGCAGAACAATGCACAGATATCCTTGTGGTTATGGTTTGGGCAGGGCCAGATCAATAATGTAGTAAACAAGTTAAATATAAATATCGCCAGTGTAGTCGCAGCTTGTTAGAACAGACCTGGGGAGAAGAGAGCTCTGAATCCACTGTATTATCTCTGTTCCCCGGATCGGGTAACTATACTCTGTCTGTATCTTTGTAGCGCTGTTAATAAAGTTAGTAAAAGACAATCTGTTGTGAGCTTGATTATCTGGTGTCTGAAACCACAAGACTCAATTTTTAGAGTCAACAAGATGAACAAGTAAACACATCACGGCCCAATACTCCAGCTCTATATTCACAGGAGAAAGTCTGTTATCACACTCCTCGAGTGGACAGAATAAAGAAAGATCACAACTCGAAGAACTTCTAGAATCATTTGTAAATACCTTTCACATTCTGACAGGTTCCAACTGTCAGTTTCCATTACAGTGAAGTCAATGGAAGACGAGAGAATGGTTGAGAGTAGGGGAGAAAGAGGAGTTGGGGTGAGGGGGGGTTGGAGAGTAGGAGTGAAAGAGGAGTTGGGGTGAGAGGGGGGTTGGAGAGTAGGGGTGAAAGAGGAGTTGGGGTGAGGGGGGTTGGAGAGTAGGGGAGAAAGAGGAGTTGGGGTGAGGGGGGTTGGAGAGTAGGGGTCAAAGAGGAGTTGGGGTGAGGGGGGTTGGAGAGTAGGGGTGAAAGAGGAGTTGGGGTGAGGGGGGTTGGAGAGTAGGGGAGAAAGAGGAGTTGGGGTGAGGGGGGTTGGAGAGTAGGGGTGAAAGAGGAGTTGGGGTGAGGGGGGTTGGAGAGTAGGGGTGAAAGAGGAGTTGGGGTGAGTGGGGTTGGAGAGTAGGGGAGA
>JASTWF010001583.1:0-71832 GCA_030390025.1 Squalus acanthias
GGGCTGAATGGCCTCCTCATGTTCCTGTGTAACAGGCTCGAGGGGCTGAATGGCCTCCTCCATGTTCCTGTGTAACAGGCTCGAGGGGCTGAATGGTCCTACTCCTGTTCCTAATGTAACAGACTCGAGGGCCTAAATGGCCTCCTCCTGTTCCTATGTAACAGGCTCGAGGGGCTGAATGGCCTCCTCCTATTCCTGTGTAACAAGCTCGAGGGGCTGAATGTCCTCCTCCTGTGCCTAATATACCAGGCTCGAGGGGCTGAATGGCCTCCTCCTGTTCCTGTGTAACAGTCTCGAGGGGATGAATGGCCTCCTCCTGTTCCTGTGTAACAGGTTCGAGGGGCTGAATTTCCTCCTCCTGTTCCTAATGTAACAGGCTCGAGGGGCTGAATGTTCTCCTCCTGTTCCTGTGTAACAGGTTCGAGGGGCTGAATGGCCTCCTCCTGTTCCTAATGTAACAGGCTCGAGGGGCTGAATGTTCTCCTCCTGTTTCTGTGTAACAGGCTCGAGGGGCTGAATGGCCTCCTCCTGTTCCCAAAGTAACAGGCTCGAGGGGCTGAATGTCCTCCTCCTGTTTGTTATGTAACAGGCTCGAGGGGCTGAATGGCCTCCTCCTGTTCCTGTGTAACAGGCTCGAGGGGCTGAATGGCCTCCTCCTGTTTCTGTGTAACAGGCTCGAGGGGCTGAATGGTCTCCTCCTGTTCCTGTGTAACAGGTTCGAAGGGCTGAATGGTCTCCTGTTCCTGTGTAACAGGCTCGAGGGGCTGAATGGCCTCCTCCTGTTCCTGTGTAACAGGTTCGAAGGGCTGAATGGTCTCCTGTTCCTGTGTAACAGGCTCGAGGGGCTGAATGTCCTCCTCCTGTTCCTAATGTAACAGGCTCGAGGTGCTGAATGTCCTCCTCCTGTTCCTGTGTAACAGGCTCGACTGGCTGAATGGCCTCCTCCTGTTCCTGTGTAACAGGCTCGAGGGCCTGAATGCGTTCCTCCTGTTCCTGTATAACATGCTCGAGGGGCTGAATGGCCTCCTCCTGTTCCTGTGTAACAGGCTCGAGGGGCTGAACAGCCTCCTCCTGATCCTGTGTAACAGACTCGAGGCTCTGAATATCCTCCTCATGTTCCTGTGTAACAGGCTCGAGGGGCTGAATGGTTTCCTTCTGTTCCTGTGTAACAGGCTGGAGGGACTGAATGGGCCTCCTCCTGTTCCTAATGTAACAGACTCGAGGGGCTGAATGGGCCTCCTCCTGTTCCTAATGTAACAGACTCGAGGGGTTGAATTGCCTCCTCCTGTTCCTAATGTAACAGGCTCGAGGGGCTGAATGGGCTCATCCTGTTCTTGTGTAACAGGCTAGAGTGGCTGAATGGCCTCCTCCTGTTCCCTTGTACCAGGCTCGAGGGGCTGAATGGGCCTTCTCCTGTTCCTGTGCAACAGGCTTGAGGAGCTGAATGGCCTCTTCCTGTTCCTGTGTAACAGGCTCGAGGTGCTGAATGGGCTCCTCCTGTTCCTGTGTAACAGAATCGAGGGGCTGAATGGCCTCCTCCAGTTCCCTTGTAACAGGCTCGAGGGGCTGAATGGGCCTCCTCCTGTTCCTGTGTAAGAGGCGCGAGGGGCTGAATGGCCTCCTCCTGTTCCTGTGTAACAGGCTCGAGGGGCTGAATGTCCTCCTCCTGTTCCTAATGTACCAAGCTCGAGGGGCTGAATGGCCTCCTCTTTTTCCTGTGTAACAGGCTCGAGGGGCTGAATGGGCTCATCCTGTTTTTGTGTAACAGGCTCGAGGGGCTGAATGGCCTCCTCCCTGTTCCCTTGTACCAGGCTCGAGGGGCTGAATGGGCCTTCTCCTGTCCCTGTGTAACAGGCTTGAGGGGTTGAATGGCCTCCTCCCTTTCCTGTGTAACAGGCTCGAGGGGCTGAATGGACTCCTCCTGTTCCTGTGTAACAGGCTCGAGGGGCTGAATGTCCTCCTCCTGTTCCTAATGTAACAGACTCGAGGGACTGAATGGCCGCCTCCTGTTCCTCTGTAACTGGCTGGAGGGGCTGAATGGCCTCCTCCTGTTCCTAATGTAACAGGCTCGAGGGGCTGAATGGCCTCCTCCTGTTCCTGTTTAACAGGCTCGAGGGGCTGAAAGGCCTCCTCCTGTTCCTGTGTAACAGGCTCGAGGGGCTGAATGGCCTCCTCATGTTCCTGTGTAACAGGCTCGAGGGGCTGAATGGCCTCCTCATGTTCCTGTGTAACAGGCTCGAGGGGCTGAATGCGTTCCTCCTGTTCCTGTGTAACATGCTCGAGGGGCTGAACAGCCTCCTCCTGATCCTGTGTAACAGACTCGAGGGTCTGAATATCCTCCTCATGTTCCTGTGTAACAGGCTCGAGGGGCTGAATGGTTTCCTTCTGTTCCTGTGTAACAGGCTGGAGGGGCTGAATGGGCCTCCTCCTGTTCCTAATGTAACAGACTCGAGGGGCTGAATGGGCCTCCTCCTGTTCCTAATGTAACACACTCGAGGGGCTGAATTGCCTCCTCCTGTTCCTAATGTAACAGGCTCGAGGGGCTGAATGGCCTCCTCCTGTTCCTGTGTAACAGGCTCGAGGGGCTGAATGGCCTCCTCCATGTTCCTGTGTAACAGGCTCGAGGGGCTGAATGGTCCTCCTCCTGTTCCTAATGTAACAGACTCGAGGGCCTGAATGGCATCCTCCTGTTCCTATGTAACAGGCTCGAGGGGCTGAATGGCCTCCTCCTGTTCCTGTGTAACAGGCTCGAGGGGCTGAATGGCCACCTCCTGTTCCTAATGTAACAGACTCGAGGGGCTGAATGGCCACCTCCTGTTCCTAATGTAACAGACTCGAGGGGCTGAATGGCCTCCTCCTGTTCCTATGTAACAGGCTCGAGGGGCTGAATGGCATGCTCCTGTTCCTGTGTAACAGGCTCGAGGGGCTGAATGGTCCTCCTCCTGTTCCTAATGTAACAGACTCGAGGGCCTGAATGGCATCCTCCTGTTCCTATGTAACAGGCTCGAGGGGCTGAATGGCCTCCTCCTGTTCCTGTGTAACAGGCTCGAGGGGCTGAATGTCCTCCTCCTGTTCCTAATGTACCAGGCTCGAGGGGCTGAATGGCCTCCTCCTGTTCCTGTGTAACAGGCTCGAGGTGCTGAATGTCCTCCTCCTTTTTCTAATGTAACAGGCTCGAGGGGCTGAATGGCCTCCTCCTGTTCCTGTTTAACAGGCTCGAGGGGCTGAAAGGCCTCCTCCTGTACCTGTGTAACAGGCTCGAGGGGCTGAATGGCCTCCTCATGTTCCTGTGTAACAGGCTCGAGGGGCTGAATGGCCTCCTCCTGTTGCTGTGTAACAGGCTCGAGAGGCTGAGTGGCCTCCTCATATTCCTGTGTAACAGGCTCGAGGGGCTGAATGCGTTCCTCCTGTTCCTGTATAACATGCTCGAGGGGCTGAATGGCCTCCTCCTGTTCCTGTGTAACAGGCTCGAGGGGCTGAACAGCCTCGTCCTGATCCTGTGTAACAGACTCGAGGGTTTGAATATCCTCCTCATGTTCCTGTGTAACAGGCTCGAGTGGCTGAATGGTTTCCTTCTGTTCCTGTGTAACAGGCTGGAGGGACTGAATGGGCCTCCTCCTGTTCCTAATGTAACAGACTCGAGGGGCTGAATGGGCCTCCTCCTGTTCCTAATGTAACAGACTCGAGGGGCTGAATTGCCTCCTCCTGTTCCTAATGTAACAGGCTCGAGGGGCTGAATGGCCTCCTCCTGTTCCTGTGTAACAGGCTCGAGGGGCTGAATGGGCTCATCCTGTTCTTGTGTAACAGGCTAGAGTGGCTGAATGGCCTCCTCCTGTTCCCTTGTACCAGGCTCGAGGGGCTAAATGGGCCTTCTCCTGTTCCTGTGTAACAGGCTTGAGGGGCTGAATGGCCTCTTCCTGTACCTGTGTAACAGGCTCGAGGTGCTGAATGGGCTCCTCCTGTTCCTGTGTAACAGAATCGAGGGGCTGAATGGCCTCCTCCAGTTCCCTTGTAACAGGCTCGAGGGGCTGAATGGGCCTCCTCCTGTTCCTGTGTAACAGGCTCGAGGGGCTGAATGGGCCTCCTCCTGTTCCTATGTCACAGGCTCGAGGGGCTGAATGGCCTCCTCCTGTTCTTGTGTAACAGGCTCGAGGGGCTGAATGTCCTCCTCCTGTTCCTAATGTGTCAGGCTCGAGGGGCTGAATGGGCCTCCTCCTGTTCCTATGTAACAGGCTCGAGGGGCTGAATGGCCTCCTCCTGTTCTTGTGTAACAGGCTCGAGGGGCTGAATGTCCTCCTCCTGTTCCTAATGTACCAAGCTCGAGGGGCTGAATGGCCTCCTCCTGTTCCTGTGTAACAGGCTCGAGGGGCTGAATGGGCTCATCCTGTTCTTGTGTACCAGGCTCGAGGGGCTGAATGGGCCTTCTCCTGTCCCTGTGTAACAGGCTTGAGGGGTTGAATGGCCTCCTCCCTTTCCTGTGTAACAGGCTCGAGGGGCTGAATGGACTCCTTCTGTTCCTGTGTAACAGGCTCGAGGGGCTGAATGGCCTCCTCTTGTTCCTGTGTAACAGGCTCGAGGGGCTGAATGTCCTCCTCCTGTTCCTAATGTAACAGAGTCGAGGGACTGAATGGCCGCCTCCTGTTCCTCTGTAACTGGCTGGAGGGGCTGAATGGCCTCCTCCTGTTCCTAATGTAACAGGCTCGAGGAGCTGAATGGCCTCCTCCTGTTCCTGTGTAACAGGCTCGAGGGGCTGAATGGCCTCCTCATGTTCCTGTGTAACAGGCTCGAGGGGCTGAATGGCCTCCTCCTGTTCCTCTGTAACAGGCTCGAGAGGCTGGGTGGCCTCCTCATGTTCCTGTGTAACAGGCTCGAGGGGCTGAATGCGTTCCTCCTGTTCCTGTGTAACATGCTCGAGGGGCTGAACAGCCTCCTCCTGATCCTATGTAACAGGCTCGAGGGGCTGAATGGCCTCCTCCTGTTCCTGTGTAACAGGCTCGAGGGGCTGAATGGGCTCATCCTGTTCTTGTGTAACAGGCTCGAGGGGCTGAATGGGCCTCCTCCTGTTCCTAATGTAACACACTCGATAGTAAGAGTTTTTATAGTTATATAAAAAGAAAAAGGGTGGCTAAAGTAAATGTTGGTCCCTTAGAGGATGAGACCGGGAAATTAATGGTGGGAAATATGGAGATGGCAAAAACACTGAATGAATATTTTGTATCAGTCTTTACAGTAGAGGACACTAAGAATATCCCAACACTGGACAAACAGGGGGCTATAGGGGGAGAGGAGCTAAACACGATCAAAATCACTAAGGAAGTGGTACTCGGTAAAATAATGGGACTCAAGGCGGATAAATCACCTGGACCTGATGGCTTACATCCTAGAGTCTTGAAGGAAGTGGCGGTAGGGATTGTAGATGCATTGGTAATAATTTTTCAAAACTCCCTGGATTCCACTAAGGTCCCGGCAGACTGGAAAACTGCTAATGTAACACCCTTATTTAAAAAGGGCAGTAGACAGAAGGCTGGTAACTATAGACCGGTTAGCCTAACATCTGTGGTAGGTAAAATTTTGGAGTCCATTATTAAGGAAACAGTAACAGGACATTTGGATAATCATAATTTAATAGGACAAAGTCAGCATGGTTTTACGAAGGGGAAGTCATGTTTGACAAATTTGCTGGAGTTCTTTGAGGAAGTAACATATAGAGTGGATAAAGGGGAACCAGTGGACGTAGTGTATTTAGACTTCCAAAAGGCATTTGACAAGGTGCCACACAAAAGATTATTGCTTAAGGTAAAAAATCACGGGATTGGGGGTAATATTCTGGCATGGATAGAGGATTGGCTATCTAACAGAAAGCAAAGAGTTGGGATAAATGGTTCATTCTCAGACTGGCAATCAGTAACTAGTGGTGTTCCACAGGGGTCAGTGCTGGGTCCCCAACTCTTCACAATCTATATTAACGATTTGGAGGAAGGGACCAAGTGTAACATATCAAAATTTGCAGATGATACAAAGATGGGAGGGAAAGTAGTGAGTGAGGAGGACATAAAAAACCTGCAAGGGGACATAGACAGGCTAAGTAAGTGGGCAGAGATTTGGCAGATGGAATACAACACTGGAAAGTGTGAGGTGATGCACTTTGGCAGGAAAAATCCTAGAGCAATTTATTATCTTAATGGCAAGAAACTGGAGAGTACTGAAGTGCAAAGGGATCTGGGGGTCCTGGTGCACGAAACTCAAAAGGTTAGTATGCAGGTGCAGCAAGTGATTAAGAAGGCAAATGGAATGTTGGCTTTCATTGCTAGGGGGATAGAATATAAAAATAGGGAGGTATTGCTTCAGTTGTACAAGGTATTGGTGAGACCGCACCTGGAATACTGCATACAGTTTTGGTGTCCTTACTTAAGGAAAGACATCCTTGCTCTCGAGGCAGTGCAAAAAAGGTTCACTCGGTTAATCCCGGGGATGAGGGGGTGGTCATATGAGGAGAGGTTGGGTAGATTGGGACTCTACTCATTGGAGTTCAGAAGAATGAGAGGCGATCTTATTGAAACATATAAGATTGTGAAGGGGTTGGATCGGGTGGATGCGGGGAGGATGTTCCCGATGACGGGTGAGACGAGAACTAGGGGACATAGTCTTAGAATAAGGGGCTGCTCTTTCAAAACTGAGATGAGGAGGAACTACTTCACTCAGAGGGTGGTAGGTCCATGGAATATGCTGCCACAAAAAGCTGTAGAAGCTACAACATTAATTAAATTTAAAACAGAAATAGACAGTTTCCTAGAAGTAAAGGGCATTAAGGGTTACGGGGAGCGGGCAGGAATTTGGACATGAGTCTAGGTTCGGATCGGTCATGGCCCTGTGGGTAGTGGAGCGGGCCCAGGGACTGTGTAGCCTGATTCTGCTCCTATTTCGTGTGTGCAATTCTGTTAGATGCAGGAGATGGTTCTGTGATAGATAGTAGATTGGCGGTTAGGATCAGATCAGCCATGATCTTATTGAATGGCGGAGCAGGCTCGAGGAGCCGATTGGCCTACTCCTGCTCCTATTTCTTATGTTCTTATGTTCGAGGGGCTGAATGGGCTCCTCCTGTTCCTGTGTAACAGAATCGAGGGGCTGAATGGCCTCCTCCAGTTCTCTTGTAACAGGCTCGAGGGGCTGAATGGGCCTCCTCCTGTTCCTATGTAACAGGCTCGAGGGGCTGAATGGGCTCATCCTGTTCTTGTGTAACAGGCTCGAGGGGCTGAATGGCCTCCTCCTGTTCCTGTGTAACAGGCTCGAGGGGCTGAATGTCCTCCTCCTGTTCCTATGTAACAGGCTCGAGGGGCTGAATGGCCTCCTCCTGTTCCTGTGTAACAGGCTCGAGGGGCTGAATGGGCTCATCCTGTTCTTGTGTAACAGGCTCGAGGGGCTGAATGGCCTCCTCCTGTTCCTGTGTAACAGGCTCGAGGGGCTGAATGGGCTCATCCTGTTCTTGTGTAACAGGCTCGAGGGGCTGAATGGCCTCCTCCTGTTCCTGTGTAACAGGCTCGAGGGGCTGAATGGGCTCATCCTGTTCTTGTGTAACAGGCTCGAGGGGCTGAATGGCCTCCTCCATCTTCCCTTGTACCAGGTTCGAGGGGCTGAATGGGCCTTCTCCTGTCCCTGTGTAACAGGCTTGAGGGGTTGAATGGCCTCCTCCCTTTCCTGTGTAACAGGCTCGAGGGGCTGAATGGACTCCTTCTGTTCCTGTGTAACAGACTCGAGGGGCTGATTGGACTCCTCCTGTACCCTTGTAACAGGCTCGAGGGGCTGAATGGGCCTCCTCCTGTTCCTGTGTAACAGGCTCGAGCGACTGAATGGACTCCTCCTGTTCCTGTGTAACTGGCTCGAGGGGCTGAATGGCCTCCTCCTGTTCCTGTGTAACAGGCTCGAGGGGCTGAATGGCCTCCTCATGTTCCTGTGTAACACGCTCGAGGTGCTGAATGGCCTCCTCCATGTTCCTGTGTAACAGGCTATAGGGGCTGAATGGTCCTCCTCCTGTTCCTAATGTAACAGACTCGAGGGCCTGAATGGCATCCTCCTGTTCCTATGTAACAGGCTCGAGGGGCTGAATGGCCTCCTTCTGTTCCTGTGTAACAGGCTCGAGGGGCTGAATGTCCTCCTCCTGTTCCTAATGTAACAGACTCGAGGGACTGAATGGCCGCCTCCTGTTCCTCTGTAACTGGCTCGAGGGGCTGAATGGCCTCCTCCTGTTCCTAATGTAACAGGCTCGAGGGGCTGAATGGCCTCCTCCTGTTCCTGTTTAACAGGCTCGAGGGGCTGAAAGGCATACAGGGGTATTCAGTATTTAGGAAGGATCGACAAAAAAGAAAGGGAGGAGGGGTAGCATTGCTGGTAAAAGAAGGGATAAATGCAATTGAAAGGAAGGATATTAACTCAGTTGATACAGAATCTATATGGGTGGAGCTAAGAAATAGCGAGGGGCGAAAAACATTCATAGGAGTGGTATATAGGCCTCCAAATAGTAAAATAGAGGTTGGGGAGGGCATCACGAGGGAAATTAGAGAAGCGTGCAATAAGAGCACAGCTGTCATCATAGGTGACTTTAACTTACATATAGATTGGAATAGCCTAATCAGTAAAAATAATGAGGAGGAGGAATTCCTTGAGTGTTTAAGGGATGGTTATCTGGATCAATATGTCGAGGAACCAACTCAGGAACAGGTTATATTGGACTGGGTACTGTGCAATGAGAAGGGACTAATTAGTAATCTTGTTGTACGGGGACCCTTGGGTCAGAGCGATCATAACATGATCGATTTCTCACTCGAAATGGAGAGCGAAGAAATTGACTCAGATACTAAGGTCCTGAATTTAAACAAGGGGAATTATGATGCCATTAGACGGGAACTGAGTAGGTCTGATTGGACAACGTTCCTGGGAGGACTGGAGGTAGATAAACAATGGCAAGCATTTAAAGATAGAATGACAAAATTGCAAAAATTGTTTATACCAATCTGGCATAAAAGGAAATCTAAAAAGGTGACTCAACCGTGGATAACAGGGGAAATTAGAGACAGCATAAAATCCAAAGATAGGGCATATAAAATAGCCAAAAAAAGCGCCAGAGCGGAAGATTGGGAACAGTTTAAGATAGAGCAAAGGAGGACAAAGGGCTTAATCAAGAGGGGCAAAATAGCTTACGAAAGCAAGCTGGCGGAAAATATAAAAACTAACTCCAAAAGCTTTTATAAGTATATCAAGAGGAAAAGACTGGTGAAAACCAAAGTTGGCCCATTGCAGTCAGATACGGGGGAATATATAACGGGAAATAAAGAAATGGCAGACCAACTAAATGCATACTTTGGGTCAGTCTTTACGAAGGAAGATACAAAAAACCTCCCTGGGATATCGGGAAAAATAGGGACATTTGCAAAGGAGGAACTGACGCAAGTCAATATCTCTAAGGATATGGTGTTAAGGAAGCTAAAGGGATTGAAGGCGGACAAATCCCCAGGGCCTGATAACATGCATCCTAGGGTGCTGAAGGAGGTGGCCCTAGAGATAGCGGATGCACTAAGTATGATTTTTCAGAATTCATTAGACTCGGGAACAGTGCCCATGGATTGGAGGGTAGCTAACGTTACCCCACTATTCAAAAAGGGGGGTAGGGAAAAAGCAGGTAATTACAGACCTGTAAGCCTTACATCAGTTGTGGGCAAAATGCTGGAGTCCATCATTAAGGATGAAATAGCGGAGCACTTAGCAAATGGGGACAGGATAGGACAGAGTCAACATGGATTTACAAAGGGTAAATCGTGCTTGACTAATCTATTGGAATTTTTTGAGGGAGTAACTGGTAAAATAGATGGGGGAGAGCCAGTAGATGTGGTGTACCTGGACTTCCAAAAGGCCTTCGATAAGGTCCCACATAAAAGATTAGCAGGGAAAATTGAAGCTCATGGGATAAAGGGGAAAGTATTGACGTGGATAGAGAACTGGCTGTCAGATAGAAAACAGAGAGTTGGAATAAACGGCTCATTTTCTGAATGGCAGGCAGTAACAAGTGGGGTACCACAGGGATCTGTCCTGGGTCCCCAGCTGTTCACAATTTACATTAATGACCTGGATCAGGGAGTCGGATGCAGCATTTCCAAATTTGCAGACGACACTAAACTAGGAGCGGGGGTGGGCTCAGAGGAGGAGACCAGGAAGCTCCAGAGCGATTTGGACAGACTGGGTGATTGGGCGGATAAATGGCAGATGCACTATAATGTGGACAAGTGCGAAGTTATCCACCTTGGGTGCAGGAACGGGAGGGCAAATTATTATTTAAATGGCAATAAATTGGGAGAGGGGGAAGTACAGAGAGACCTGGGTGTTCTTGTACACCAGTCACTGAAGGCGAGCATGCAGGTGCAACAGGCGATCAAGAAGGCAAACGGTATGCTGGCCTTCATAGCAAAAGGGTTGGAATACAGGAACAGGGATACCTTGCTGCAGCTGTACAGGGCACTGGTGAGACCACACCTCGAGTACTGTGTACAGTTTTGGTCGCCTCATCTGAGGAAAGATGTTCTTGCCATGGAGGGGGTGCAGCGGCGATTCACCAGGCTGATACCAGGAATGGCGGGATTGACCTATGAGGAGAGACTATGTAGTTTAGGGATGTACACACTGGAGTTTAGAAGATTGAGAGGGGACCTCATAGAAGTGTATAAAATTCTGACAGGTCTAGACAGACTAGATGCGGAAGGAATGTTTCCCTTGGCGGGTGAGAACAGAACTAGAGGACATAATTTAAGGATAAGGGCTAAACCATTTAGGACAGAAATGAGGGGGAATTTCTTCACTCAGAGGGTGGTGAACCTGTGGAACTCATTGCCACAGAGGGCAGTGTACGCCAGCTCATTAAATATATTTAAGAGGGAATTAGATATATTTCTACAGGCAAAAGGGGTTAAGGGTTACGGAGAGAAGGCGGGGACGGGATACTGAATTGGAGGATCAGCCATGATCTCATTAAATGGCGGAGCAGGCTCGAAGGGCCGGATGGCCTACTCCTGCTCCTATCTTCTATGTATCTATGTATCTATGTTCCTGTGTAACAGGCTCGAGGGGCTGAATGGCCTCCTCATGTTCCTGTGTAACAGGCTCGAGGGGCTGAATGGCGTCCTCCTGTTGCTGTGTAACAGGCTCGAGAGGCTGAGTGGCCTCCTCATGTTCCTGTGTAACAGGCTCGAGGGGCTGAATGCGTTCCTCCTGTTCCTGTGTAACATGCTCGAGGGGCGGAATGGCATCCTGCTGTTCCTAATGTAACAGGCTCGAGGGGCTGAATGGCGTCCTCCTGTTCCTGTGGAACAGGCTCGAGGGGCTGAATGGACTCCTCCTGTTCCTGTGTAACAGACTCGAGGGGCTGAATGACCTCCTCCTGTTCCCTTGTAACAGGCTCGAGGGGCTGAATGGGCCTCCTCCTGTTCCTGTGTAACAGACTCGAGGGGCTGAATGACCTCCTCCTGTTCCTGTATAACAGGCTCGAGGGGCTGAAAGGCCTCCTCCTGTTCCTGTGCAACAGGATCGAGCGGCTGAATGGCCTCCTCCTGTTCCTGTCTAATAGACTCGAGGGGCTGAATGGGCCTCCTCCTGCACATGTGTATCAGGCTCGAGGGTCTGAATGGCCTCCTCATGTTGCTGTGTAACAGGCTCGAGGGGCTGAATGGCTTCCTCCTGTTCCTGTGTAACAGGCTCGAGTGGCTGAATGTCCTGCTACTGTTCCTAATGTAACAGGCTCGAGTGGCTGAATGGCCTCCTCCTGTTCCTGTGTAACAGGCTCAAGGGGCTGAATGTCCTCCTGCTGGTCCTATGTAACAGGCGCGAGGGGATGAATGGCCTCCTCCTGTTCCTGTGCAACAGGTTCGAGGGGCTGAATTTCCTCCTCCTGTTCCTAATGTAACAGGCTCGAGGGGCTGAATGTTCTCCTCCTGTTCCTAATGTAACAGACTCGAGGGGCTGAATGGGCCTCCTCCTGTTCCTGTGTAACAGGCTCCAGGGGCTGAATGGCCACCTCCTGTTCCTAATGTAACAGACTCGAGGTGCTGAATGGCCTCCTCCTGTTCCTATGTAACAGGCTCGAGGGGCTGAATGGCATGCTCCTGTTCCTGTGTAACAGGCTCGAGTGGCTGAATAGTCTCCTCCTGTTCCTAATGTAACAGGCTCGAGGGGCTGAATGGCCTCCTCCTGTTCCTGTGTAACAGGCTCGAGGGTCTGAATGGCCGCCTCATGTTCCTGTGTAACAGGTTCGGGGGGCTGAATGGTTTCCTTCTCTTCCTGTGTAACAGGCTTGAGAGGCTGAATGGGCCTCCTCCTGTTCCTGTGTAACAAGCTCCAGCGGCTGAATGGCCTCCTCCTGTTCCTGTCTAACAGACTCGAGGAGCTGAATGGCCTCCTCCTGTTCCTGTGTAACAGGCTTGAAGGTCTGAATGGCCTCCTCATGTTCCTATGTAACAGGCTCGACTGGCTGAATGGCTTCCTCCTGTTCCTGTGTAACAGGCTCGAGGGGCTGAATGGGCCTCCTCCTGTTCCTAATGTAACAGACTCGAGGGGCTGAATGGCCTCCTCCTGTTCCTATGTAACAGGCTCGAGGGGCTGAATGGCATGCTCCTGTTCCTGTGTAACATGCTCGAGTGGCTGAATATCCTCCTCCTGTACCTAATGTAACAGGCTCGAGGGGCTGAATGGCCTCCTCCTGTTCCTGTCGAACAGGCTCGAGGGGCTGAATGGACTCCTCCTGTTCCTGTGTAACAGACTCGAGGGGCTGAATGGCCTCCTCATGTTCCCGTGTAACTGGCTCGAGTGGCTGAATGGATTCCTCCTGTTCCTGTGTAACAGGCTCGAGGAGATGAAAGGCCTCCTCCTGTTCCTGTGTAACAAGCTCGAGCGGCTGAATGGCCTCCTCCTGTTCCTGTCTAACAGACTCGAGGAGCTGAATGGCCTCCTCCTGTTCCTGTGTAACAGGCTTGAAGGTCTGAATGGCCTCCTCATGTTCCTATGTAACAGGCTCGACTGGCTGAATGGCTTCCTCCTGTTCCTGTGTAACAGGCTCGAGGGGCTGAATGGCCTCCTCATGTTCCTGTGCAATAGGCTCGAGGGGCTGGATGGCCTCCTCCTGTCCTGTGTAAAAGGCTCGAGGGGCTGAATGGGCCTCCTCCTGTTCCTAATGTAACAGACTCGACGGGCTGAATGACCTCCTCCTGTTCCTATGTAACAGGCTCGAGGGGCTGAATGGCATCCTCCTGTTCCTATGTAACAGGCTCGAGTGGCTGAATGGCCTCCTCCTGTTCCTATGTAACAGGCTCGAGGGGCTGAATGGCCTCCTCCTGTTCCTGTGTAACAGGCTCGAGGGGCTGAATGTCCTCCTCCTGTTCCTAATGTAACAGGCTCGAAGGGCTCAATGTCCTCCTCCTGTTCCTGTGTAACAGGCTCCAAGGGCTGAATGGTTTCCTCCTGTTCCTGTGTAACAGGCTCGAGGGGCTGAATGGCCTCCTCCTGTTCCTAATGTAACTGGCTCGAGGGGCTGAATGTTCTCCTCCTGTTCCTGTGTAACAGGCTCGAGGGACTGAATGGCCTCCTCCTGTTCCTAAAGTAACAGGCTCGAGGAGATGAAAGGCCTCCTCCTGTTCCTGTGTAACAAGCTCGAGCGGCTGAATGGCCTCCTCCTGTTCCTGTCTAACAGACTCGAGGAGCTGAATGGCCTCCTCCTGTTCCTGTGTAACAGGCTTGAAGGTCTGAATGGCCTCCTCATGTTCCTATGTAACAGGCTCGACTGGCTGAATGGCTTCCTCCTGTTCCTGTGTAACAGGCTCGAGGGGCTGAATGGCCTCCTCATGTTCTTGTGCAATAGGCTCGAGGGGCTGAATGGCCTCCTCCTGTCCTGTGTAAAAGGCTCGAGGGGCTGAATGGGCCTCCTCCTGTTCCTAATGTAACAGACTCGACGGGCTGAATGACCTCCTCCTGTTCCTATGTAACAGGCTCGAGGGGCTGAATGGCATCCTCCTGTTCCTGTGTAACAAGCTCGAGGGGCTGAATGGCCTCCTCCTGTTCCTAATGTAACAGACTCGACGGGCTGAATGTCCTCCTCCTGTTCCTGTGTAACAAGCTCGAGGGGCTGAATGGCCTCCTCCTGTTCCTGTGTAACAGGCTCGAGGGGCTGAATGTCCTCCTCCTGTTCCTAATGTAACAGGCTCGAAGGGCTCAATGTCCTCCTCCTGTTCCTGTGTAACAGGCTCCAAGGGCTGAATGGTTTCCTCCTGTTCCTGTGTAACAGGCTCGAGGGGCTGAATGGCCTCCTCCTGTTCCTAATGTAACAGGCTCGAAGGGCTGAATGTCCTCCTCCTGTTCCTAATGTAACAGGCTCGAAGGGCTGAATGGCCTCCTCCTGTTCCTGTGTAACAGGCTCGAGGGGCTAAATGGGCTCCTCCTGTTCCTAATGTAACAGGCTCGAGCGGTTGAATGGCCTCCTCCTCTTTCTGTGTAACAGGCTCGAGGGGCTGAATTGCTTCCTCCTGTTCCTGTGTATCAGTGTCGAGGGGCTGAATGGTCTCCTCCTGTGACTGTGTTACAGGCTCGAGGGGCTGAAAGGCCTCCTCCTGTTCCTGTGTAACAGGCTCGAGGGGCTGAATGGTCTCCTCCTGTTTCTGTGTTACAGGCTCGAGGGGCTGAAAGGCCTCCTCCTGTTCCTGTGTAACAGGCTCGAGGGGCTGAATGGTCTCCTCCTGTTTCTGTGTTACAGGCTCGAGGGGCTGAAAGGCCTCCTCCTGTTCCTGTGTAACAGGCTCGAGGGGCTGAATGGTCTCCTCCTGTTTCTGTGTTACAGGCTCGAGGGGCTGAATGGCCTCCTCCTGTTCCTGTGTAAGAGGCTCGAGGGGCTGAAAGGCCTCCTCCTGTTCCTGTATAACAGGCTCGAGGGGCTGAATGGACTCCTCCTGTTCCTGTGTAACAGACTCGAGGGGCTGAATGACCTCCTCCTGTTCCCTTGTAACAGGCTCGAGGGGCTGAATGGGCCTCCTCCTGTTCCTGTATAACAGGCTCGAGGGGCTGAATGGCCTCCTCCTGTTCCTGTGTTACAGGCTCGAGGAGCTGAAAGGCCTCCTCCTGTTCCTGTGCAACAGGATCGAGCGGCTAAATGGCCTCCTCCTGTTCCTCTCTAATAGACTCGAGGGGCTGAATGGCCTCCTCCTGTTCATGTGTATCAGGCTCGAGCGTCTGAATGGCCTCCTCATGTTGCTGTGTAACAGGCTCGAGGGGCTGAATGGCTTCCTCCTGTTCCTGTGTAACAGGCTCGAGTGGCTGAATGTCCTCCTACTGTTCCTAATGTAACAGGCTCGAGCGGCTGAATGGCCTCCTCCTGTTCCTGTGTAACAGGCTCAAGGGGCTGAATGTCCTCCTGCTGGTCCTATGTAACAGGCACGAGGGGCTGAATGGCCTCCTCCTGTTCCTGTGTAACAGGCTCGAGGGGCTGAATGGCCACCTCCTGTTCCTAATGTAACAGACTCGAGGGGCTGAATGGCCTCCTCCTGTTCCTATGTAACAGGCTCGAGGGGCTGAATGGCATGCTCCTGTTCCTGTGTAACAGGCTCAAGTGGCTGAATATTCTCCTCCTGTTCCTAATGTAACAGGCTCGAGGGGCTGAATGGCCTCCTCCTGTTCCTGTGTAACAGGCTCGAGGGTCTGAATGGCCGCCTCATGTTCCTGTGTAACAGGCTCGGGGGGCTGAATGGTTTCCTTCTGTTCCTGTGTAACAGGCTTGAGAGGCTGAATGGGCCTCCTCCTGTTCCTAATGTAACAGACTCGAGGGGCTGAATGGCCGCCTCCTGTTCCTGTGTAACAGGCTCGAGGGGCTGAATGGCCTCCTCCTGTTCCTGTGTCACAGGCTCGAGGAGATGAAAGGCCTCCTCCTGTTCCTGTGTAACAAGCTCGAGCGGCTGAATGGCCTCCTCCTGTTCCTGTCTAACAGACTCGAGGAGCTGAATGGCCTCCTCCTGTTCCTGTGTAACAGGCTTGAAGGTCTGAATGGCCTCCTCATGTTCCTATGTAACAGGCTCGACTGGCTGAATGGCTTCCTCCTGTTCCTGTGTAACAGGCTCGAGGGGCTGAATGGGCCTCCTCCTGTTCCTAATGTAACAGACTCGAGGGGCTGAATGGGCCTCCTCCTGTTCCTGTGTAACAGGCTCGAGGGGCTGAATGGCCACCTCCTGTTCCTGTGTAACAGACTCGAGGGGCTGAATGGCCTCCTCATGTTCCTGTGTAACAGGCTCGAGTGGCTGAATGGATTCCACCTGTTCCTGTGTAACAGGCTCGAGGGGCTGAATGGCCTACTCCTGTTCCTAATTTAACAGGCTCGAGGGGCTAAATGGCCTCCTCCTGTTCCTGTGTAACAGGCTCGAGGGGCTGAATGGCCTCCTCATGTTCCTGTGCAATAGGCTCGAGGGGCTGAATGGCCTCCTCCTGTCCTGTGTAAAAGGCTCTAGGGGCTGAATGGGCCTCCTCCTGTTCCTAATGTAACAGACTCGACGGGCTGAATGGCCTCCTCCTGTTCCTATGTAACAGGCTCGAGGGGCTGAATGGCCTCCTCCTGTTCCTGTGTAACAAGCTCGAGAGGCTGAAAGTCCACCTACTGTTCCTAATGTAACAGGCTCGAGGGGCTGAATGGCCTCCTCCTGTTCCTGTGTAACAGGCTCGAGGGGATGAATGTTCTCCTCCTGTTCCTGTGTAACAGGCTCGAGGGGCTGAATGGCCTCCTCCTGTTCCAAATGTAACTGGCTCGAGGGGCTGAATGTTCTCCTCCTGTTCCTGTGCAACAGGCTCGAGGGACTGAATGGCCTCCTCCTGTTCCTGTGTAACAGGCTCGAAGGGCTGAATGGTATCCTGTTCCTGTGTAACAGGCTCGAGGGGCTGAATGTCCTCCTCCTGTTCCTAATGTAACAGGCTCGAAGGGCTCAATGTCCTCCTCCTGTTCCTGTGTAACAGGCTCCAAGGGCTGAATGGTTTCCTCCTGTTCCTGTGTAAGAGGCTCGAGGGGCTGAATGGCCTCCTCCTGTTCCTAATGTAACAGGCTCGAAGGGCTGAATGTCCTCCTCCTGTTCCTGTGTAACAGGCTCGAGGGGCTGAATGGGCCTCCTCCTGTTCCTAATGTAACAGGCTCGAAAGGCTGAATGTCCTCCTCCTGTTCCTGTGTAACAGGCTCGAGGGGTTGAATGTCCTCCTCCTGTTCCTTATGTAACAGGCTCGAGGGGCTGAATGGCCTCCTCCTGTTCCTGTGTAACAGGCTCGAGGGGCTGCATGGTTCCTCCTGTTCCTGTGTAACAGACTCGAGGGGCTGAATGGCCTCCTCCTGTTCCTGTGTAACAAGCTCGAGGGGCTGAAAGTCCACCTGCTGTTCCTAATGTAACAGGCTCGAGGGGGTGAATGTCCTCCTCCTGTTCCTTATGTAACAGGCTCGAGGGGCTGAATGGCCTCCTCCTGTTCCTGTGTAACAGGCTCGAGGGGCTGAATGGCCTCCTCCTGTTCCTGTGTAACAGGCTCGAGGGGCTGAATGGCCTCCTCCTGTTCCTAATGTAACAGGCTCGAGGGGCTGAAAGGCCTCCTCCTGTTCCTGTGTATCATGAACAGGAGGAACCATTCAGCCCCTCGAGCCTGTTACACAGGAACAGGAGGAGGCCATTCAGCCCCTCGTGCCTGTTACATAGGACCAGCAGGAGGACATTCAGCCCCTTGAGCCTGTTACACAGGAACAGGAGGAGGCCATTCAGCCGCTCGAGCCTGTTACATTAGGAACAGTAGGAGGACATTCAGCCACTCGAGCCTGTTACACAGGAACAGGAGGAAGCCATTCAGCCCCTCGAGCCTGTTACACAGCAACATGAGGAGGCCATTCAGACCCTCGAGCCTGATACACATGAACAGGAGGAGGCCATTCAGCCGCTCGATCCTGTTGCACAGGAACAGGAGGAGGCCTTTCAGCTCCTCGAGCCTGTAACACAGGAACAGGAGGAGGCCATTCAGCCCCTCGAGCCTGTTATACAGAAACAGGAGGAGGCCCATTCAGCCCCTCGAGCCTGTTACAAGGGAACAGGAGGAGGTCATTCAGCCCCTCGAGTCTGTTACACAGGAAAAGGAGGAGTCCATTCAGCCCCTCGAGCCTGTTCCACAGGAACAGGAGGACGCCATTCAGCCCCTCGAGCCTGTTACATTAGGAACAGCAGGATGCCATTCAGCCCCTCGAGCTTGTTACATTAGCACCAGGAGGAGGACATTCAGCCCCTCGAGCCTGTTACACGGGAACAGGAGGAGTCCATTCAGCCCCTCGAGCCTGTTACATTAGGAACAGGAGGTGGACATTCAGCCCCTCGAGCCTCTTACACAGGAAAAGGAGGAGGCCATTCAGCCCCTCGAGCCTGTAACACAGAAACAGGAGGAGACCATTCAGCCCCTCGAGCCTGTTACACAGGAACAGGAGGAGGCCTTTCAGCCCCTCGAGCCTGTAACACAGAAACAGGAGGAGACCATTCAGCCCCTCGAGCCTGTTACACAGGAACAGGAGGAGGCCTTTCAGCCCCTCGAGCCTGTAACACAGAAACAGGAGGAGACCATTCAGCCCCTCGAGCCTGTTACACAGGAACAGGAGGAGGCCTTTCAGCCCCTCGAGCCTGTAACACAGTCACAGGAGGAGACCATTCAGCCCCTCGACACTGATACACAGGAACAGGAGGAAGCAATTCAGCCCCTCGAGCCTGTTACATTAGAAACAGGAGGAGGACATTCAGCCCCTCGAGCCTGTTACACAGGAACAGGAGGAGGCCATTCAGCCCCTCGAGTCTGTTACACAGGAACAGGAGGAACCATGCAGCCCCTCGAGCCTGTTACACAGGAACAGGAGGAGGCCATTCAGCCCCTCGAGCCTGTTACATAAGGAACAGGAGGAGGACATTCAACCCCTCGAGCCTGTTACACAGGAACAGGAGGAGGACATTCAGCCTTTCGAGCCTGTTACATAAGGAACAGGAGGAGGCCATTCAGCCCTTCGAGCCTGTTACACAGGAACAGGAGACCATTCAGCCCTTCGAGCCTGTTACACAGGAACAGGAGGAGACCATTCAGCCCCTCGAGCCTGTTGCACAGGAACAGGAGGAGGCCATTCAGCCCCTCGAGCCTGTTACATAAGGAACAGGAGGAGGACATTCAGCCCCTCGAGCCTGTTACTTTAGGAACAGGAGGAGGCCATTCAGTCCCTCGAGCCTGTTACACAGGAACAGGAGGAGAACATTCAGCCCCTCGAGCCAGTTACATTAGGAACAGGAGGAGGCCATTCAGCCCCTCGAGCCTGTTACACAGGAACAGGAGGAGAACATTCAGCCCCTCGAGCCTGTTACACAGGAACAGGAGGAGGACATTCAGCCCTTCGAGCCTGTTACATTAGGAACAGGAGGAGGCCATTCAGCCCCTCGAGCCTGTTACACAGGAACAGGAGGAAACCATTCAGCCCTTGGAGCCTGTTACACAGGAACAGGAGGAGGACATTGAGCCCTTCGAGCCTGTTACATTAGGAACAGGAGGAGGACATTCAGCCCCTCGAGCCTGTTACACAGGAACAGGAGGAGGCCATTCAGCCCCTCGAGCTTGTTACACAGGAACAGGAGGATGCCATTCAGCCCCTCGAGCCTGTTACATAGGAACAGGAGGAGGCCATTCAGCCCGTCGAGTCTGTTACATTAGGAACAGGAGGAGGCCATTCAGCCCCTCGAGCTTGTTACACAGGAACAGGAGGATGCCATTCAGCCCCTCGAGCCTGTTACATAGGAACAGGAGGAGGTCATTCAGCCCGTCGAGTCTGTTACATTAGGAACAGGAGGAGGCCCATTCAGCCCCTCGAGCCTTTTACACAGGACAGGAGGAGGCCATTCAGCCCCTCGAGCCTATTGCACAGGAACATGAGGAGGCCATTCAGCCCCTCGAGCCTGTTACACAGGAACAGGAGGAAGCCATTCAGCCAGTCGAGCCTGTTACATAGGAACATGAGGAGGGCATTCAGACCTTCAAGCCTGTTACACAGGAACAGGAGGAGGCCATTCAGCTCCTCGAGTCTGTTAGACAGGAACAGGAGGAGGCCATTCAGCCGCTCGAGCTTGTTACACAGGAACAGGAGGAGGCCTTTCATCTCCTCGAGCCTGTTACTTTAGGAACAGGAGGAGGCCATTCAGTCCCTCGAGCCTGTTACACAGGAACAGGAGGAGAACATTCAGCCCCTCGAGCCAGTTACATTAGGAACAGGAGGAGGCCATTCAGCCCCTCGAGCCTGTTACACAGGAACAGCAGGAGAACATTCAGCCCCTCGAGCCTGTTACACAGGAACAGGAGGAGGACATTCAGCCCTTCGAGCCTGTTACATTAGGAACAGGAGGAGGCCATTCAGCCCCTCGAGCCTGTTACACAGGAACAGGAGGAAACCATTCAGCCCTTGGAGCCTGTTACACAGGAACAGGAGGAGGACATTGAGCCCTTCGAGCCTGTTACATTAGGAACAGGAGGAGGACATTCAGCCCCTCGAGCCTGTTACACAGGAACAGGAGGAGGCCATTCAGCCCCTCGAGCTTGTTACACAGGAACAGGAGGATGCCATTCAGCCCCTCGAGCCTGTTACATAGGAACAGGAGGAGGCCATTCAGCCCGTCGAGTCTGTTACATTAGGAACAGGAGGAGGCCATTCAGCCCCTCGAGCTTGTTACACAGGAACAGGAGGATGCCATTCAGCCCCTCTAGCCTGTTACATAGGAACAGGAGGAGGTCATTCAGCCCGTCGAGTCTGTTACATTAGGAACAGGAGGAGGCCCATTCAGCCCCTCGAGCCTTTTACACAGGACAGGAGGAGGCCATTCAGCCCCTCGAGCCTATTGCACAGGAACATGAGGAGGCCATTCAGCCCCTCGAGCCTGTTACACAGGAACAGGAGGAAGCCATTCAGCCAGTCGAGCCTGTTACATAGGAACATGAGGAGGCCATTTAGCCCCTCGAGCCTGTTACATTAGGAACAGGAGGAGGCCATTCAGCCCCTCGAGCCTGTTACATTAGCACCAGGAGGAGGACATTCAGCCACTCGAGCCTGTTACACAGGAACAGGAGGAGGCCATTCAGCCACTCGAGCCTGTTACATTAGGAACTGGAGGAGGACATTCAGCCACTCGATCCTGTTACACAGGAACAGGAGCATGCCATTCAGCCCCTCGAGCCTGTTACATAGGAACAGGAGGAGGCCATTCAGCCCCTCGAGTCTGTTACATTAGGAACAGGTGGAGGCCCATTCAACCCCTCGAGTCTGTTACATTAGGAACAGGAGGAGGCCCATTCAGCCCCTCGAGCCTGTTACACAGGAACAGGAGGAATCCATTCAGCCACTCGAGCCAGTTACACGGGAACATGAGGAGGCCATTCAGCCCCTCGAGTCTGTTACACAGGAACAGGAGGAGTCCATTCAGCCCCTCGAGCCTGTTCGACAGGAACAGGAGGAGGCCATTCAGCCCCTCGAGCCTGTTACATTAGGTACAGGAGGAGATATTCAGCCACTCGAGCATGTTACACAGGAACAGGAGCATGCCATTCAGCCCCTCGAGCCTGTTACATAGGAACAGGAGGAGGCCATTCAGCCCCTCGAGTCTGTTACATTAGGAACAGGAGGAGGCCCATTCAGCCCCTCGAGCCTGTTACACAGGAACAGGAGGAAGCCATTCAGCCAGTCGAGCCTGTTACATAGGAACATGAGGAGGCCATTCAGACCTTCAAGCCTGTTACACAGGAACAGGAGGAGGCCATTCAGCTCCTCGAGTCTGTTAGACAGGAACAGGAGGAGGTCATTCAGCCCCTCGAGCCTGTTACACAGGAACAGGAGGAGGCCTTTCATCTCCTCGAGCCTGTTACACAGGAACAGGAGGAGGCCATTCAGCCCCTCGAGCCTGTTACACAGGACCAGGAGGCGGCCATTCAGCCCCTCGAGTCTGTTACATTAGGAACAGGAGGAGGCCCATTCAGCCTCTCAAGCCTGTTACACAGGAAGAGAAGGAAACCATTCAGCCCCCCGAACCTGTTACACAGGAACATGAGGCGGCCATTCAGACCCTCGAGCCTGTTACACAGGAACAGGAGGAGGCCATTCAGCCCCTCGAGCCTGTTACATTAGGAACAGGAGGAGAATATTCAGCCACTCGAGCCTGTTACACAGGAACAGGAGCATACCATTCAGCCCCTCGAGCCTGTTACATAGGAACAGGAGGAGGCCATTCAGCACCTCGAGTCTGTTACATTAGGAACAGGAGGTGGCCATTCAGCCCCTCGAGCCTGTTACACAGGAACAGGAGGAGGCCCATTCAGCCCCTCGAGTCTGTTACATTAGGAACAGGAGGAGAACATTCAGCCCCTCGAGCCTGTTACATTAGGAACAGGAGGAGGAAATTCAGCCCCTCGAACCTGTTGCACAGGAACAGGAGGAGGCCATTCATCCCCTCGCGCCTTTCACACAGGAACAGGAGGAGGAAATTCAGCCCCTCGTGCCTGTTACATAGGACCAGCAGGAGGACATTCAGCCCCTTGAGCCTGTTACACAGGAACAGGAGGAGGCCATTCAGCCGCTCGAGCCTGTTACATTAGGAACAGTAGCAGGACATTCAGCCACTCGAGCCTGTTACACAGGAACAGGAGGAAGCCATTCAGCCCCTCGAGCCTGTTACACAGCAACATGAGGAGGCCATTCAGACCCTCGAGCCTGATACACATGTACAGGAGGAGGCCCATTCAGCCCCTCGAGTCTATTAGACAGGAACAGGAGGAGGCCCATTCAGCCCCTCGAGCCTGTTACAAGGAAACAGGAGGAGGTCATTCAGCCCCTCGAGTCTGTTACACAGGAACAGGAGGAGTCCATTCAGCCCCTCGAGCCTGTTCCACAGGAACAGGAGGACGCCATTCAGCCCCTCGAGCCTGTTACATTAGGAACAGCAGGATGCCATTCAGCCCCTCGAGCTTGTTACATTAGCACCAGGAGGAGGACATTCAGCCCCTCGAGCCTGTTACACGGGAACAGGAGGAGTCCATTCAACCCCTCGAGCCTGTTACATTAGGAACAGGAGGTGGACATTCAGCCCCTCGAGCCTCTTACACAGGAACAGGAGGAGGCCATTCAGCCCCTCGTGCCTGTTACATTAGGAACAGGAGGAGGACCATTCAGCCCCTCGAGCCTGTTACACAGGAACATGGAGGAGGCCATTCAGCCCCTCGAGCCTGTTACACAGGAACATGAGGAGGCCATTCAGCCCCTCGAGCCTGTTACGCAGGAACAGGAGGAGGCCATTCAGCCCCTCGAGCTTGTTACACAGGAACAGGAGGAGGCCATTCAGCCCCTCGAGCCTGTTACATTAGGAACAGGAGGTGGCAATTCAGCCCCTCGAGTCTGTTACATTAGGAACAGGAGGAGGCCCATTCAGCCCCTCGAGTCTGTTACATTAGGAACAGGAGGAGGCCCATTCAGCCCCTCCAGCCTGTTACACAGGAACAGAAGGAAACCATTCAGCCCCTCGAGCCTGTTACACAGGAACATGAGGAGGATATTCAGACCATCGAGTCTGTTACACAGGATCAGGAGGAGGCTGTTCCGCCCCTCGAGCATGTTACACAGGAACAGGAGGAACGCATTCAGCCCCTCGAGCCTGTTACACAGGAACATGAGGAGGCCACTCAGCCTCTCGAGCCTGTTACACAGCAACAGGAGGACGCCATTCAGCCACTCGTGCCTGTTACACAGGAACAGGAGGAAGCCATTCAGCCCCTCGAGCCTGTTACACAGGAACAGGAGGAGGCCATTCAGACCCTCGAGCCTGTTACATTAGGAACAGCAGGATGCCATTCAGCCCCTCGAGCTTGTTACATTAGCACCAGGAGGAGGACATTCAGCCCCTCGAGCCTGTTACACGGGAACAGGAGGAGTCCATTCAGCCCCTCGAGCCTGTTACATTAGGAACAGGAGGTGGACATTCAGCCCCTCGAGCCTCTTACACAGGAACAGGAGGAGGCCATTCAGCCCCTCGAGCCTGTTACATTAGGAACAGGAGGAGGAACATTCAGCCCCTCGAGCCTGTTACACAGGAACATGGAGGAGGCCATTCAGCCCCTCGAGCCTGTTACACAGGAACATGAGGAGGCCATTCAGCCCCTCAAGCCTGTTACGCAGGAACAGGAGGAGGCCATTCAGCCCCTCGAGCTTGTTACACAGGAACAGGAGGAGGCCATTCAGCCCCTCGAGCCTGTTACATTAGGAACAGGAGGTGGCAATTCAGCCCCTCGAGTCTGTTACATTAGGAACAGGAGGAGGCCCATTCAGCCCCTCCAGCCTGTTACACAGGAACAGAAGGAAACCATTCAGCCCCTCGAGCCTGTTACACAGGAACATGAGGAGGATATTCAGACCATCGAGTCTGTTACACAGGATCAGGAGGAGGCTGTTCCGCCCCTCGAGCATGTTACACAGGAACAGGAGGAACGCATTCAGCCCCTCGAGCCTGTTACACAGGAACATGAGGAGGCCACTCAGCCTCTCGAGCCTGTTACACAGCAACAGGAGGACGCCATTCAGCCCCTCGAGCCTGTTACACAGGAACATGAGGAGGCCATTCAGCCCCTCGAGCCTGTTACACAGGAACATAGATACATAGATACATAGAAGATAGGAGCAGGAGTAGGCCATCCGGCCCTTCGAGCCTGCTCCGCCATTTAATGAGATCATGGCTGATCCTCCAATTCAGTATCCCGTCCCCGCCTTCTCTCCGTAACCCTTAACCCCTTTTGCCTGTAGAAATATATCTAATTCCCTCTTAAATATATTTAATGAGCTGGCGTACACTGCCCTCTGTGGCAATGAGTTCCACAGGTTCACCACCCTCTGAGTGAAGAAATTCCCCCTCATTTCTGTCCTAAATGGTTTAGCCCTTATCCTTAAATTATGTCCTCTAGTTCTGTTCTCACCCGCCAAGGGAAACATTCCTTCTGCATCTAGTCTGTCTAGACCTGTCAGAATTTTATACACTTCTATGAGGTCCCCTCTCAATCTTCTAAACTCCAGTGTGTACATCCCTAAACTACATAGTCTCTCCTCATAGGTCAATCCCGCCATTCCTGGTATCAGCCTGGTGAATCGCCGCTGCACCCCCTCCATGGCAAGAACATCTTTCCTCAGATGAGGCGACCAAAACTGTACACAGTACTCGAGGTGTGGTCTCACCAGTGCCCTGTACAGCTGCAGCAAGGTATCCCTGTTCCTGTATTCCAACCCTTTTGCTATGAAGGCCAGCATACCGTTTGCCTTCTTGACCGCCTGTTGCACCTGCATGCTCGCCTTCAGTGACTGGTGTACAAGAACACCCAGGTCTCTCTGTACTTCCCCCTCTCCCAATTTATTGCCATTTAAATAATAATTTGCCCTCCCGTTCCTGAACCCAAGGTGGATAACTTCGCACTTGTCCACATTATAGTGCATCTGCCATTTATCCGCCCAATCACCCAGTCTGTCCAAATCGCTCTGGAGCTTCCTGGTCTCCTCCTGTTCCTTATGTAACAGGCTCGAGGGGCTGAATGGCCTCCTCCTGTTCCTGTGTAACAAGCTCGAGGGGCTGAAAGTCCACCTACTGTTCCTAATGTAACTGGCTCGAGGGGCTGAATGGACTCCTCCTGTTCCTGTGTAACAGGCTTGAGGGGCTGAATGTTCTCCTCTTGTTCCTGTGTAACAGGCTCGAGGGACTGAATGGCCTCCTGCTGTTCCTAAAGTAACAGGCTCGAGGGGCTGAATGTCCTCCTCCTGTTCCTTATGTAACAGGCTCGAGGGGCTGAATGGCCTCCTCCTGTTCCTGTGTAACAGGCTCGAGGGGCTGAATGGTTCCTCCTGTTCCTGTGTAACAGGCTCGAGGGGTTGAATGGGTTCCTCCTGTTCCTGTGTAACAGGCTCGAGGGGTTGAATGTCCTCCTCCTGTTCCTTATGTAACAGGCTCGAGGGGCTGAATGGCCTCCTCCTGTTCCTGTGTAACAGGCTCAAGGGGCAGAATGGTTCCTCCTGTTCCTGTGTAACAGGCTCGAGGGGCTGAATGTCCTCCTCCTGTTCCTAATGTAACAGGCTCAAGGGGCTGACTGACCTCCTCCTGTTCCTGTGTAACAGGCTCGAGGGGCTGCATGTCCTCCTCCTGTTTCTAATGTAACAGGCTCGAGGGGCTGAATTGCCTCCTCCTGTTCCTGTGTATCAGTGTCGAGGGGCTGAATGGTCTGCTCCTGTTTCTGTGTAACAGGCTCGAGGGGCTGAATGGCCTCCTCCTGTTCCTGTGTAACAGGCTCGAGGGGCTGAATGGCCTCCTCCTGATCCTGTGTAACAAGCTCGAGGGGCTGAATGGGTTCCTCCTGTTCCTGTGTAACAGGCTCGAGGGGTTGAATGTCCTCCTCCTGTTCCTTATGTAACAGGCTCGAGGGGCTGAATGGCCTCCTCCTGTTCCTGTGTAACAGGCTCGAGGGGCTGAATGGTTCCTCCTGTTCCTGTGTAACAGACTCGAGGGGCTGAATGGATTCCTCCTGTTCCTGTGTAACAGGCTCGAGGGGCTGCATGTCCTCCTCCTGTTTCTAATGTAACAGGCTCGAGGGGCTGAATTGCTTCCTCCTAATCCTGTGTATCAGTGTCGAGGGGCTGAATGGTCTCCTCCTGTTACTGTGTTACAGGCTCGAGGGGCTGAAAGGCCTCCTCCTGTTCCTGTGTAACAGGCTCGAGGGGCTGAATGGGCTCCTCCTGTTCCTGTGTAATCAGCTCGAGGGGCTGAATGGCCTCCTCCTGTTCCTAATGTAACAGGCTCGAGGAGCTGAATGGCCTCCTCCTGTTCCTGTGTAATCAGCTCGAGGGGCTGAATGGCCTCCTCCTGTTCCTAATGTAACTGGCTCGAGGGGCTGAATGGACTCCTCCTGTTCCTGTGTAACAGGCTTGAGGGGCTGAATGTTCTCCTCTTGTTCCTGTGTAACAGGCTCGAGGGACTGAATGGCCTCCTGCTGTTCCTAAAGTAACAGGCTCGAGGGGCTGAATGTCCTCCTCCTGTTCCTTATGTAACAGGCTCGAGGGGCTGAATGGCCTCCTCCTGTTCCTGTGTAACAGGCTCGAGAGGCTGAATGGTTCCTCCTGTTCCTGTGTAACAGGCTCGAGGGGTTGAATGTCCTCCTCCTGTTCCTTATGTAACAGGCTCGAGGGGCTGAATGGCCTCCTCCTGTTCCTGTGTTACAGGCTCAAGGGGCAGAATGGTTCCTCCTGTTCCTGTGTAACAGACTCGAGGGGCTGAATGGGCTCCTCCTGTTCCTAATGCAACAGGCTCGAGGGGCTGAATGGATTCCTCCTGTTCCTGTGTAACAGGCTCGAGGGGCTGAATGTCCTCCTCCTGTTCCTAATGTAACAGGCTCAAGGGGCTGAATGACCTCCTCCTGTTCCTGTGTAACAGGCTCGAGGGGCTGCATGTCCTCCTCCTGTTTCTAATGTAACAGGCTCGAGGGGCTGAATTGCTTCCTCCTGTTCCTGTGTATCAGTGTCGAGGGGCTGAATGGTCTCCTCCTGTTTCTGTGTTACAGGCTCGAGGGGCTGAAAGGCCTCCTCCTGTTCCTGTGTAACAGGCTCGAGGGGCTGAATGGCCTCCTCCTGATCCTGTGTAACAAGCTCGAGGGGCTGAATGGCCTCCTCCTGTTCCTAATGTAACAGGCTCGAGGGGCTGAATGGCCTCCTCCTGTTCCTGTGTAACAAGCTCGAGGGGCTGAAAGTCCACCTACTGTTCCTAATGTAACTGGCTCGAGGGGCTGAATGGACTCCTCCTGTTCCTGTGTAACAGGCTCGAGGGGCTGAATGTTCTCCTCTTGTTCCTGTGTAACAGGCTCGAGGGACTGAATGGCCTCCTGCTGTTCCTAAAGTAACAGGCTCGAGGGGCTGAATGTCCTCCTCCTGTTCCTTATGTAACAGGCTCGAGGGGCTGAATGGCCTCCTCCTGTTCCTGTGTAACAGGCTCGAGGGGCTGAATGGCCTCCTCCTTTTCCTGTGTAACAGGCTCGAGGGGCTGAATGGCCTCCTCCTGTTCCTGTGTAACAGGCTCGAAGGGCTGAATGTTCTCCTGTTCCTGTGTAACAGGCTCGAGGGGTTGAATGTCCTCCTCCTGTTCCTTATGTAACAGGCTCGAGGGGCTGAATGGCCTCCTCCTGTTCCTGTGTAACAGGCTCGAAGGGCTGAATGTCCTCCTCCTGTTCCTGTGTAACAGGCTCGAGGGGTTGAATGTCCTCCTCCTGTTCCTTATGTAACAGGCTCGAGGGGCTGAATGGCCTCCTCCTGTTCCTGTGTAACAGGCTCGAGGGGCTGAATGGGCTCCTCCTGTTCCTAATGTAACAGGCTCGAGGGGCTGAATGGATTCCTCCTGTTCCTGTGTAACAGGCTCGAGGGGCTGAATGTCCTCCTCCGGTTCCTAATGTAACAGGCTCAAGGGGCTGAATGGCCTCCTCCTGTTCCTGTGTAACAGGCTCGAGGGGCTGAATGGCCTCCTCCTGTTCCTGTGTAACAGGTTCGAGGAGCTGAATGTCCTTCTCCTGTTCCTAATGCAACAGGCTCGAGGGGCTGAATGGCCTCCTCCTGTTCCAGTGTAAAAGGCTCGAGGGGCTGATTGGCCTCCTCCTGTTCCTGTGTAACAGGCTCGAGGGGCTGAATGGTTCCCCCTGTTCCTGTGTAACAGGCTCGAGGGGCTGAATTGGCTCCTCCTGTTTCTGTGTAACAGGCTCGAGGGGTTGAATGTCCTCCTCCTGTTCCTGTGTAACAAGCTCGAGGGGCTGAATGGCATGCTCCTGTTACTGTGTAACAGGCTCGAGGGTCTGAATGTCCTCCTCCTGTTCCTAATGTAACAGGCTCGACGGGCTGAATGGCATGCTCCTGTTACTGTGTAACAGGCTCGAGGGGCTGAATGGCCTCCTCCTGTTCCTAATGTAACAGACTCGAGGGGCTGAATGGCCTCCTCCTGTTCCTGTGTAACAGGTTCGAGGAGCTGAATGTCCTTCTCCTGTTCCTAATGCAACAGGCTCGAGGGGCTGAATGTTCTCCTCCTGTTCCTGTGTAACAGGCTCGAGGGGCTGAATGGGTTCCTCCTGTTCCTGTGTAACAGTTTCGAGGGGCTGAATGGCCTCCTCCTGGTCCCAATGTAACAGGCTCAAGGGGCTGAATGGCCTCCTCCTGTTCCTGTGTAACAGGCTCGAGGGGCTGAATGGCCTCCTCCTGTTCCTGTGTAACTGGCTCGAGGGGCTGAATGGTCTCCTGTTCCTGTGTAGCAGGCTCGAGCGGCTGAATGTCCTCCTCCTGTTCCTGTGTAACAGACTCGAGGGGCTGAATGGCCTCCTCCTGTTCCTGTGTAACAGGCTCGAGGGGCTGAATGGCCTCCTCCTGTTCCTAATGTAACAGGCTCGAGGTGCTGAATGGGTTCCTCCTGTTCCTGTGTAACACGATCGAGGGTCTGAATGTCCTCCTCCTGTTCCTAATGTAACAGGCTCGAGGGGCAGAATGGCCTCCTCCTGTTCCTGTGGAACAGGCTCGAGGGGCTGAATGGTTCCTCCTGTTCCTGTGTAACAGGCTCGAGGGGCTGAATTGGCTCCTCCTGTTCCTGTATATCAGTCTCGAGGGGCTGAATGGCCTCCTCCTGTTCCTGTGTAACAGGCTCGAGGGGCTGAATGTCCTCCTCCTGTTCCTGTGTAACAGGTTCGAGGGGCTGAATGGGTTCCTCCTGTTCCTGTGTAACAGGCTCGAGGGGCTGAATGGTCTCCTCCTGTTCCTGTGTAACAGGCTCGAGGGGCTGAATGGCCTCCTCCTGTTCCTAATGTAACAGGCTCGAGGGGCTGAATGTCCTCCTCCGGTTGCTAATGTAACAGGCTCAAGGGGCTGAATGACCTCCTCCTGTTCCTGTGTAACAGGCTCGAGGGGCTGCATGTCCTCCTCCTGTTCCTAATGTAACAGGCTCGAGGGGCTGAATGGCTTCCTCCTGTTCCTGTTTATCAGTGTCGAGGGGCTGAATGGTCTCCTCCTGTTACTGTGTTACAGGCTCGAGGGGCTGAATGGCCTCCTCCTGTTCCTGTGTAACAGGCTCGAGGGGCTGAATGGCCTCCTCCTGTTCCTGTGTAACAGGCTCGAGGGGCTGAATGTCCTCCTCCTGTTCCTTATGTAACAGGCTCGAGGGGCTGAATGGCCTCCTCCTGTTCCTGTGTAACAGACTCGAGGGGCTGAATGGGCTCCTCCTGTTCCTAATGTAACAGGCTCGAGGGGCTGAATGGATTCCTCCTGTTCCTGTGTAACAGGCTCGAGGGGCTGAATGTCCTCCTCCGGTTCCTAATGTAACAGGCTCAAGGGGCTGAATGGCCTCCTCCTGTTCCTGTGTAACAGGCTCGAGGGGCTGAATGGCCTCCTCCTGTTCCTGTGTAACAGGTTCGAGGAGCTGAATGTCCTTCTCCTGTTCCTAATGCAACAGGCTCGAGGGGCTGAATGGCCTCCTCCTGTTCCAGTGTAAAAGGCTCGAGGGGCTGATTGGCCTCCTCCTGTTCCTGTGTAACAGGCTCGAGGGGCTGAATGGTTCCCCCTGTTCCTGTGTAACAGGCTCGAGGGGCTGAATTGGCTCCTCCTGTTTCTGTGTAACAGGCTCGAGGGGTTGAATGTCCTCCTCCTGTTCCTGTGTAACAAGCTCGAGGGGCTGAATGGCATGCTCCTGTTACTGTGTAACAGGCTCGAGGGTCTGAATGTCCTCCTCCTGTTCCTAATGTAACAGGCTCGACGGGCTGAATGGCATGCTCCTGTTACTGTGTAACAGGCTCGAGGGGCTGAATGGCCTCCTCCTGTTCCTAATGTAACAGACTCGAGGGGCTGAATGGCCTCCTCCTGTTCCTGTGTAACAGGTTCGAGGAGCTGAATGTCCTTCTCCTGTTCCTAATGCAACAGGCTCGAGGGGCTGAATGTTCTCCTCCTGTTCCTGTGTAACAGGCTCGAGGGGCTGAATGGGTTCCTCCTGTTCCTGTGTAACAGTTTCGAGGGGCTGAATGGCCTCCTCCTGGTCCCAATGTAACAGGCTCAAGGGGCTGAATGGCCTCCTCCTGTTCCTGTGTAACAGGCTCGAGGGGCTGAATGGCCTCCTCCTGTTCCTGTGTAACTGGCTCGAGGGGCTGAATGGTCTCCTGTTCCTGTGTAGCAGGCTCGAGCGGCTGAATGTCCTCCTCCTGTTCCTGTGTAACAGACTCGAGGGGCTGAATGGCCTCCTCCTGTTCCTGTGTAACAGGCTCGAGGGGCTGAATGGCCTCCTCCTGTTCCTAATGTAACAGGCTCGAGGTGCTGAATGGGTTCCTCCTGTTCCTGTGTAACACGATCGAGGGTCTGAATGTCCTCCTCCTGTTCCTAATGTAACAGGCTCGAGGGGCAGAATGGCCTCCTCCTGTTCCTGTGTAACAGGCTCGAGGGGCTGAATGGTTCCTCCTGTTCCTGTGTAACAGGCTCGAGGGGCTGAATTGGCTCCTCCTGTTCCTGTATATCAGTCTCGAGGGGCTGAATGGCCTCCTCCTGTTCCTGTGTAACAGGCTCGAGGGGCTGAATGTCCTCCTCCTGTTCCTGTGTAACAGGTTCGAGGGGCTGAATGGGTTCCTCCTGTTCCTGTGTAACAGGCTCGAGGGGCTGAATGGTCTCCTCCTGTTCCTGTGTAACAGGCTCGAGGGGCTGAATGGCCTCCTCCTGTTCCTAATGTAACAGGCTCGAGGGGCTGAATGTCCTCCTCCGGTTGCTAATGTAACAGGCTCAAGGGGCTGAATGACCTCCTCCTGTTCCTGTGTAACAGGCTCGAGGGGCTGCATGTCCTCCTCCTGTTCCTAATGTAACAGGCTCGAGGGGCTGAATGGCTTCCTCCTGTTCCTGTTTATCAGTGTCGAGGGGCTGAATGGTCTCCTCCTGTTACTGTGTTACAGGCTCGAGGGGCTGAATGGCCTCCTCCTGTTCCTGTGTAACAGGCTCGAGGGGCTGAATGGCCTCCTCCTGTTCCTGTGTAACAGGCTCGAGGGGCTGAATGGCCTCCTCCTGTTCCTGTGTAACAGGTTCGAGGAGCTGAATGTCCTTCTCCTGTTCCTAATGCAACAGGCTCGAGGGGCTGAATGGCCTCCTCCTGTTCCAGTGTAAAAGGCTCGAGGGGCTGAATGGCCTCCTCCTGTTCCAGTGTAAAAGGCTCGAGGGGCTGAATGGCCTCCTCCTGTTCCTGTGTAACAGGCTCGAGGGGCTGAATTGGCTCCTCCTGTTTCTAATATAACAGGCTCGAGGTGCTGAATGGCCTCCTCCTGTTCCTGTGTAACAGGCTCGGGGGGCTGAATGGCCTCCTCCTGTTCCTAATGTAACAGGCTCGAGGTGCTGAATGGGTTCCTCCTGTTTCTGTGTAACAGGCTCGAGGGGTTGAATGTCCTCCTCCTGTTCCTAATGTAACAGGCTCGAGGGGCTGAATGGTTCCTCCTGTTCCTGTGTAACAGGCTCAAGGGGTTGAATGGGTTCCTCCTGTTCCTGTGTAACAGGCTCGAGGGGTTGAATGTCCTCCTCCTGTTCCTTATGTAACAGGCTCGAGGGGCTGAATGGCCTCCTCCTGTTCCTGTGTAACAGGCTCAAGGGGCAGAATGGTTCCTCCTGTTCCTGTGTAACAGGCTCGAGGGGCTGAATGTCCTCCTCCTGTTCCTAATGTAACAGGCTCAAGGGGCTGAATGACCTCCTCCTGTTCCTGTGTAACAGGCTCGAGGGGCTGCATGTCCTCCTCCTGTTTCTAATGTAACAGGCTCGAGGGGCTGAATTGCTTCCTCCTGTTCCTGTGTATCAGTGTCGAGGGGCTGAATGGTCTGCTCCTGTTACTGTGTTACAGGCTCGAGGGGCTGAAAGGCCTCCTCCTGTTCCTGTGTAACAGGCTCGAGGGGCTGAATGGCCTCCTCCTGATCCTGTGTAACAAGCTCGAGGGGCTGAATGGGTTCCTCCTGTTCCTGTGTAACAGGCTCGAGGGGTTGAATGTCCTCCTCCTGTTCCTTATGTAACAGGCTCGAGGGGCTGAATGGCCTCCTCCTGTTCCTGTGTAACAGGCTCGAGGGGCTGAATGGTTCCTCCTGTTCCTGTGTAACAGACTCGAGGGGCTGAATGGATTCCTCCTGTTCCTGTGTAACAGGCTCGAGGGGCTGCATGTCCTCCTCCTGTTTCTAATGTAACAGGCTCGAGGGGCTGAATTGCTTCCTCCTAATCCTGTGTATCAGTGTCGAGGGGCTGAATGGTCTCCTCCTGTTACTGTGTTACAGGCTCGAGGGGCTGAAAGGCCTCCTCCTGTTCCTGTGTAACAGGCTCGAGGGGCTGAATGGGCTCCTCCTGTTCCTGTGTAATCAGCTCGAGGGGCTGAATGGCCTCCTCCTGTTCCTAATGTAACAGGCTCGAGGAGCTGAATGGCCTCCTCCTGTTCCTGTGTAATCAGCTCGAGGGGCTGAATGGCCTCCTCCTGTTCCTAATGTAACTGGCTCGAGGGGCTGAATGGACTCCTCCTGTTCCTGTGTAACAGGCTTGAGGGGCTGAATGTTCTCCTCTTGTTCCTGTGTAACAGGCTCGAGGGACTGAATGGCCTCCTGCTGTTCCTAAAGTAACAGGCTCGAGGGGCTGAATGTCCTCCTCCTGTTCCTTATGTAACAGGCTCGAGGGGCTGAATGGCCTCCTCCTGTTCCTGTGTAACAGGCTCGAGGGGCTGAATGGTTCCTCCTGTTCCTGTGTAACAGGCTCGAGGGGTTGAATGTCCTCCTCCTGTTCCTTATGTAACAGGCTCGAGGGGCTGAATGGCCTCCTCCTGTTCCTGTGTAACAGGCTCAAGGGGCAGAATGGTTCCTCCTGTTCCTGTGTAACAGACTCGAGGGGCTGAATGGGCTCCTCCTGTTCCTAATGCAACAGGCTCGAGGGGCTGAATGACCTCCTCCTGTTCCTGTGTAACAGGCTCGAGGGGCTGCATGTCCTCCTCCTGTTTCTAATGTAACAGGCTCGAGGGGCTGAATTGCTTCCTCCTGTTCCTGTGTATCAGTGTCGAGGGGCTGAATGGTCTCCTCCTGTTTCTGTGTTACAGGCTCGAGGGGCTGAAAGGCCTCCTCCTGTTCCTGTGTAACAGGCTCGAGGGGCTGAATGGCCTCCTCCTGATCCTGTGTAACAAGCTCGAGGGGCTGAATGGCCTCCTCCTGTTCCTAATGTAATAGGCTCGAGGGGCTGAATGGCCTCCTCCTGTTCCTGTGTAACAAGCTCGAGGGGCTGAAAGTCCACCTACTGTTCCTAATGTAACTGGCTCGAGGGGCTGAATGGACTCCTCCTGTTCCTGTGTAACAGGCTCGAGGGGCTGAATGTTCTCCTCTTGTTCCTGTGTAACAGGCTCGAGGGACTGAATGGCCTCCTGCTGTTCCTAAAGTAACAGGCTCGAGGGGCTGAATGTCCTCCTCCTGTTCCTTATGTAACAGGCTCGAGGGGCTGAATGGCCTCCTCCTGTTCCTGTGTAACAGGCTCGAGGGGCTGAATGGCCTCCTCCTTTTCCTGTGTAACAGGCTCGAGGGGCTGAATGGCCTCCTCCTGTTCCTGTGTAACAGGCTCGAAGGGCTGAATGTTCTCCTGTTCCTGTGTAACAGGCTCGAGGGGCTGAATGTCCTCCTCCTGTTCCTAATGTAACAGGCTCGAAGGGCTGAATGTCCTCCTCCTGTTCCTGTGTAACAGGCTCGAGGGGTTGAATGTCCTCCTCCTGTTCCTTATGTAACAGGCTCGAAGGGCTGAATGGCCTCCTCCTGTTCCTGTGTAACAGGCTCGAAGGGCTGAATGTCCTCCTCCTGTTCCTGTGTAACAGGCTCGAGGGGTTGAATGTCCTCCTCCTGTTCCTTATGTAACAGGCTCGAGGGGCTGAATGGCCTCCTCCTGTTCCTGTGTAACAGACTCGAGGGGCTGAATGGGCTCCTCCTGTTCCTAATGTAACAGGCTCGAGGGGCTGAATGGATTCCTCCTGTTCCTGTGTAACAGGCTCGAGGGGCTGAATGTCCTCCTCCGGTTCCTAATGTAACAGGCTCAAGGGGCTGAATGGCCTCCTCCTGTTCCTGTGTAACAGGCTCGAGGGGCTGAATGGCCTCCTCCTGTTCCTGTGTAACAGGTTCGAGGAGCTGAATGTCCTTCTCCTGTTCCTAATGCAACAGGCTCGAGGGGCTGAATGGCCTCCTCCTGTTCCAGTGTAAAAGGCTCGAGGGGCTGATTGGCCTCCTCCTGTTCCTGTGTAACAGGCTCGAGGGGCTGAATGGTTCCCCCTGTTCCTGTGTAACAGGCTCGAGGGGCTGAATTGGCTCCTCCTGTTTCTGTGTAACAGGCTCGAGGGGTTGAATGTCCTCCTCCTGTTCCTGTGTAACAAGCTCGAGGGGCTGAATGGCATGCTCCTGTTACTGTGTAACAGGCTCGAGGGTCTGAATGTCCTCCTCCTGTTCCTAATGTAACAGGCTCGACGGGCTGAATGGCATGCTCCTGTTACTGTGTAACAGGCTCGAGGGGCTGAATGGCCTCCTCCTGTTCCTAATGTAACAGACTCGAGGGGCTGAATGGCCTCCTCCTGTTCCTGTGTAACAGGTTCGAGGAGCTGAATGTCCTTCTCCTGTTCCTAATGCAACAGGCTCGAGGGGCTGAATGTTCTCCTCCTGTTCCTGTGTAACAGGCTCGAGGGGCTGCATGGGTTCCTCCTGTTCCTGTGTAACAGTTTCGAGGGGCTGAATGGCCTCCTCCTGGTCCTAATGTAACAGGCTCAAGGGGCTGAATGGCCTCCTCCTGTTCCTGTGTAACAGGCTCGAGGGGCTGAATGGCCTCCTCCTGTTCCTGTGTAACTGGCTCGAGGGGCTGAATGGTCTCCTGTTCCTGTGTAGCAGGCTCGAGCGGCTGAATGTCCTCCTCCTGTTCCTGTGTAACAGACTCGAGGGGCTGAATGGCCTCCTCCTGTTCCTGTGTAACAGGCTCGAGGGGCTGAATGGCCTCCTCCTGTTCCTAATGTAACAGGCTCGAGGTGCTGAATGGGTTCCTCCTGTTCCTGTGTAACACGATCGAGGGTCTGAATGTCCTCCTCCTGTTCCTAATGTAACAGGCTCGAGGGGCAGAATGGTTCCTCCTGTTCCTGTGTAACAGGCTCGAGGGGCTGAATTGGCTCCTCCTGTTCCTGTATATCAGTCTCGAGGGGCTGAATGGCCTCCTCCTGTTCCTGTGTAACAGGCTCGAGGGGCTGAATGTCCTCCTCCTGTTCCTGTGTAACAGGTTCGAGGGGCTGAATGGGTTCCTCCTGTTCCTGTGTAACAGGCTCGAGGGGCTGAATGGTCTCCTCCTGTTCCTGTGTAACAGGCTCGAGGGGCTGAATGGCCTCCTCCTGTTCCTAATGTAACAGGCTCGAGGGGCTGAATGTCCTCCTCCGGTTGCTAATGTAACAGGCTAAAGGGGCTGAATGACCTCCTCCTGTTCCTGTGTAACAGGCTCGAGGGGCTGCATGTCCTCCTCCTGTTCCTAATGTAACAGGCTCGAGGGGCTGAATGGCTTCCTCCTGTTCCTGTTTATCAGTGTCGAGGGGCTGAATGGTCTCCTCCTGTTACTGTGTTACAGGCTCGAGGGGCTGAATGGCCTCCTCCTGTTCCTGTGTAACAGGCTCGAGGGGCTGAATGGCCTCCTCCTGTTCCTGTGTAACAGGCTCGAGGGGCTGAATGTCCTCCTCCTGTTCCTTATGTAACAGGCTCGAGGGGCTGAATGGCCTCCTCCTGTTCCTGTGTAACAGACTCGAGGGGCTGAATGGGCTCCTCCTGTTCCTAATGTAACAGGCTCGAGGGGCTGAATGGATTCCTCCTGTTCCTGTGTAACAGGCTCGAGGGGCTGAATGTCCTCCTCCGGTTCCTAATGTAACAGGCTCAAGGGGCTGAATGGCCTCCTCCTGTTCCTGTGTAACAGGCTCGAGGGGCTGAATGGCCTCCTCCTGTTCCTGTGTAACAGGTTCGAGGAGCTGAATGTCCTTCTCCTGTTCCTAATGCAACAGGCTCGAGGGGCTGAATGGCCTCCTCCTGTTCCAGTGTAAAAGGCTCGAGGGGCTGATTGGCCTCCTCCTGTTCCTGTGTAACAGGCTCGAGGGGCTGAATGGTTCCCCCTGTTCCTGTGTAACAGGCTCGAGGGGCTGAATTGGCTCCTCCTGTTTCTGTGTAACAGGCTCGAGGGGTTGAATGTCCTCCTCCTGTTCCTGTGTAACAAGCTCGAGGGGCTGAATGGCATGCTCCTGTTACTGTGTAACAGGCTCGAGGGTCTGAATGTCCTCCTCCTGTTCCTAATGTAACAGGCTCGACGGGCTGAATGGCATGCTCCTGTTACTGTGTAACAGGCTCGAGGGGCTGAATGGCCTCCTCCTGTTCCTAATGTAACAGACTCGAGGGGCTGAATGGCCTCCTCCTGTTCCTGTGTAACAGGTTCGAGGAGCTGAATGTCCTTCTCCTGTTCCTAATGCAACAGGCTCGAGGGGCTGAATGTTCTCCTCCTGTTCCTGTGTAACAGGCTCGAGGGGCTGAATGGGTTCCTCCTGTTCCTGTGTAACAGTTTCGAGGGGCTGAATGGCCTCCTCCTGGTCCTAATGTAACAGGCTCAAGGGGCTGAATGGCCTCCTCCTGTTCCTGTGTAACAGGCTCGAGGGGCTGAATGGCCTCCTCCTGTTCCTGTGTAACTGGCTCGAGGGGCTGAATGGTTTCCTGTTCCTGTGTAGCAGGCTCGAGCGGCTGAATGTCCTCCTCCTGTTCCTGTGTAACAGACTCGAGGGGCTGAATGGCCTCCTCCTGTTCCTGTGTAACAGGCTCGAGGGGCTGAATGGCCTCCTCCTGTTCCTAATGTAACAGGCTCGAGGTGCTGAATGGGTTCCTCCTGTTCCTGTGTAACACGATCGAGGGTCTGAATGTCCTCCTCCTGTTCCTAATGTAACAGGCTCGAGGGGCAGAATGGCCTCCTCCTGTTCCTGTGTAACAGGCTCGAGGGGCTGAATGGTTCCTCCTGTTCCTGTGTAACAGGCTCGAGGGGCTGAATTGGCTCCTCCTGTTCCTGTATATCAGTCTCGAGGGGCTGAATGGCCTCCTCCTGTTCCTGTGTAACAGGCTCGAGGGGCTGAATGTCCTCCTCCTGTTCCTGTGTAACAGGTTCGAGGGGCTGAATGGGTTCCTCCTGTTCCTGTGTAACAGGCTCGAGGGGCTGAATGGTCTCCTCCTGTTCCTGTGTAACAGGCTCGAGGGGCTGAATGTCCTCCTCCTGTTCCTGTGTAACAGGTTCGAGGGGCTGAATGGCCTCCTCCTGTTCCTAATGTAACAGGCTCGAGGGGCTGAATGTCCTCCTCCGGTTGCTAATGTAACAGGCTCAAGGGGCTGAATGACCTCCTCCTGTTCCTGTGTAACAGGCTCGAGGGGCTGCATGTCCTCCTCCTGTTCCTAATGTAACAGGCTCGAGGGGCTGAATGGCTTCCTCCTGTTCCTGTTTATCAGTGTCGAGGGGCTGAATGGTCTCCTCCTGTTACTGTGTTACAGGCTCGAGGGGCTGAATGGCCTCCTCCTGTTCCTGTGTAACAGGCTCGAGGGGCTGAAAGGCCTCCTCCTGTTCCTGTGTAACAGGCTCGAGGGGCTGAATGGCCTCCTCCTGTTCCTGTGTAACAGGTTCGAGGAGCTGAATGTCCTTCTCCTGTTCCTAATGCAACAGGCTCGAGGGGCTGAATGGCCTCCTCCTGTTCCAGTGTAAAAGGCTCGAGGGGCTGAATGGCCTCCTCCTGTTCCAGTGTAAAAGGCTCGAGGGGCTGAATGGCCTCCTCCTGTTCCTGTGTAACAGGCTCGAGGGGCTGAATTGGCTCCTCCTGTTTCTAATATAACAGGCTCGAGGTGCTGAATGGCCTCCTCCTGTTCCTGTGTAACAGGCTCGGGGGGCTGATTGGTTCCTCCTGTTCCTGTGTAACAGGCTCGAGGGGCTGAATGGCCTCCTCCTGTTCCTAATGTAACAGGCTCGAGGTGCTGAATGGGTTCCTCCTGTTTCTGTGTAACAGGCTCGAGGGGTTGAATGTCCTCCTCCTGTTCCTAATGTAACAGGCTCGACGGGCTGAATGGCATGCTCCTTTTACTGTGTAACAGGCTCGAGGGTCTGAATGTCCTCCTCCTGTTCCTGTGTAACAGGCTCGAGGGGCTGAATGGTCTCCTCCTGTTCCTGTGTAACAGGCTCGAGGGGCTGAATGTCCTCCTCCTGTTCCTAATGTAACAGGCTCGAGGGGCTGAATGGCCTCCTCCTGTTCCTAATGTAACAGGCTCGAGGGGCTGAATGTTCTCCTCCTGTTCCTGTGTAACAGGCTCGAGGGGCTGAATGTTCTCCTCCTGTTCCTGTGTAACAGTTTCGAGGGGCTGAATGGCCTCCTCCTGGTCCTAATGTAACAGGCTCAAGGGGCTGAATGGCCTCCTCCTGTTCCTGTGTAACAGGCTCGAAGGGCTGAATGGTCTCCTGTTCCTGTGTAACAGGCTCGAGCGGCTGAATGTCCTCCTCCTGTTCCTGTGTAACAGACTCGAGGGGCTGAATGGCCTCCTCCTGTTCCTGTGTAACAGGCTCGAGGGGCTGAATGGCCTCCTCCTGTTCCTAATGTAACAGGCTCGAGGTGCTGAATGGGTTCCTCCTGTTCCTGTGTAACATGATCGAGGGTCTGAATGTCCTCCTCCTGTTCCTAATGTAACAGGCTCGAGGGGCAGAATGGCCTCCTCCTGTTCCTGTGTAACAGGCTCGAGGGGCTGAATGGTTCCTCCTGTTCCTGTGTAACAGGCTCGAGGGGCTGAATTGGCTCCTCCTGTTCCTGTGTATCAGTCTCGAGGGGCTGAATGGCCTCCTCCTGTTCCTGTGTAACAGGCTCGAGGGGCTGAATGTCCTCCTCCTGTTCCTGTGTAACAGGTTCGAGGGGCTGAATGGGTTCCTCCTGTTCCTGTGTAACAGGCTCGAGGGGCTGAATGGTCTCCTCCTGTTCCTGTGTAACAGGCTCGAGGGGCTGAATATTCTCCTCCTGTTCCTAATGTAACAGGCTCGAGGGGCTGAATGGCCTCCTCCTGTTCCTAATGTAACAGGCTCGAGGGTCTGAATGGCCTCCTCCTGTTCCTAATGTAACAGGCTCGAGGAGCTGAATGTTCTCCTCCTGTTCCAGTGTAACAGGCTCGAGTGGCTGAATGGTCTCCTCCTGTTCCCGTGTAACAGGTTCGAGTGGCTGAATGGGCCTCCTCCTGGTCCTAATGTAACAGGCTCGAGGGGCTGAATGGCCTCCTCCTGTTCCTGTGTAACAGGCTCGAGGGGCTGAATGGCCTCCTCCTGTTCCTGTGTAACAGGCTCGAGAGGCTGAATGGCCTCCTCCTGTTCCTGTGTAACAGGCTCGAGGGGCTGAATGGGTCTCCTCCTGTTCCTGTGTAACAGGCTCGAGGGGCTGAATGGCTTCCTCCTGTTCCTGTGTAACAGGCTCGAGGGGCTGAATATTCTCCTCCTGTTCCTAATTCCCTTGAGCCTGTTCCGCCATTCAATATGATCATGGCTGATCATCTACCTCATCTCCACTTTCCTGAACTATCCCCATCTCCCTTGATTCCCTTAATATTCAAAAATCTATTGATCGATGTTTTGAATATACTCAACGACTGAGCCTCCACCGCCCTCTGCGGTAGAGAATTCCAAAGATTCACCACCCTCATCTCAGTCCTAAATGGCCGACCCCTTATTCTGAGACTGTGACCCCTGGTTCTAGACTCCCCAGCCAGGGGAAACATCCTCCCTGCATCTACCCTGTCAAGTCCTGTAAGAATTTTGTATGTTTCAATGAGATCACCTCTCATTCTTCTTAACTCAACAGAATATAGGCCTCGTCTACTCAATCTCTCCTCATAGGACAATCCTCCCATCCCAGGAACCAGTCTGGTGAACCTTCGTTGCACTCCCTCTGTGGCAAGTATATCCTTCCTTAGGTAAGGAGACCAAAACTGTGCACAATACTCCAGGTGTGGTCTCACCAAGGCCCTATATAATTGCAGTAAGACGTCTTTACTCTTAAACTCAAATCCTCTTGTCATAAAGGCCAGCATACCATTTGCTTTCCTAATTGCTTACTGTACCTTCATGTTAATTTTCAGTGATTCATGTACAAGGACACCCAGGTCCCTCTGAACACCAACATTTCCCAATCTCTCACCATTTAAAAAATACTCTGCTTTTCTATTTTCCTACCAAAGTGGATAACTTCACATTTCTCCACATAATATTCCATTTGCCATGTTCTTGCCCACTCACTCACTGGAGCGGGAGCAGCGAGAGGAGTGAGAGGAGCGAGGGGAGGAGCGAGGGGAGGAGCGAGGGGAGGAGCGAGGGGAGCAGGAGGAGCGAGAGGAGGAGCGAGAGGAGGAGCGAGAGGAGGAGCGAGAGGAGCGAGAGGAGGAGCGAGAGGAGGAGCGAGAGGAGGAGCGAGGGGAGGAGCGAGAGGAGCAGGAGGAGCGAGGGGAGGAGCGAGGGGAGGAGCGAGGGGAGGAGCGAGAGGAGCAGGAGGAGCGAGGGGAGGAGCGAGGGGAGGAGCGAGAGGAGGAGCGAGAGGAGGAGCGAGAGGAGGAGCGAGAGGAGCAGGAGGAGCGAGAGGAGGAGCGAGAGGAGGAGCGAGGGGAGGAGCGAGAGGAGGAGCGAGAGGAGCAGGAGGAGGAGCGAGAGGAGGAGCGAGAGGAGGAGCGAGGGGAGGAGCGAGGGGAGGAGCGAGGGGAGGAGCGAGAGGAGGAGCGAGAGGAGCGAGGGGAGGAGCGAGAGGAGCGAGAGGAGGAGCGAGAGGAGCGAGGGGAGGAGCGAGAGGAGCAGGAGGAGCGAGAGGAGGAGCGAGGGGAGGAGCGAGGGGAGGAGCGAGAGGAGGACCGAGAGGAGGAGCGAGGGGAGGAGCGAGGGGAGGAGCGAGAGGAGGAGCGAGAGGAGGAGCGAGGGGAGGAGCGAGGGGAGGAGCGAGAGGAGGACCGAGAGGAGGAGCGAGGGGAGGAGCGAGGGGAGGAGCGAGAGGAGGAGCGAGAGGAGGAGCGAGGGGAGGAGCGAGAGGAGGAGCGAGAGGAGGAGCGAGAGGAGGAGCGAGAGGAGCGAGAGGAGGAGCGAGAGGAGCAGGAGGAGCGAGGGGAGGAGCGAGGGGAGGAGCGAGGGGAGGAGCGAGAGGAGGAGCGAGAGGAGGAGCGAGGGGAGGAGCGAGAGGAGGAGCGAGAGGAGCAGGAGGAGCGAGAGGAGGAGCGAGGGGAGGAGCGAGGGGAGGAGCGAGAGGAGGACCGAGAGGAGGAGCGAGGGGAGGAGCGAGAGGAGGAGCGAGAGGAGGAGCGAGAGGAGGAGCGAGGGGAGGAGCGAGAGGAGGAGCGAGAGGAGGAGCGAGAGGAGCAGGAGGAGCGAGAGGAGGAGCGAGGGGAGGAGCGAGGGGAGGAGCGAGAGGAGGACCGAGAGGAGGAGCGAGGGGAGGAGCGAGGGGAGGAGCGAGAGGAGGAGCGAGAGGAGGAGCGAGGGGAGGAGCGAGAGGAGGAGCGAGAGGAGGAGCGAGAGGAGGAGCGAGGGGAGGAGCGAGGGGAGGAGCGAGAGGAGCAGGAGGAGCGAGGGGAGGAGCGAGAGGAGCAGGAGGAGCGAGGGGAGGAGCGAGCGGTCGAGCGAGAGGAGGAGCGAGAGGAGCGAGAGGAGGAGCGAGAGGAGGAGCGAGAGGAGGAGCGAGAGGAGGAGCGAGAGAAGGAGCGAGAGGAGGAGCGAGAGGAGGAGCGAGAGGAGGAGCGAGAGGAGGAGCGAGAGGAGGAGCGAGAGGAGGAGCGAGAGGAGGAGCGAGAGGAGGAGCGAGAGGAGGAGCAAGAGGAGGAGCGAGAGGAGGAGCGAGAGGAGGAACGAGAGGAGGAGCGAGGGGAGGAGCGAGAGGAGGAGCGAGAGGAGGAGCGAGAGGAGGAGCGAGAGGAGGAGCGAGAGGAGGAGCGAGAGGAGGAGCGAGAGGAGGAGCGAGAGGAGGAGCGAGAGGAGGAGCGAGAGGAGGAGCGAGAGGAGGAGCGAGAGGAGGAGCGAGAGGAGCGAGAGGAGGAGCGAGAGGAGGAGCGAGGGGAGGAGCGAGGGGAGGAGCGAGAGGAGGAGCGAGAGGAGGAGCGAGAGGAGGAGCGAGAGGAGGAGCGAGGGGAGGAGCGAGAGGAGGAGCGAGAGGAGGAGCGAGAGGAGGAGCGAGGGGAGGAGCGAGAGGAGGAGCGAGAGGAGGAGCGAGAGGAGGAGCGAGAGGAGGAGCGAGAGGAGGAGCGAGAGGAGGAGCGAGAGGAGGAGCGAGGGGAGGAGCGAGAGAAGGAGCGAGAGGAGGAGCGAGAGGAGCGAGAGGAGGAGCGAGAGGAGGAGCGAGGGGAGGAGCGAGGGGAGGAGCGAGAGGAGCGAGAGGAGGAGCGAGAGGAGGAGCGAGAGGAGGAGCGAGAGGAGGAGCGAGAGGAGGAGCGAGGGGAGGAGCGAGAGAAGGAGCGAGAGGAGGAGCGAGAGGAGCGAGAGGAGGAGCGAGAGGAGGAGCGAGGGGAGGAGCGAGGGGAGGAGCGAGAGGAGCGAGAGGAGGAGCGAGAGGAGCAGGAGGAGCGAGGGGAGGAGCGAGCGGTCGAGCGAGAGGAGGAGCGAGAGGAGCGAGAGGAGGAGCGAGAGGAGGACCGAGAGGAGGAGCGAGAGGAGGAGCGAGAGGAGGAGCGAGAGGAGGAGCGAGAGGAGCGAGAGGAGGAGCGAGAGGAGCGAGAGGAGGAGCGAGAGGAGGACCGAGAGGAGGAGCGAGAGGAGGAGCGAGAGGAGCGAGAGGAGGAGCGAGAGAAGGAGCGAGAGGAGGAGCGAGAGGAGCGAGAGGAGGAGCGAGAGGAGGAGCGAGAGGAGCAGGAGGAGCGAGAGGAGGAGCGAGAGGAGGAGCGAGAGGAGCAGGAGGAGCGAGAGGAGGAGCGAGAGGAGGAGCGAGAGGAGGAGCGAGGGGAGGAGCGAGGGGAGGAGCGAGGGGAGGAGCGAGAGGAGGAGCGAGAGGAGCAGGAGGAGGAGCGAGGGGAGGAGCGAGAGGAGGAGCGAGAGGAGCAGGAGGAGCGAGAGGAGGAGCGAGGGGAGGAGCGAGGGGAGGAGCGAGAGGAGGAGCGAGAGGAGGAGCGAGAGGAGGAGCGAGAGGAGGAGCGAGGGGAGGAGCGAGAGGAGGAGCGAGAGGAGCGAGGGGAGGAGCGAGAGGAGGAGCGAGAGGAGGAGCGAGAGGAGGAGCGAGGGGAGGAGCGAGAGGAGGAGCGAGAGGAGCGAGGGGAGGAGCGAGAGGAGGAGCGAGAGGAGGAGCGAGGGGAGGAGCGAGAGGAGCGAGAGGAGGAGCGAGAGGAGGAGCGAGGGGAGGAGCGAGAGGAGCAGGAGGAGCGAGGGGAGGAGCGAGGGGAGGAGCGAGAGGAGGAGCGAGAGAAGGAGCGAGAGGAGGAGCGAGAGGAGGAGCGAGAGGAGGAGCGAGAGGAGGAGCGAGAGGAGGAGCGAGAGGAGCGAGAGGAGGAGCGAGAGGAGGAGCGAGGGGAGGAGCGAGGGGAGGAGCGAGCGGTCGAGCGAGAGGAGCAGGAGGAGCGAGGGGAGGAGCGAGCGGTCGAGCGAGAGGAGGAGCGAGAGGAGCGAGAGGAGGAGCGAGAGGAGGAGCGAGAGGAGGAGCGAGAGGAGGAGCGAGAGGAGGAGCGAGGGGAGGAGCGAGAGGAGGAGCGAGGGGAGGAGCGAGCGGTCGAGCGAGAGGAGGAGCGAGAGGAGCGAGAGGAGGAGCGAGAGGAGGAGCGAGAGGAGGAGCGAGAGGAGGAGCGAGAGAAGGAGCGAGAGGAGGAGCGAGAGGAGGAGCGAGAGGAGGAGCGAGGGGAGGAGCGAGAGGAGGAGCGAGAGGAGGAGCGAGAGGAGGAGCGAGAGGAGGAGCGAGAGGAGGAGCGAGAGGAGGAGCGAGAGGAGGAGCGAGGGGAGGAGCGAGAGGAGGAGCGAGAGGAGGAGCGAGAGGAGGAGCGAGAGGAGGAGCGAGAGGAGGAGTGAGAGGAGGAGCGAGAGGAGGAGCGAGAGGAGGAGCGAGAGGAGGAGCGAGAGGAGGAGCGAGAGGAGGAGCGAGAGGAGGAGCGAGAGGAGGAGTGAGAGGAGCGGTGAGAGGAGGAGTGAGAGGAGGAGCGAGGGAGGAGCGAGGGGAGGAGCGAGAGGAGGAGCGAGAGGAGGAGCGAGAGGAGGAGCGAGAGGAGGAGCGAGGGGAGGAGCGAGAGGAGGAGCGAGAGGAGGAGCGAGAGGAGGAGCGAGGGAGGAGCGAGAGGAGGAGCGAGAGGAGGAGCGAGAGGAGGAGCGAGAGGAGGAGCGAGAGGAGGAGCGAGAGGAGGAGCGAGAGGAGGAGCGAGGGAGGAGCGAGAGAAGGAGCGAGAGGAGGAGCGAGAGGAGCGAGAGGAGGAGCGAGAGGAGGAGCGAGGGAGGAGCGAGGGGAGGAGCGAGAGGAGCGAGAGGAGGAGCGAGAGGAGCAGGAGGAGCGAGGGGAGGAGCGAGCGGTCGAGCGAGAGGAGGAGCGAGAGGAGCGAGAGGAGGAGCGAGAGGAGGACCGAGAGGAGGAGCGAGAGGAGGAGCGAGAGGAGGAGCGAGAGGAGGAGCGAGAGGAGCGAGAGGAGGAGCGAGAGGAGCGAGAGGAGGAGCGAGAGGAGGACCGAGAGGAGGAGCGAGAGGAGGAGCGAGAGGAGCGAGAGGAGGAGCGAGAGAAGGAGCGAGAGGAGGAGCGAGAGGAGCGAGAGGAGGAGCGAGAGGAGGAGCGAGAGGAGCAGGAGGAGCGAGAGGAGGAGCGAGAGGAGGAGCGAGAGGAGGAGCGAGAGGAGCAGGAGGAGCGAGGGGAGGAGCGAGCGGTCGAGCGAGAGGAGGAGCGAGAGGAGCGAGAGGAGGAGCGAGAGGAGGACCGAGAGGAGGAGCGAGAGGAGGAGCGAGAGGAGCGAGAGGAGGAGCGAGAGAAGGAGCGAGAGGAGGAGCGAGAGGAGCGAGAGGAGGAGCGAGAGGAGGAGCGAGAGGAGGAGCGAGAGGAGGAGCGAGAGGAGCGGTGAGAGGAGGAGCGAGAGGAGGAGCGAGAGGAGGAGCGAGAGGAGGAGCGAGAGGAGCGAGAGGAGGAGCGAGAGGAGGAGCGAGAGGAGGAGCGAGAGAAGGAGCGAGAGGAGGAGCGAGAGGAGCGAGAGGAGGAGCGAGAGGAGGAGCGAGAGGAGGAGCGAGAGGAGGAGCGAGAGGACCGAGAGGAGGAGCGAGAGGAGGAGCGAGAGGAGGAGCGAGAGGAGCGAGAGGAGGAGCGAGAGAAGGAGCGAAAGGAGGAGCGAGAGGACCGAGAGGAGGAGCGAGAGGAGGAGCGAGAGGAGGAGCGAGAGGAGCGAGAGAAGGAGCGAGAGGAGGAGCGAGAGGAGCGAGAGGAGGAGCGAGAGGAGCGAGAGGAGGAGCGAGAGGAGCGAGAGGAGGAGCGAGAGGAGGAGCGAGAGGAGGAGCGAGGGGAGGAGCGAGAGGAGGAGCGAGAGAAGGAGCGAGAGGAGGAGCGAGAGGACCGAGAGGAGGAGCGAGAGGAGGAGCGAGAGGAGGAGCGAGAGGAGCGAGTGGACCGGGGGGCAGCGGTGCTAGACAAACAGAAAAATCAAGGAGTGTCATCACAGGGCAGCAGGGACCTTGTTAGGGACCTGAGCGAGAGCGAGAGCGGAGCAAATAAAGAGCGCAGTAGAGGAAGGCCCGAGAGCGGAGGCAGCGGACCTGAGCGGAGCAACTCAACAAATGCAGAATTTGAAAGAGTGACGTCAAAATTAAAAAGTGACGTCGGCACAACTGAAGGAGCTGAATGGGGAGTAACTGGTTAATGTTTCTAGTTTATAGTTTATAGTCTATAAAGTAAAGGCATGGCAGGGCAGCTCGGTTCCATGGAGTGCACATCCTGTGCCATGTGGGAACTCCAGGAAGCTTCCCATGTCCTGGACGGCCACATGTGCGGGAAGTGTCGCCAGCTGCAGCAGCTCGAGCACCGGGTTACGGAGCTTGAGCGGCGGCTGCAGTCACTGCGGTGCATCCGCGAGGCTGAGAGCTACGTGGATAGCACGTTTCGGGAGGTGGTCACCCCGCAGCTTCAGAGTGTGCAGGCAGAGAGGGAATGGGTGACCGTCAGACAGAAGAGGAAGACCAGGCAGGTAGTGCAGGAGTCCGCTGAGCCCATCTCGCTTGCTAACCGGTTTTCAGCTCTGAATACTGGTGGGGAGAGCAGCCAGAGCCAAGTCAACAGCACCATGGGTGGCCCAGCTGCACAGTGGGGGAGGAGAAAGAGAGGAAAAGCAATAGTGATAGGGGATTCATTAGTTAAGGGAACAGACAGATGTTTCTGCGGCTGCAGACGTGACTCCAGGATGGTATGTTGCCTCCCTGGTGCCAGGGTCAAGGGCGTCACTGAGCGGCTGCAGGACACTCTGAGGGGGGAGGGTGAACAGCCAGAGGTCGTTGTCCATATCGGTACCAACGGCATAGGTAGGAAGAGGGATGAGGTCCTGCAGGCAGAGTTTAGGGAGCTAGGAAAGAGATTAAAAAGCAGGACCTCAAAGGTAGTAATCTCTGGATTACTCCCGGTGCCACGTGCTAGTGAGTACAGAAATAGGAGGATAGAGCAGATGAATGCGTGGCTGGAGAGATGGTGCAGGAGGGAGGGCTTTAGATTCCGGAGGCATTGGGAGCGTTTCTGGGGGAGGTGGGACCTGTACAGGCCGGACAGGTTACACCTCAACAGGACCGAGATGAATATACTCGTGGGGGGGATTGCTGGTGCTGTTGAGGAGGGTTCAAACTAAGTTGGCAGGGGGATGGGAATCTGAGAGTGGATTCAGAAGGGAGAGAAGCAAAGCTGGAAATGGAAGGCAGTAAATTAGTAAGTGAGTTTGGAAGGCAGAGAAAACAAAGGCTAGAAAATAGACAAGAAGGGAGTTTGGCAGTGCTAAATGGTATGTACTTCAATGCAAGGAGTCTAGTGAATAAAGCAGATGAGCTGAGGGCACAGATAGACATGTGGAAATATGATATCATAGCTATTACTGAGACATGGCTAAAAGAAGGGCTGGAATGGCAGCTCAAGATTCCTGGTTACAGGGTTTTCAGACGGGATAGAGAGGGGGATAAAAAAGGAGGGGGTCGTAATATTGTTTAAAGAAACAATTACAGCTGTGAGGAGGGATGATATGTTAGAAGGATCATCAAATGAGGTCCTATGGGTTGAACTGAAGAACAAAAAAGGGGCAATCACACTGCTGGGAGTGTACTATAGATCCCCAAACAGTCAGAGGGAGATAGAAGAGCAAGTATGTAGGCAAATTTCTGAGATGTGCAAAAATAGGGCAGTAATAGTAGGGGATTTCAACTTGCCTAATATCAACTGGGATAAAATTAGTGTGAATGGTATAGAGGGAGCAGAATTCTTAAAATGCATTCAGGAGAACTTTTTTAGCCAGTACGTAGCAAGCCCAACAAGAGAGGGGGCGGTTCTGGACTTAGTTTTAGGGAATGAAGCTGGGCAGGTGGAAAGGGTATCAGTGGGAGAGCATATTGGGGAAGTGATCATAATTCAGTTAGATTTAGGGTAGTTATGGAAAAGGACAAGGACAGACCAGGAATAAAAGTTCTCAATTGGGGAAAAGTCAATTTTGCTAAGCTGAGATGGAATTTAGCCAAAATGGACTGGAAACAGCTACTTGAAGGTAAATCAGTGTCAGAGCAGTGGGAGGCATTCAAGGAGGAGATCCAGAGGGTTCAGAGCAAGTATGTTCCCTTAAAGAAAAAGGGTGGGACTAAAAAATCTAGAGCCCCCTGGATGTCAAGGGACATACAGGGTAGGATGAAGAAAAAAAGGGAGGCTTATGACAGATACCGAGGGCTAAATACTTCAGAACCCCTAGAGGAGTATAGAAAGTGCAGGGGTGAAATTAAAAAGGAAATTAGGAAAGCAAAGAGAGAGCATGAAAAAATATTGGCAAGTAAAATCAAGGAAAACCCAAAGATGTTTTATAAATACATTAAGAGCAAAAGGATAATTAAAGTAAGAGTAGGGCCTATTAGAGACCATGAGGGTAATCTGTGTGTGGAGTCGGAAGACATGGGATGGTTCTTAATGAATACTTTGTGTCTGTTTTCACAAAAGAGAGGGGCAATGCAGGGAGGAGGAGTGTGAAATATTAGATGAAATAAACATAGTGAAAGAGGAAGTATTAAGGGGGTTTAGCAGCTTTGAAAGTGGATAATTCCCCAGGCCCGGATGAAATGTATCCCAGGCTGTTAAGAGAAGCAAGGGAGGAAATAGCAGAGGCTCTGACCATCATTTTTCAATCCTCTCTGGCTACAGGTGTGGTGCCGGAGGACTGGAGGACTGCTAATGTGGTACCGTTGTTTAAAAAGGGAGAAAGGGATAGACCGAGTAATTACAGGCCAGTCAGCCTAACCTCAGTGGTGGGAAAATTATTGGAAAAAATTTCAATCTTCATTTAGAAAGACACGGATTAATCAAGGATAGTCAACACGGATTTGATAAGGGAAGGTTGTGTCTGACTAACTTGTGTGAATTTTTTGAGGCGGTAACAAGGAGGGTAGATGAGGGTAGTGCGTTTGATGTAGTGTATATGGATTTTAGCAAGGCTTTTGATAAAGTTCCACATGGCAGACTGGTCACGAAGTTAAAAGTCCATGGGATCCAGGGCAAAGTGTCAAGTTGGATTCAAAACTGGCTCGGAGACAGGAAGCAGAGGGTCATGGTTGATGGGTGTTTTTGTGACTGGAAGGCTTTTTCCAGTGGGGTTCCGCAGGGCTCAGTACTAGGTCCCTTGCTTTTTGTGGTATATATCAACGATTTGGACTTGAATGTAAGAAGTATGATTAAGAAGTTTGCAGATGATACAAAAATTGGCCGTGTGGTTGATAATGAAGAAGAAAGCTGTAGACTGCAGGAAGATATCAATGGGCTGGTCAGGTGGGCAGAACAGTGGCAAAGTGGTGATGTCACTGGGCTAGTAATCCAGTAGGCCTGGACTAATGATTCAGAGACATGAGTTGAAATCCCACCACGGCAGCTGGGGAATTTAAATTCAGTTAATCAAATAAATCTGGAATTAAAAAGCTAGTATCAGTAATGGTGACCATGAAACTATCGGATTGTCATAAGAACCGACCTGGTTCACTGAAGGAAGGGAATCTGCCGTCCTTACCCGGTCTGGCCGCCATGAGACTCCAGACCCACAGCAATCTGCCAAAATTGGGAGAGCTGTCCCACAGACTAGTCAAGCAACAGTCTGACATAGTCATGCTCACAGAATCATACCTTTCAGCCAATGTCCCAAACTCCTCCATCACCATCCCTGGGTATATCCTGTCCCACCGGCAGGACAGACCCACCAGGGGGGTGGTGGTACAGTCGGGAGCGAGTGGCCCTGGGAGTCCTCAACATTGACTCCGGACCCCATGAAGTCTCATGGATTCAGGTCAAGCACCGGCAAGGAAGCCTCCTGCTGATTACCACCTACCGCCCTCCCTCAGCTGATGAATCAGTACTCCTCCATGTTGAACACCACTTGGAAGAAGCACTGAGAGTAGCAAGGGCACAGAATGTACTCTGGGTGGGGGACTTCAATGTCCATCACCAAGAGTGGCTCGGTAGCACCACTACTGACCATAGCTGCCAGTCTGGGCCTGCGACAGGTGGTGAGAGAACCAACACGAGGGAAAAACCTACTTGACCTCGTCCTCACCAATCTACCGGTCGCAGATGCATCTGTCCATGACAGTATTGGTAGCAGTGACCACCGCACAGTCATTGTGGAGACGAAGTCCCATCTTCACGCTGAGCACACCCTCCATCGTGTTGTGTGGCACTACCACCGTGCTAAATGGGATAGATTCAGAACAGATCTAGCAGCTCAAAACTGGGCATCCATGAGGCACTGTGGGCCATCAGCAGCAGCAGAATTGTATTCCACCACAATCTGTAACCTCATGGCCCGGCATATCCCTCACTCTACCATTACCATCAAGCCAGGGGACCAACCCTGGTTCAATAAGGAGTGTAGAAGAGCATGGCAGGAGCAGCACCAGGCTGAGGTGCCAACCTGGGGAAGCTGCAACACAGGACCACATGCATGCTAAAATGTGGAAGCAGCATGCTATAGACAGGGCTAAGCGATCCCACAATCAACGGATCAGATCAAAGCTCTGCAGTCCTGCCACATCCAGTCGTGAATGGTGGTGGACCATTAAACAACTAACGGGAGGAGGAGGCTCCATGAATATCCCCATCCTCAATGATACATAGATACATAGAAGATAGGAGCAGGAGTAGGCCATCCGGCCCTTCGAGCCTGCTCCGCCATTTAATGAGATCATGGCTGATCCTTCAATTCAGTATCCCGTCCCCGCCTTCTCTCCGTAACCCTTAACCCCTTTTGCCTGTAGAAATATATCTAATTCCCTCTTAAATATATTTAATGAGCTGGCGTACACTGCCCTCTGTGGCAATGAGTTCCACAGGTTCACCACTCTCTGAGTGAAGAAATTCCCCCTCATTTCTGTCCTAAATGGTTTAGCCCTTATCCTTAAATTATGTCCTCTAGTTCTGTTCTCACCCGCCAAGGGAAACATTCCTTCTGCATCTAATCTGTCTAGACCTGTCAGAATTTTATACACTTCTATGAGGTCCCCTCTCAATCTTCTAAACTCCAGTGTGTACATCCCTAAACTACATAGTCTCTCCTCATAGGTCAATCCCGCCATTCCTGGTATCAGCCTGGTGAATCGCCGCTGCACCCCCTCCATGGCAAGAACATCTTTCCTCAGATGAGGCGACCAAAACTGTACACAGTACTCGAGGTGTGGTCTCACCAGTGCCCTGTACAGCTGCAGCAAGGTATCCCTGTTCCTGTATTCCAACCCTTTTGCTATGAAGGCCAGCATACCGTTTGCCTTCTTGACCGCCTGTTGCACCTGCATGCTCGCCTTCAGTGACTGGTGTACAAGAACACCCAGGTCTCTCTGTACTTCCCCCTCTCCCAATTTATTGCCATTTAAATAATAATTTGCCCTCCCGTTCCTGCACCCAAGGTGGATAACTTCGCACTTGTCCACATTATAGTGCATCTGCCATTTATCCGCCCAATCACCCAGTCTGTCCAAATCGCTCTGGAGCTTCCTGGTCTCCTCCTCTGAGCCCACCCCCCCTCCTAGTTTAGTGTCGTCTGCAAATTTGGAAATGCTGCATTCGACTCCCTGATCCAGGTCATTAATATAAATTGTGAACAGCTGGGGACCCAGGACAGATCCCTGTGGTACCCCACTTGTTACTGCCTGCCATTCAGAAAATGAGCCGTTTATTCCAACTCTCTGTTTTCTATCTGACAGCCAGTTCTCTATCCACGTCAATACTTTCCCCTTTATCCCATGAGCTTCAATTTTCCATGCTAATCTTTTATGTGGGACCTTATCGAAGGCCTTTTGGAAGTCCAGGTACACCACATCTACTGGCTCTCCCCCATCTATTTTACCAGTTACTCCCTCAAAAAATTCCAATAGATTAGTCAAGCACGATTTACCCTTTGTAAATCCATGTTGACTCTGTCCTATCCTGTCCCCATTTGCTAAGTGCTCGGCTATTTCATCCTTAATGATGGACTCCAGCATTTTGCCCACAACTGATGTAAGGCTTACAGGTCTGTAATTACCTGCTTTTTCCCTACCCCCCTTTTTGAATAGTGGGGTAACGTTAGCTACCCTCCAATCCATGGGCACTGTTCCCGAGTCTAATGAATTCTGAAAAATCATGCTTAGTGCATCCGCTATCTCTAGGGCCACCTCCTTCAGTACCCTAGGATGCATGTTATCAGGCCCTGGGGATTTGTCCGCCTTCAATCCCTTTAGCTTCCTTAACACCATATCCTTAGAGATATTGATTTGCGTCAGTTCCTCCTTTGCCAATGTCCCTATTTTTCCCGATATCCCAGGGAGGTTTTTTGTGTCTTCCTTCGTAAAGACTGACCCAAAGTATGCATTTAGTTGGTCTGCCATTTCCTTATTTCCCATTATATATTCCCCCGTATCTGACTGCAATGGACCAACTTTGGTTTTCACCAGTCTTTTCCTCTTGATATACTTATAAAAGCTTTTGGAGTTAGTTTTTATATTTTCCGCCAGCTTGCTTTCGTAAGCTATTTTGCCCTTCTTGATTAAGCCCTTTGCCCTCCTTTGCTCTATCTTAAACTGTTCCCAATCTTCCGCTCTGGCGCGTTTTTTGGCTATTTTATACGCCCTATCTTTGGATTTTATGCTGTCTCTAATTTCCCCTGTTATCCACGGTTGAGTCACCTTTTTAGATTTCCTTTTATGCCAGATTGGTATAAACAATTTTTGCAATTTTGTCATTCTATCTTTAAATGCTTGCCATTGTTTATCTACCTCCAGTCCTCCCAGGAACGTTGTCCAATCAGACCTACTCAGTTCCCGTCTAATGGCATCATAATTCCCCTTGTTTAAATTCAGGACCTGAGTCTCTGAGTCAATTTCTTCGCTCTCCATTTCGAGTGAGAAATCGATCATGTTATGATCGCTCTGACCCAAGGGTCCCCGTACAACAAGATTACTAATTAGTCCCTTCTCATTGCTCATCATGTGTATGCTCCAGAACTAGCCGCACCTCCAGCCAAGCTGTTCCAGTACAGCTACAATACTGGCATCTATCCAACAATGTGGAAAACTGCCTAGGTATGTCCTGTCCACAAAAAGCAGGACAAATCCAACCCGGCCAATTACCGCCCCATCAGTCTAATCTCAATCATTTAGCCACATAAATACTGTGGCAACAAGAGCAGGTCAGAGGCTAAGTATTCTGCGGTGAGTGTCTCATCTCCTGACTCCCCAAAGCCTTTCCACCATCTACAAGGCACAAGTAAGGAGTGTGATCGAATACTCTCCACTTGCCTGGATGAGTGCAGCTCCAACAGCACTCAAGAAGCTCGACACCATCCAGGACAAAGCAGCCCATTTGATTGGCACCCCATCCAACACCTTAAACATTCACTCCCTCCACCACCGGCGTACCATGGCTGCAGTGTGTACCATCTACAAGATGCACTGCAGCAACTCGCCAAGGCTTCTTCGGCAGCACCTCCCAAACCCACGACCTCTTCCACCTAGTCAGGCCAGAGCTAGAGTACTGCGTGCAGTTCTGGTCACCACATTACAGGAAAGATGTGATTGCACTAGAGAGGGTACAGAGGAGATTTACAAGGATGTTGCCTGGGCTGGGAATTTTAGCTATGAGGAAAGATTGGATAGGCTGGGGTTGTTTTCTTTGGAACAGAGGAGGCTGAGGGGAGACTATATTGAGGTGTATAAAATTATGAGGGGCCTAGATAAAGTGGATAGGAAGGACCTATTTCCCCTAGCAGAGAGGTCGATAACCAGGGGCAGAGATTTAAAGTAATTGGTCGGAGGTTTAGAGGGGATTTGAGGAGAAATTTCTTCACCCAGAGGGTGGTGGGGGTCTGGAACTCACTGCCTGAAAGGGTGGTAGAGGCAGGAACCCTCACCACATTTAAAAAGCACTTGGATATGCACTTGAAGTGTCGTAACCTACAGGGCTACGGACCAAGTGCTGGAAAGTGGGATTAGGCTGGATAGCTCTTTGTCGGCCGGCACGGACACGATGGGCCAAATGGCCTCCTTCCGTGCTGTAAATTTCTATGATTCTATGGTTCTATGATTCTCACTTAGCCTGTCTATATCCCTTGAAGCCTCCTTGCATCCTCCTCACAACTTACATTCCCACCCAGCTTTGTATCATCAGCAGACTTGGATATATTCCATTTGGTCCCCTCATCCAAATCATTGATGTAGATTGTGAATAGCTGAGGCCCAAGCACTGATCCTTGCGGTATTCCACTAGTTACAGCCTGCCAACCCGAAAATGACCCGTTTATTCCTACTCTCTGTTTTCTGTCCATTAACCAATCCTCAATCCATGCTAGTATATTACCCCCAATCCCATGAGCCCTAATTTTGTTTAATAACCTCTTGTGTGGCACCTTATCGAATGCCTTCTGAAAATCCAAATGCACCACATCCACTGGCTCCCCCTTATCTATTCTGCTAGTTACAACCTCAAAAAACTCTAACAGATTTGTCAAACACGATTTCCCTTTCATAAATCCGTGTTGACTCTGCACAATCCTAATATTTTCTAAGTGCCTTGTTACCACGTCCTTAATAATAGATTCTAGCATTTTCCCTGCTACTGATGTCAGGCTAACTGGTCTGTAGTTCCCCATTTTCTCTCTCCCTCCTTTCTTAAATAGTGGGGTTACATTTGAACCTTCCAATCCGCAGGAACCGTTCCAGAATCTATGGAATTTTGGAAAATGACAACCAATGTGTCCACTATCGCTATAGCCACAAGCTCGAGGGGCTGAATGGCCTCCTCCTGTTCCTGTGTAATAGGCTCAAAGGGCTGAATGGCCTCCTCCTGTTCCTGTGTAACAGGCTTGAGTGGCTGAATGTTCTCCTCCTGTTCATGTGTAACAGGCTTTAGGGGCTGAATGGCCTCCTCCTGTTCCTGTGTAACAGGCTTGAGTGGCTGAATGTTCTCCTCCTGTTCCTGTGTAACAGGTTCGAGGGGCTGAATGGCCTCCTCCTGTTCCCGGGTAATGGGCTCGAGGGGCTGAATGGCCTCCTCCTGTTCCCGAGTAATGGGCTCGAGGGGCTGAATGGCCTCCTCCTGTTCCCGGGTAATGGGCTCGAGGGGCTGAATGGCCTCCTCCTGTTCCCGGGTAATGGGCTCGAGGGGCTGAATGGCCTCCTCCTGTTCCTGTGTAACAGGCTCGAGGGGCTGAATGGCCTCCTCCTGTTCCTGTGTAACAGGCTCGAGGGGCTGAATGGCCTCCTCCTGTTCCTGTATAACAGGCTCGAGGGGCTGAATGGGTCTCCTCCTGTTCCTGTGTAACAGGCTCGAGGGGCTGATTGGCCTCCTCCTGTTCCCGGGTAATGGGCTCGAGGGGCTGAATGGCCTCCTCCTGTTCCCGGGTAATGGGCTCGAGGGGCTGAATGGCCTCCTCCTGTTCCTGTGTAACAGGCTCGAGGGGCTGAATGGCCTCCTCCTGTTCCTGTGTAACAGGCTCGAGGGGCTGAATGGCCTCCTCCTGTTCCTGTATAACAGGCTCGAGGGGCTGAATGGGTCTCCTCCTGTTCCTGTGTAACAGGCTCGAGGGGCTGATTGGCCTCCTCCTGTTCCCGGGTAATGGGCTCGAGGGGCTGAATGGCCTCCTCCTGTTCCCGGGTAATGGGCTCGAGGGGCTGAATGGCCTCCTCCTGTTCCCGGGTAATGAGCTCGAGGGGCTGAATGGTCTCCTCCTGTTCCTAATGTAACAGGCTCGAGGGGCTGAATGGTCTCCTCCTGTTCCTGTATAACAGGCTCGAGGGGCTGAATGGTCTCCTCCTGTTCCGAATGTAACAGGCTTGAGGGGCTGAATGGTCTCCTCCTGTTCCTGTGTAACAGGCTCGAGGGGCTGAGTGGCCTCCTCCTGTTCCTGTGTAACAGGCTCGAGGGGCTGAATGGCCTCCTCCTGTTCCTGTGTAACATGCTCGAGGGGCAGAATGGCCTCCTCCTGTTCCTGTGTAACATGCTCGAGGGGCAGAATGGCCTCCTCCTGTTCCTGTGTAACATGCTCGAGGGGCAGAATGGCCTCCTCCTGTTCCTGTGTAACAGGCTGGAGGGGCTGAATGACCTCCTCCTGTTCCTGTGTAACAGGCTCGAGGGGCTGAGTGACCTCCTCCTGTTCCTGTGTAACAGGCTCGAGGGGCTGATTGACCTCCTCCTGTTCCTGTGTAACAGGCTCGAGGGGCAGAATGGCCTCCTCCTGTTCCTGTGTAACAGGCTCGAGGGGCTGAATGACCTCCTCCTGTTCCTGTGTAACAGGCTCGAGGGGCTGAGTGACCTCCTCCTGTTCCTGTGTAACAGGCTCGAGGGGCAGAATGGCCTCCTCCTGTTCCTGTGTAACAGGCTCGAGGGGCTGAATGGCCTCCTCCTGTTCCTGTGTAACAGGCTCGAGGGGCTGAATGGCCACCTCCTGTTCCCGGGTAATGAGCTCGAGGGGCAGAATGGCCTCCTCCTGTTCCTGTGTAACAGGCTCGAGGGGCTGAATGGCCTCCTCCTGTTCCTGTGTAACAGGCTCGAGGGGCTGAATGGCCACCTCCTGTTCCCGGGTAATGAGCTCGAGAGGCTGAATGGCCTCCTCCTGTTCCTGTGTAACAGGCTCGAGGGGCTGAGTGACCTCCACCTGTTCCTAATGTAACAGGCTCGAGGGGCTGAATGGCCTCCTCCTGTTCCTGTGTAACAGGCTCGAGGGGCTGAGTGACCTCCTCCTGTTGCATTGGCCGCGCTGAAGACAGTGAATGGTTTCCCAGTCCTGCAGTAACAGTGAGAGACACAAACAGTTAAATGTCAGCACCATTTAATCTCATCATCATATGTGATATTTTGATGAACAAATATATGAAAAGATAGTCAGAAATAAGCGGATATAGAGGAGATTGTGAGTTGCCGACTGCTCCCTGCAGTGGCAGCCTGCCCGAAGCCACAGTATTCTACACAGTGACTGCACTGCCCTCTGTAACTGTGTGTGTGCTGGGCACTGGTAGCAAGCGATCCAGTGCGTGTCGGAGCGCGGAGGTATCAGGGTGCCTGACACTGACCCTCGGGGTGAGACCCTTCCTCGCAGTCAGCTCAATAGCCCCACCCCGCACTGACACAGACACTGCCCAAACCACTTACTCATTCACATTTTTAACATCCGCCATTTCCTTCAGCCATGATTTGCTGCTTTACTTTGTACCGGGGCAGATACCCGGCAGATTGGGACTTCGAGGATCCATGGAACATTCCGCAGGGTTGCAGGATGCACTCTTTACAGAGACAGGGACCACCGCCACACAATACAATACACTGCAGCACTCCGGATTAGACTGGGTGGGATATTAAAGGGTACGGGGAGTGAGGAGGAGACTGGGATTAGACTGGGTGGGATATTAAAGGGTGCGGGGAGTGAGGGGGAGAGTGGGATTAGACTGGGTGGGATATTAAAGGGTGTGGGGAGTGAGGGGGAGAGTGGGATTAGACTGGGTGGGATATTAAAGGGTGTGGGGAGTGAGGGGGAGAGTGGGATTAGACTGGGTGGGATATTAAAGGGTGCGGGGAGTGAGGGGGAGACTGGGATTAGACTGGGTGGGATATTAAAGGGTGTGGGGAGTGAGGGGGAGACTGGGATTAGACTGGGTGGGATATTAAAGGGTACGGGGAGTGAGGGGGAGACTGGGATTAGACTGCGTGGGATATTAAAGGTTTCAGGGAGTGAGGGGAGAGTGGGATTAGACTGGGTGGGATATTAAAGGGTGTGGGGAGTGAGGGGGAGAGTGGGATTAGACTGGGTGGGATATTAAAGGGTGTGGGGAGTGAGGGGGAGACTGGGATTAGACTGGGTGGGGATATTAAAGGGTGTGGGGGAGTGAGGGGGAGACTGGGATTAGACTGGGTGTGGTATTAAAGGTTTCATAATAGTGAGGGGGAGAGTGGATTAGACTGGTGGATATAAAGGGTTGGGAATTGAGGGAGAGAGTGGATTAGACCTGGTGATTTAAAGGGTGTGGAGTGAGGGGGAGACTGGTATTAGACGGGTGGGATATTAAAGTACGGAGTGAGGGGGGAGATTGAATTAGACTGTGGGATTTTAATAGGCTACGGATGAGGGTAGTGGGATTAGACTGGGGGATATAAAGGTACGGGATGAGGGAAGTGATTAACGGGTGGGATATAAAGGGTGTGGGATGAGAGACTGGGGGATTAGACTGGTGGTATATTAAAGTAAGCTGAGGGAGATGGATTAGACTGGTGGGATATAAAGTACGGATGAGGGGGGAGATGGGATAGACTGGGTGGGATATTAAAGGGTGTGGGGAGTGAGGGGGAGACTGGGATTAGACTGGGTGGGATATTAAAGGGTACGGGGAGTGAGGGGGAGAGTGGGATTAGACTGGGTGGGATATTAAAGGGTACGGGGAGTGAGGGGGAGACTGGGATTAGACTGGGTGGGATATTAAAGGGTGCGGGGAGTGAGGGGGAGAGTGGGATTAGACTGGAAGAGTTAATGTACCAGAGGGAGGGGCTTCGATGGGTAATGTACACAGCATTACATTTTATTCAGCATGGTAAGACTCAGTGGCCCAGCATTTAGCTCCAGTGTCTGCGGCAGTACACAGGGCATGAGCTGAGCTCAGGACCCCAGCAGCTCCTGGCCAATGGCAGGGCTGGGACTAATGGGGAACTGTCATGGACCCCAGTTGCTACCATTGATGGATGTCGGCGTGCGATATTTTGACTCACCCCCCACAAGACATGGGGCGTGTTGGGACGGGAGCTTCCTGTTCGGGAATGTCGACACTGTCCAGTCAAACTGCCTGCTGGGACAGTCCAGCTTCGCCTCCACAGGCTGCGGGGACAGAGGGAGTTGGTCGAACGTGACGGGTCTTCCTGGGAGCAGCAGTTGGCGGACTCGAGGTCTCAGACTCCTCGTGTCCTCGCAGTTGGTTTACGGATCCGTCGCCTGGCACCCCTCTTCAAGGGGCCCTGGGACCTCGAGACTGATCTCCTCGTCAGCACAAAGTCACAAATCGTCGGGAACTCATCATAGCGAACAAAGCAAGACTTTGTCGCAGGGAAGAAACCCTCACTCTTCGCCGTGACCTCATAGTCCCCTGGGTTCAGCAATCGCCAGTAATCACCATCAATGGCTGGGTGAAAGAGCAGAGGGCAAGAGGTCAATGCCAGGGAGCGTCCATCACTCTGACCCTCACACACATCCAGGGAGCGTCCATCACTCTGACCTCTGACCCTCACACACATCCAGGGAGCGTCCATCACTCTGACCTCTGACCCTCACACACATCCAGGGAGCGTCCATCACTCTGACATCTGACCCTCACACACATCCAGGGAGCGTCCATCACTCTGACATCTGACCCTCACACACATCCAGGGAGCGTCCATCACTCTGACATCTGACCCTCACACACATCCAGGGAGCGTCCATCACTCTGACATCTGACCCTCACACACATCCAGGGAGCGTCCATCACTCTGACATCTGACCCTCACACACATCCAGGGAGCGTCCATCACTCTGACCTCTGACCCTCACACACATCCAGGAAGCGTCCATCACTCTGACCTCTGACCCTCACACACATCCAGGGAGCGTCCATCACTCTGACCTCTGACCCTCACATCCCGGGGGATTCATTCACCTTGACCCTCGATCCTCACCTGTCCTGATGTCGTGGTTAATCCCATCCACTGCGATGATGGCTCCATCAATCCCGTTGCCTTGGCGATCCCTCACCACGCCCTTTATACCATGGTGAACCTGCACAGGATGTGTCACAGGAACAGGTCATAGAACAGGTCACAGGAGCACTGACTGGCGCAGAATTACTGATCAGAGGGTGCGGAGTCACACACTAACCTGCTCCATGTAGAGTAGAAGGGACTCCTTGTTATTTTCCCACTCTGCTGGAAGCGCACTCTGGTGTGGGTACTTATCACAACTCAACTCCACCGTGATCTCAAAACAGTTGGTGTGCAGGTAGCTGAAATCATTCATACCTGGAACGCAGGGATTACAGACATATTACAAAGAAAAGGATGTTTCTTCGGCATCTTTCACAATCTCGGGTTGTCCCAAAGCGCTTTACACAGGCTGACTATATTCTCTAAACCCAATCCGGGGACACACAGGCTGGGAGCACAGCAAAGTAGCCAGGACGGAAAATGTAGGTTGCACAGTGTAGTGAGGCAACATTTTTTAGCAGTCTACATTTTAACAGTTGCACATATACACCACAAATGCAAAACTAATGTGCATATGATTACCACAGATGTGACGTCACACTATTGAAGCGCATTCAGACACCGTTTATAAATAAGACAACAATACTGTTCAGGAACGTCAGTTTATCCTGCCCACTGTCTATACAGCCTATTCAGGAAATCACGGGTGCCTGGGGACTGAAGCACTCAGTGCACTCACTGCGTGGGTGCCTGGGGACTGGATCACTGAGGGCACTCACTGCGTGGGTGCCTGGGGACTGGATCACTGAGTGCACTCACTGCGTGGGTGCCTGGGGACTGGATCACTGAGGGCACTCACTGCGTGGGTGCCTGGGGACTGGATCACTGAGGGCACTCACTGCGTGGGTGCCTGGGAGACTGTATCACTGAGGGCACTCACTGCGTGGGTGCCTGGGGACTGGATCACTGAGGGCACTCACTGCGTGGGTGCCTGGGGACTGGATCACTGAGGGCACTCACTGCGTGGGTGCCTGGGAGACTGTATCACTGAGGGCACTCACTGCGTGGGTGCCTGGGAGATTGTATCACTGAGGGCACTCACTGCGTGGGTGCCTGGGGACTGGATCACTGAGGGCACTCACTGCGTGGGTGCCTGGGAGACTGTATCACTGAGGGCACTCACTGCGTGGGTGCCTGGGAGACTGGATCACTGAGGGCACTCACTGCGCGGGTGCCTGGGGACTGTATCACTGAGGGCACTCACTGCGTGGGTGCCTGGGAGACTGGATCACTGAGGGCACTCACTGTGCGGGTGCCTGGGGACTGTATCACTGAGGGCACTCACTGCGTGGGTGCCTAGGGAATATAGCACTGAGGGCACTCACTGCGCGGATGCCTGGGGGACTGTATCACTGAGCGCACTTACTGCATGGGTGCCTGGGAGACTGTATCACTGAGGGCACTCACTGCGCGGGTGCCTGGGGAATATAGCACTGAGGGCACTCACTGCGCGGGTGCCTGGGGACTGTATCACTGAGGGCACTCACTGCGCGGGTGCCTGGGGGACTGTATCACTGAGGGCACTCACTGCGCGGGTGCCTGGGGGACTGTATCACTGAGGGCACTCACTGCACGGGTGCCTGGGAGACTGTATCACTGAGAGCACTTACTGCACGGGTGCCTGGGACACTGTATCGCTGAGAGCACTTACTGCACGGGTGCCTGGGGGACTGTATAGCTGGGCGCACTCACTGCGCGGGTGCCTGGGGGACTGTATAGCTGGGCGCACTCACTGCGCGGGTGCCTGGGGGACTGTATAGCTGGGCGCACTCACTGCGCGGGTGCCTGGGGGACTGTATCACTGAGCGCACTCACTGCCAGGCACCGTGTGCCAGTTTGCTCCGTTGATGATGTTCCTGTGCTGCATGAAGTTGTCCCCGTGACACACGCGCCGCTCGTATTGCGCCATGGCTCTGTGACTCGAGGCGTACACGATGGAGAGCCAGCGGAAAACGTCATCGTCAGCGGTGGGTGTCAGCTCGTGGCCCAGCCAGGGAGTTCGCGCCATGTCGAAGGGGTAGCAGACCACCATGTCTCCTCCGTGCAGGTTCGCACTCAACACAAATGGGATCTTCTTCATCCAGTTTATCACTGCCCACGTTTCCGAGGCAACCTGTGTACAGGCAGATCCAAACAAACAGGAGTCACGGCCTGAACTCCACCCCCCCCCCCCTCACCCCCCCTCACCCCTCTCACCAACCCCCCCCCCACCCCTCACCCCCCTCACCCCCTCACCCCCCCACCCCTCTCACCACCCCCCCCTCACCCCCTCACACCTCTCACCACCCCCCCCTCACCCCACCCCCACACCCCCCCCTCACCCCCCACCTCTCACCCCCTCACCCCCCCACCCCTCTCACCACCCCCCCCTCACCCCCCTCACACCTCTCACCACCCCCCCTCACCCCCCCTCACACCTCTCACCACCCCCCCTCACCCCCCCTCACCAACCCCCCACCCCTCACCCCCTCACCCCGCCCCACCCCTCTCAAACCCCCCACCACACTCCCCTCACCACCCCCCTCACCCCCCTTCACCCCCTCACCCCCCTCACCCCTCTCACCAGCCCCCCCCTCACCAACCCCCCCACCACCCCAACTCACCCCCCCTCTCACACCCCACCTCTCACCCCCCACCTCTCATCCCCCCCTCACCCCCCACCTCACCCCCCACCTCTCACCCCCCTCACCCCCTCACCCCCCCTCACCCCACCCCCACACCCCCCCCTCACCCCCCACCTCTCACCCCCTCACCACCCTCACCCACTCACCCCCCACACCCCCCTCTCACCCCCCAACTCTCACACCCCCCTCTCACCGCCCCCTCTCACCACCCACCTCTCACCCCCCTCACCCCCTCACCACCCTCACCACCCCTCACCCGGATTCTGCCCTCGAATCTCCCGGTAGCCGGGGGCGACCAGTCTTTACTCACCGTGGCATTGGGCCATTTGTAATAGGCTGGAATGGGGATGAAATGATTCCGGATCAGACTGGGATCTTCATATTTATCCTCAGCCTCCCACAGGATGGAGTTGAGGTCGGCGAAGTTATGATTGAGATCGTAGCCCTGGTGACTCCAACGGCCATGGGCCCAACCAGCTAACTCCGAGCCCTGTCAGCAAGAGGGAGAGTTCACAACAGCTCACCCCAGACCCACACAATTCATGGCATTCCACCCCTGTAACTGTGCCCGTTACATCCACACTAATCCCACTGCCCCGCTCTCTCCCCATAGCCCTGTTTCAATCCCAAACTAATCGCTATGCCCCGCACTCTCCACATAGCCCTGTATCAATCCCAAACTAATCGCTATGCCCCGCTCTCTCCCCTTAGCCCTGTATCAATCCCAAACTAATCCCACTGCCCCGCTCTCTCCCCATAGCCCTGTATCAATCCCAAACTAATCGCTAGGCCCCGCACTCTCCACATAGCCCTGTATCAATCCCAAATGAATCCCACTGCCCCGCTCACTCCCCATAGCCCTGTAATAATCCCCAAACTAATCCCACTGCCCCGCTCTCTCCCCGTCGCCCTGTATCAATCCCAAATAAATCCCACTGCCCCGCTATCTCCCCATAGCCCTGTTTCAATCCCAAACTAATCGCTATGCCCCGCACTCTCCACATAGCCCTGTATCAATCCCAAACTAATCCCACTGCCCCGCACTCTCCACATAGCCCTGTATCAATCCCAAACTAATCCCACTGCCCCGCTCTCTCCCCATAGCCCTGTATCAATCCCAAACTAATCGCTATGCCCCGCACTCTCCACATAGCCCTGTATCAATCCCAAATGAATCCCACTGCCCCGCTCACTCCCCATAGCCCTGTAATAATCCCCAAACTAATCCCACTGCCCCGCTCTCTCCCCAAAGCCCTGTATCAATCCCAAATAAATCCCACGGCCCCGTTCTCTCCCCACAGCCCTGTATCAATCCCAAACTAATCCCACTGCCCCGCTCTCTCCACATAACCCTGTATCAATCCCAAACTAATCCCACTGCCCCGCACTCTCCACATAGCCCTGTATCAATCCCAAACTAATCCCACTGCCCCGCTCTCTCCCCATAGCCCTGTATCAATCCCAAACTAATCTAACTGTCCCGCTCTCTCCCCATAGCCCTGTATGAATCCCAAACTAATCCCACTGCCCCGCTCTCTCCCCAAAGCCCTGTATCAATCCCAAATTAATCCCAGTGCCCCGCTCTCTCCCCATAGCCCTGTATCAATCCCAAACAAATCCCACGACCCCGCTCTCTCCCCATAGGCCTGTATCAATCCCAAACTAATCCCACTGCCCCGCTCCCTCCCCATAGCCCTGTATCAATCCCAAACTCATCCCACTGCCCCACTCTCTCCCCAAAGCCCTGTATCAATCCCAAATAAATCCCACTGCCCAGTTCTCTCCCCATAGCCCTGTATCAAACCCAAACTAATCCCACTGCCCCGCTCTCTCCACATAGCCCTGTATCAATCCCAAACTAATCCCACTGCCCTGCACTCTCCACATAGCCCTGTATCAATCCCAAACTAATCCCACTGCCCCGCTCTCTCCCTGTCGCCCTGTATCAATCCCAAACTAATCCCACTGCCCCGCTCTCTCCCCAAAGCCCTGTATCAATCCCAAACTAATCACACTGCCCCGCTCTCTCCCCAAAGCCCTGTATCAATCCCAAATTAAACCCACTGCCTCGCTCTCTCCCCATAGCCCTGTATCAATCCCAAACAAATGTCACTCATCCGCTCTCTCCCCACAGCCCTGTATCAATCCCAAACTAATCCCACTGCCCCGTTCTCTCCACTTAGCCCTGTATCAATCCCCAAACTAATCCCACTGCCCGCTCTCTCTCCAAAGCCCTGTATCAATCCCAAACTAATCCCACGGCCCCGCTCTCTCCCCATAGCCCTGTATCTATCCCAAACTAATCCCACTGACACGCTCTCTCCCCATAGCCCTGTATCAATCCCCAAACTAATCCAACTGCCCCGCTCTCTCCCCATAGCCCTGTATTAATCCCAAACTAATCCCACTGCCCCGCTCTCTCCCCAAAGCCCTGTATCACTCCCAAATTAAACCCACTGCCTCGCTCTCTCCCCATAGCCCTGTATCAATCCCAATCTAATGCCACTGCCCCGCTCTCTCCCCATAGCCCTGTGTCAATCCCAAACTAATCCCACTGCCCCGCTCTCTCCCCATAACCCTGTGTCAATGCCAAACTAATCCCACTGTCCCGCTCTCTCTCCATAGCCCTGTATAAATCCCAAACTAATCCCACTGCCCCGCTCTCTCCCCATAGCCCTGTATCAATCCCAAACTAATCACACTGCCCCGCTCTCCCCATAGCCCTGTATCAATCCCTAAACTAATCCCACTGCCCCGCTCTCTCCCCATAGCCCTGTATCAATCCCAAACTAATCCCACTGCCCAGCTCTCTCCCCATAGCCCTGTATCAATCCCAAAGTAATCTCACTGCCCCGCTCTCTCCCCATAGCCCTGTGTCAATCCCAAACTAATCTCACTGTCCCATTCTCTCCCCATAGCCCTATATCAATCCCAAACTAATCCCAATGCCCCGCTCTCTCCCCATAGCCCTGTATTAATCCCAAACTAATCCCACTGCCCCGCTCTCTCCCCATAGCCCTGTATCAATCCCAAACTAGTCCCGCTGCCCCGCTCTCTCCCCATAGCCCTGTATCAATCCCAAACTAATCCCACTGCCCCGCTCTCTCCCCATAGCCCTGTATCAATCCCAAACTAATCGCTATGCCCCGCACTCTCCACATAGCCCTGTATCAATCCCAAATGAATCCCACTGCCCCGCTCACTCCCCATAGCCCTGTAATAATCCCCAAACTAATCCCACTGCCCCGCTCTCTCCCCGTCGCCCTGTATCAATCCCAAATAAATCCCACGGCCCCGTTCTCTCCCCATAGCCCTGTATCAATCCCAAACTAATCCCACTGCCCCGCTCTCTCCACATAACCCTGTATCAATCCCAAACTAATCCCACTGCCCCGCACTCTCCACATAGCCCTGTATCAATCCCAAACTAATCCCACTGCCCCGTTCTCTCCACATAGCCCTGTATGAATCCCAAACTAATCCCACTGCCCCGCTCTCTCCCCAAAGCCCTGTATCAATCCCAAATTAAACCCACTGCCTCGCTCTCTCCCCATAGCCCTGTATCAATCCCAAACTAATGCCACTGCCCCGCTCTCTCCCCATAGCCCTGTATCAATCCCAAACTAATCGCATTGCCCCGCTCTCTCTCCATAGCCCTGAATCAATCCCAAACTAATCCCACTGCCCCGCTCTCTCCCCATAGCCCTGAATCAATCCCAAACTAATCCCACTGCCCCGCTCTCTCCCCATAGCCCTGGATCAATCCCAAACTAATCCCACGACCCCTATCTCTCCCTATAGCCCTGTATCAATCCCAAACTCATCCCACTGCCCCGCTCTCACCCCGTCGCCCTGTATCAATCCCAAACTAATCCCACTGTCCCGCTCTCTCCACATAGCCCTGTATCAATCCCAAACTAATCCCACTGCCCCGCTCTCTCCCCATAGCCCTGTATTAATCCCAAACTAATGCCACTGCCCCGCTCTCTCCCCATAGCCATGTGTCAATCCCAAATTAATCCCACTGCCCCGCTCTCTCCCCATAACCCTGTGTCAATGCCAAACTAATCCCACTGTCCCGCTCTCTCTCCATAGCCCTGTATAAATCCCAAACTAATCCCACTGCCCCGCTCTCTCCCCATAGCCCTGTATCAATCCCAAACTAATCTCACTGTCCCATTCTCTCCCCATAGCCCTATATCAATCCCAAACTAATCCCAATGCCCCGCTCTCTCCCCAAAGCCCTGTATTAATCCCAAACTAATCCCACTGCCCCGCTCTCTCCCCATAGCCCTGTATCAATCCCAAACTAGTCCCGCTGCCCCGCTCTCTCCCCATAGCCCTGTATCAATCCCAAACTAATCCCATTGCCCCGCTCTCTCCCCATAGCCCTGTAATAATCCCCAAACTAATCCCACTGCCCCGCTCTCTCCCCGTCGCCCTGTATCAATCCCAAATAAATCCCACGGCCCCGTTCTCTCCCCATAGCCCTGTATCAATCCCAAACTAATCCCACTGCCCCGCTCTCTCCACATAACCCTGTATCAATCCCAAACTAATCCCACTGCCCCGCACTCTCCACATAGCCCTGTATCAATCCCAAACTAATCCCACTGCCCCGTTCTCTCCACATAGCCCTGTATGAATCCCAAACTAATCCCACTGCCCCGCTCTCTCCCCAAAGCCCTGTATCAATCCCAAATTAAACCCACTGCCTCGCTCTCTCCCCATAGCCCTGTATCAATCCCAAACTAATGCCACTGCCCCGCTCTCTCCCCATAGCCCTGTATCAATCCCAAACTAATCGCATTGCCCCGCTCTCTCTCCATAGCCCTGAATCAATCCCAAACTAATCCCACTGCCCCGCTCTCTCCCCATAGCCCTGAATCAATCCCAAACTAATCCCACTGCCCCGCTCTCTCCCCATAGCCCTGGATCAATCCCAAACTAATCCCACGACCCCTATCTCTCCCTATAGCCCTGTATCAATCCCAAACTCATCCCACTGCCCCGCTCTCACCCCGTCGCCCTGTATCAATCCCAAACTAATCCCACTGTCCCGCTCTCTCCACATAGCCCTGTATCAATCCCAAACTAATCCCACTGCCCCGCTCTCTCCCCATAGCCCTGTATTAATCCCAAACTAATGCCACTGCCCCGCTCTCTCCCCATAGCCCTGTGTCAATCCCAAATTAATCCCACTGCCCCGCTCTCTCCCCATAACCCTGTGTCAATGCCAAACTAATCCCACTGTCCCGCTCTCTCTCCATAGCCCTGTATAAATCCCAAACTAATCCCACTGCCCCGCTCTCTCCCCATAGCCCTGTATCAATCCCAAACTAATCTCACTGTCCCATTCTCTCCCCATAGCCCTATATCAATCCCAAACTAATCCCAATGCCCCGCTCTCTCCCCAAAGCCCTGTATTAATCCCAAACTAATCCCACTGCCCCGCTCTCTCCCCATAGCCCTGTATCAATCCCAAACTAGTCCCGCTGCCCCGCTCTCTCCCCATAGCCCTGTATCAATCCCAAACTAATCCCATTGCCCCGCTCTCTCCCCATAGCCCTGTATCAATCCCAAACTAATCCCACTGCCTCGCTCTCTCCCCGTAGCCCTGTATCAATCCCAAACTAATCCCACTGCCCCGTCTATCCGCATAGCCCTGTATTAATCCCAAACTAATCCCACTGCCCCGCTCTCTCCCCATAGCCCTGTATCAATCCCAAACTCATCCCACTGCCCCGCTCTCTCCACATAGCCCTGTATCAATCCCAAACTAATCCCACTGCCCCGTCTATCCGCATAGCCCTGTATTAATCCCAAACTAATCCCACTGCCCCGCTCTCTCCCCATAGCCCTGTATCAATCCCAAACTCATCCCACTGCCCCGCTCTCTCCCCATAGCCCTGTATCAATCACAAACTCATCCCACTGCCCCGCTCTCTCCACATAGCCCTGTATCAATCCCAAACTAATCCCACTGCCCCGTTCTCTCCACATAGCCCTGTATCAATCCCAAACTAATCCCACTGCCCCGCTCTCTCCCCATAGCCCTGTATCAATCCCAAACTAATCCCACTGCCCCGTTCTCTCCACATAGCCCTGTATCAATCCCAAACTAATCCCACTGCCCCGCTCTCTCCCCAAAGCCCTGTATCAATCCCAAACTAATCCCACTGCCTTGCTCTCTCCCCATAGCCCTGTATCAATCCCAAACTAATCCCACTGCCCCGCTCTCTCCCCAAAGCCCTGTATCAATCCCAAACTAATCCCACTGCCCCGCTCTCTCCCCAAAGCCCTGTATCAATCCCAAACTAATCCCACTGCCCCGCTCTCTCCCCATAGCCCTGTATCAATCCCAAATTAAACCCACTGCCCCGCTCTCTCCCCATAGCCCTGTATCAATCCCAAATTAAACCCACTGCCCCGCTCTCTCCCCATAGCCCTGTATCAATCCCCAAACTAATCCCACTGCCCGCTCTCTCTCCATAAACCTGTGTCAATGCCAAACTAATCCCACTGCCCCGCTCTCTCCCCATAGCCCTGTATCAATCCCAAATTGATACCACTGCCCCGCTCTCTCCCCATAGCCCTGTATCAATCCCAAACTAATCCCACTGCCTCGATCTCTCCCCATAGCCCTGTATCAATCCCAAACTAATCCCACTGCCCCGTCTATCCGCATAGCCCTGTATTAATCCCAAACTAATCCCACTGCCCCGCTCTCTCCCCATAGCCCTGTATCAATCCCAAACTCATCCCACTGCCCCGCTCTCTCCCCATAGCCCTGTATCAATCCCAAACTCATCCCACTGCCCCGCTCTCTCCACATAGCCCTGTATCAATCCCAAACTAATCCCACTGCCCCGTTCTCTCCACATAGCCCTGTATCAATCCCAAACTAATCCCACTGCCCCGCTCTCTCCCCATAGCCCTGTATCAATCCCAAACTAATCCCACTGCCCCGTTCTCTCCACATAGCCCTGTATCAATCCCAAACTAATCCCACTGCCCCGCTCTCTCCCCAAAGCCCTGTATCAATCCCAAACTAATCCCACTGCCTTGCTCTCTCCCCATAGCCCTGTATCAATCCCAAACTAATCCCACTGCCCCGCTCTCTCCCCAAAGCCCTGTATCAATCCCAAACTAATCCCACTGCCCCGCTCTCTCCCCAAAGCCCTGTATCAATCCCAAACTAATCCCACTGCCCCGCTCTCTCCCCATAGCCCTGTATCAATCCCCAAACTAATCCCACTGCCCGCTCTCTCTCCATAAACCTGTGTCAATGCCAAACTAATCCCACTGCCCCGCTCTCTCCCCATAGCCCTGTATCAATCCCAAACTAATCCCACTGCCCCGCTCTCTCCCCATAGCCCTGTATCAATCCCAAACTAATCCCACTGCCTCGATCTCTCCCCATAGCCCTGTATCAATCCCAAACTAATCCCACTGCCCCGTCTATCCGCATAGACCTGTATTAGTCCCAAACTAATCCCACTGCCCCGCTCTCTCCCCATAGCCCTGTATCAATCCCAAACTAATCCCACTGCCAAGCTTTCTCCCCAGAGCCCTGTATCAATCCCAAACTAATCCCACTGCCAAGCTTTCTCCCCATAGTCCTGTATCAATCGCAAACTAATCCCACTGCCCCGCTCTCTCCCCATAGCCCTGTATCAATCCCAAACTAATCCCACTGCCAAGCTTTCTCCCCAGAGCCCTGTATCAATCCCAAAGTTATCTCACTGCTCCGCTCTCTCCCCATAGCCCTGTATCAATCCCAAACTAATCCCACTGTCCCATTCTCTCCCCATAGCCCTGTCTCAATCCCAAACTAGTCCCGCTGCCCCGCTCTCTCCCCATAGCACTGTATCAATCCCAAACTAATCCCACTGCCCCGCTCTCTCCCCATAGCCCTGTATCAATCCCAAACTAATCCCACTGCCCCGCTCTCACCCCAAAGCCCTGTATCAATCCCAAACTAATCCCACGATCCCTATCTCTCCCTATAGCCCTGTATCAATCCCAAACTCATCCCACTGCCCCGCTCTCAGCCCGTCGCCCTGTATCAATCCCAAATAAATCCCACTGCCCCGTTCTCTCCCCATAGCCCTGTATCAATCCCAAACTAATACCACTGCCCCGCTCTCTCCCCACAGCCCTGTATCAATCCCAAACTAATCCCACTGCCCCACTCTCTCCCTGTCGCCCTGTATCAATCCCAAACTAAACCCACTGCCACGCTCTCTCCCCATAGCCCTGTATCAATCCCAAACTAATCCCACTGCCCCGTTCTATCCACATAGCCCTGTATCAATCCCAAACTAATCCCACTGCCCCGCACTCTCCCCATAGCCCTGTATCAATCCCAAACTAATCCCACTGCCCCGTTCTCTCCACATAGCCCTGTATCAATCCCAAACTAATCCCACTGCCCCGCTCTCTCCCCTTAGCCCTGTATCAATCCCTAAACTAATCCCACTGCCCCGCTCTCTCCCCATAGCCCTGTATCAATCCCAAACTAATCCCACTGCCCAGCTCTCTCCCCATAGCCCTGTATCAATCCCAAACTAATCCCACTGCCCCGCTCTCTCCCCATAGCCCTGTATCAATCCCAAACTAATCCCACTGCC
>JASTWF010001584.1:0-12500 GCA_030390025.1 Squalus acanthias
CCCCATGCCCCTCACTGTAACACTGATATACCCCACACCCCTCACTCTAACACTGATATACCCCACACCCCTCACTGTAACACTCTGATATACCCCACACCCCTCGCTGTAACACTCTGATATACCCCACACCCCTCACTGTAACACTGATATACCCCACACCCCTCACTGTAACACTGATATACCCCACACCCCTCACTGTAACACACTGATATACCCCACACCCCTCACTGTAACACTCTGATATACCCCACACCCCTGACTGTAACACTCTGATATACCCCACACCCCTCACTGTAACACTGATATACCCCACAGCCCTCACTGTAACACTGATATACCCCACACCCCTGACTGTAACACTCTGATATACCCCACACCCCTCACTGTAACACTGATGTACCCCACAACCCTCACTGTAACACTCTGATATACCCCACACCCCTCACTGTAACACTCTGAGATACCCACACCCCTCACTGTAACACTCTGATATACCCCACACCCCTCACTGTAACACTCTGATATACCCTACACCCCTCACTGTAACACTCTGATATACCCACACCCCTCACTGTAACACTCTGATATACCCCACACCCCTCACTATAACACTCTGATATAACCCACACTCCTCACTGTAACACTGATATACCCCACACCCCTCACTGTAACACTCTGATATACCCCACAGCCCTCACTGTAACACTCTGATATACCCTACACCCCTCACTGTAACACACTGATATACCCCACACCCCTCACTGTAACACACTGATATACCCCTCACCCCTCACTGTAACACTCTGATATACCCCACACCCCTCACTGTAACACTCTGATATACCCCACACCCCTCACTGTAACACTCGGATATACCCCACACCCCTCACTGTAACACTCTGATATACCCGACACCCCTCACTGTAACACTCTGATATAACCCACACCCCTCACTGTAACACTCTGATATACCCCACACTGTAACACTGATATACCCCACACCCCTCTCTGTAACACTCTGATATACCCCACACCCCTCACTGTCACACTCTGATATACCCTACACCCCTCACTGTAACACTGATATACCCCACACCCCTCACTGTAACACTCTGATGTACTCCACACCCCTCACTGTAACACTCTGATATACTCCACACCCCTCACTGTAACACTCTGATATACCCCACACCCCTCACTGTAACACTCTGATAAAACCCACACCCCTCACTGTAACACTCTGATATACCCCACACCCTTCACTGTAACACTCTGATATACCCCACACCCCTCACTGTAACACTCTGATATATCACACACCCCTCACTGTAACACTCTGATATACCCCACACCCCTCACTGTAACACTCTGATATACCCCTCACTGTAACACTGATATACCCCACACCCCTCACTGTAACACTCTGATATACCCCACACCCCTCACTGTAACACTCTGATATACCCCACACCCCTCACTGTAACACTCTGATATACCCCACACCCCTCACTGTAACACTGATATACCCCACACCCCTCACTGTAACACTCTGATATACCCCACACCCCTCACTGTAACACTCTGATATACCCCACACCCCTGACTGTAACACTGATATACCCCACACCCCTCACTGTAACACTCTGATATACCCCACACCCCTCACTGTAACACTCTGATATACCCCACACCCCTCACTGTAACACTGATATACCCCACACCCCTCACTGTAACACTCTGATATACCGCACACCCCTCACTGTAACACTCTGATATACCCCACACCCTTCACTGTAACACTGATATACCCCACACCCCTCACTGTAACACTCTGATATACCCCACACCCCTCACTGTAACACTGATATACCCCATGCCCCTCACTGTAACACTGATATACCCCACACCCCTCACTCTAACACTGATATACCCCACACCCCTCACTGTAACACTCTGATATACCCCACACCCCTCGCTGTAACACTCTGATATACCCCACACCCCTCACTGTAACACTGATATACCCCACACCCCTCACTGTAACACTGATATACCCCACACCCCTCACTGTAACACTCTGATATACCCCACACCCCTCACTGTAACACTCTGATATACCCCACACCCCTGACTGTAACACTCTGATATACCCCACACCCCTCACTGTAACACTGATATACCCCACAGCCCTCACTGTAACACTGATATACTCCACACCCCTGACTGTAACACTCTGATATACCCCACACCCCTCACTGTAACACTGATGTACCCCACAACCCTCACTGTAACACTCTGATATACCCCACACCCCTCACTGTAACACTCTGAGATACCCACACCCCTCACTGTAACACTCTGATATACCCCACACCCCTCACTGTAACACTCTGATGTACCCTACACCCCTCACTGTAACACTCTGATATACCCACACCCCTCACTGTAACACTCTGATATACCCCACACCCCTCACTGTAACACTCTGATATACCCCTCACCCCTCACTGTAACGTTGATATACCCCACACCCCTCACTGTAACACTCTGATATACCCCACACCCCTCACTGTAACACTGATATACCCCACAGCCCTCACTGTAACACTCTGATATACCCCACACCCCTCACTGTAACACACTGATATACCCCACACACCTCACTGTAACACTGATATACCGCACAGCCCTCACTGTAACACTCTGATATACCCCACACCCCTCACTGTAACACTGATATACCCCACACCCCTCACTGTAACACACTGATATACCCCACACCCCTCACTGTAACACTCTGATATACCCCACACCCCTCACTGTTACACTCTGATATACCCCACACCCCTCACTATAACACTCTGATATAACCCACACTCCTCACTGTAACACTGATATACCCCACACCCCTCACTGTAACACTCTGATATACCCCACAGCCCTCACTGTAACACTCTGATATACCCTACACCCCTCACTGTAACACACTGATATACCCCACACCCCTCACTGTAACACACTGATATACCCCTCACCCCTCACTGTAACACTCTGATATACCCCACACCCCTCACTGTAACACTCTGATATACCCCACACCCCTCACTGTAACACTCGGATATACCCCACACCCCTCACTGTAACACTCTGATATACCCGACACCCCTCACTGTAACACTCTGATATAACCCACACCCCTCACTGTAACACTCTGATATACCCCACACTGTAACACTGATATACCCCACACCCCTCTCTGTAACACTCTGATATACCCCACACCCCTCACTGTAACACTCTGATATACCCTACACCCCTCACTGTAACACTGATATACCCCACACCCCTCACTGTAACACTCTGATATACTCCACACCCCTCACTGTAACACTCTGATATACTCCACACCCCTCACTGTAACACTCTGATATACCCCACACCCCTCACTGTAACACTCTGATAAAACCCACACCCCTCACTGTAACACTCTGATATACCCCACACCCTTCACTGTAACACTCTGATATACCCCACACCCCTCACTGTAACACTCTGATATATCACACACCCCTCACTGTAACACTCTGATATACCCCACACCCCTCACTGTAACACTCTGATATACCCCTCACTGTAACACTGATATACCCCACACCCCTCACTGTAACACTCTGATATACCCCACACCCCTCACTGTAACACTCTGATATACCCCACACCCCTCACTGTAACACACTGATATACCCCACACCCCTCACTGTAACACTCTGATATACCCCACACCCTTCACTGTAACACTCTGATATACCCCACTCCCCTCACTGTAACACACTGATATACCCCACACCCCTCACTGTAACACTCTGATATACCCCACACCCCTCACTGTAACATTCTGATATACCCCACACCCCTCACTGTAACACTCTGATATACCCCACACCCCTCACTGTAACACTGATATACCCCACAGCCCTCACTGTAACACTCTGATATACCCCACACCCCTCACTGTAACACTCTGATATACCCCACACACCTCACTGTAACACTGATACACCGCACAGCCCTCACTGTAACACTCTGATATACCCCACACCCCTCACTGTAACACTGATGTACCCCACACCCCTCACTGTAACACACTGATATACCCCACACCCCTCACTGTAACACTCTGATATACCCCACACCCCTCACTGTTACACTCTGATATACCCCACACCCCTCACTATAACACTCTGATATAACCCACACCCCTCACTGTAACACTGATATACCCCACACCCCTCACTGTTACACTCTGATATACCCCACAGCCCTCACTGTAACACTCTGATATACCCTACACCCCTCACTGTAACACACTGATATACCCCACACCCCTCACTGTAACACACTGATATACCCCTCACCCCTCACTGTAACACTCTGATATACCCCACACCCCTCACTGTAACACTCTGATATACCCCACACCCCTCACTGTAACACTCTGATATACCCCACACCCCTCACTGTAACACTCTGATATACCCGACACCCCTCACTGTAACACTCTGATATAACCCACACCCCTCACGGTAACACTCTGATATACCCCACACTGTAACACTGATATACCCCACACCCCTCACTGTAACACTCTGATATACCCCACACCCCTCACTGTAACACTCTGATATACCCTACACCCCTCACTGTAACACTGATATACCCCACACCCCTCACTGTAACACTCTGATATGCCACACACCCCTCACTGTAACACTCTGATATACCACACACCCCTCACTGTAACACACTGATATACCCCACACCCCTCACTGTAACACTCTGATATACCACACACCCCTCACTGTAACACTCTGATAAACCCCACACCCCTCACTGTAACACTGATATACCCCACACCCCTCACTGTAACACTCTGATATACCCCACACCCCTCACTGTAACACTCTGATATATCCCACACCCCTCACTGTCACACTCTGATATACCCCACACCCCTCACTGTAACACTCTGATATACCCCACACCCCTCACTGTAACACTCTGATATACCCCACACCCCTCACTGTAACACTCTGATATACCCCACACCCCTCACTGTAACACACTGATATACCCCGCACCCCTCACTGTAACACTGTGATATACCCCGCACCCCTCACTGTAACATCTGATATACCCCACGCCCCTCACTGTAACACTGATATACCCCACACCCCTCACTGTAACACTCTGATAAACCCCACACCCCTCACTGTAACACTCTGATATACCCCACACCCCTCACTGTAACACTGATATACCCCACACCCCTCACTGTAACACTCTGATATACCCCACACCCCTCACTGTAACACTCTGATATACCCCACACCCCTCACTGTAACACTCTGATATACCCCACACCCCTCACTGTAACACTCTGATATACCCCACACCCCGCACTGTAACACTCTGATTTACCCCACACCCCTCACTGTAACACTCTGATATACCCCACACCCCGCACTGTAACACTCTGATATACCCCACACCCCTCACTGTAACACTGATATACCCCATGCCCCTCACTGTAACACTGATATACCCCACACCCCTCAGTGTAACACTCTGATATACCCCACACCCCTCACTGTAAGACTCTGATATATCCCACACCCCTCACTGTAACACTCTGATATACCCCACACCCCTCACTGTAACACTGATATACCCCACACCCCTCACTGTAACACTCTGATATACCCCACACCCCTCACTGTAACACTCTGATATACCCCACACCCCTCACTGTAACACTCTGATATACCCCACACCCCTCACTGTAACACTCTGATATACCCCACACCCCGCACTGTAACACTCTGATTTACCCCACACCCCTCACTGTAACACTCTGATATACCCCACACCCCGCACTGTAACACTCTGATATACCCCACACCCCTCACTGTAACACTGATATACCCCATGCCCCTCACTGTAACACTGATATACCCCACACCCCTCAGTGTAACACTCTGATATACCCCACACCCCTCACTGTAAGACTCTGATATATCCCACACCCCTCACTGTAACACTCTGATATACCCCACACCCCTCACTGTAACACTCTGATATACCCCACACCCCTCACTGTAACACTCTGATATATCCCACACCCCTCACTGTAACACTCTGATATACCCCACACCCCTCACTGTAACACTCTGATATACCCCACACCCCTCACTGTAACACACTGATATACCCCACACCCCTCACTGTAACACTCTGATATACCCCACACCCCTCACTGTAACACTCTGATATACCCCACACCCCTCACTGTAACACTCTGATATACCCGACACCCCTCACTGTAACACTCTGATATAACCCACACCCCTCACTGTAACACTCTGATATACCCCACACTGTAACACTGATATACCCCACACCCCTCTCTGTAACACTCTGATATACCCCACACCCCTCACTGTAACACTCTGATATACCCTACACCCCTCACTGTAACACTGATATACCCCACACCCCTCACTGTAACACTCTGATATACTCCACACCCCTCACTGTAACACTCTGATATACCCCACACCCCTCACTGTAACACTCTGATAAAACCCACACCCCTCACTGTAACACTCTGATATACCCCACACCCTTCACTGTAACACTCTGATATACCCCACACCCCTCACTGTAACACTCTGATATATCACACACCCCTCACTGTAACACTCTGATATACCCCACACCCCTCACTGTAACACTCTGATATACCCCACACCCCTCACTGTAACACTGATATACCCCACACCCCTCACTGTAACACTCTGATATACCCCACACCCCTCACTGTAACACTCTGATATACCCCACACCCCTCACTGTAACACACTGATATACCCCACACCCCTCACTGTAACACTCTGATATACCCCACACCCTTCACTGTAACACTCTGATATACCCCACTCCCCTCACTGTAACACACTGATATACCCCACACCCCTCACTGTAACACTCTGATATACCCCACACCCCTCACTGTAACATTCTGATATACCCCACACCCCTCACTGTAACACTCTGATATACCCCACACCCCTCACTGTAACACTGATATACCCCACAGCCCTCACTGTAACACTCTGATATACCCCACACCCCTCACTGTAACACTCTGATATACCCCACACACCTCACTGTAACACTGATACACCGCACAGCCCTCACTGTAACACTCTGATATACCCCACACCCCTCACTGTAACACTGATATACCCCACACCCCTCACTGTAACACACTGATATACCCCACACCCCTCACTGTAACACTCTGATATATCCCACACCCCTCACTGTTACACTCTGATATACCCCACACCCCTCACTATAACACTCTGATATAACCCACACTCCTCACTGTAACACTGATATACCCCACACCCCTCACTGTTACACTCTGATATACCCCACAGCCCTCACTGTAACACTCTGATATACCCTACACCCCTCACTGTAACACACTGATATACCCCACACCCCTCACTGTAACACACTGATATACCCCTCACCCCTCACTGTAACACTCTGATATACCCCACACCCCTCACTGTAACACTCTGATATACCCCACACCCCTCACTGTAACACTCTGATATACCCCACACCCCTCACTGTAACACTCTGATATACCCGACACCCCTCACTGTAACACTCTGATATAACCCACACCCCTCACTGTAACACTCTGATATACCCCACACTGTAACACTGATATACCCCACACCCCTCACTGTAACACTCTGATATACCCCACACCCCTCACTGTAACACTCTGATATACCCTACACCCCTCACTGTAACACTGATATACCCCACACCCCTCACTGTAACACTCTGATATGCCACACACCCCTCACTGTAACACTCTGATATACCACACACCCCTCACTGTAACACACTGATATACCCCACACCCCTCACTGTAACACTCTGATATACCACACACCCCTCACTGTAACACTCTGATAAACCCCACACCCCTCACTGTAACACTGATATACCCCACACCCCTCACTGTAACACTCTGATATACCCCACACCCCTCACTGTAACACTCTGATATATCCCACACCCCTCACTGTAACACTCTGATATACCCCACACCCCTCACTGTAACACTCTGATATACCCCACACCCCTCACTGTAACACTCTGATATACCCCACACCCCTCACTGTAACACTCTGATATACCCCACACCCCTCACTGTAACACACTGATATACCCCGCACCCCTCACTGTAACACTCTGGTATACCCCACACCCCTCACTGTAACACTCTGATATACCCCACACCCCTCACTGTAACACTGATATACCCCACACCCCTCACTGTAACACTCTGATATACCCCACACCCCTCACTGTAACACTCTGTTATACCCCACTCCCCTCACTGTAACACTCTGATATACCCCGCACCCCTCACTGTAACACTGTGATATACCCCGCACCCCTCACTGTAACATCTGATATACCCCACGCCCCTCACTGTAACACTGATATACCCCACACCCCTCACTGTAACACTCTGATATACCCCTCACCCCTCACTGTAACACTCTGATATACCCCACACCCCTCACTGTAACACTGATATACCCCACTACCCTCACTGTAACACTCTGATATACCCCGCACCCCTCACTGTAACACTGTGATATACCCCGCACCCCTCACTGTAACATCTGATATACCCCACGCCCCTCACTGTAACACTGATATACCCCACACCCCTCACTGTAACACTCTGATAAACCCCACACCCCTCACTGTAACACTCTGATATACCCCACACCCCTCACTGTAACACTGATATACCCCACACCCCTCACTGTAACACTCTGATATACCCCACACCCCTCACTGTAACACTCTGATATACCCCACACCCCTCACTGTAACACTCTGATATACCCCACACCCCTCACTGTAACACTCTGATATACCCCACACCCCGCACTGTAACACTCTGATTTACCCCACACCCCTCACTGTAACACTCTGATATACCCCACACCCCGCACTGTAACACTCTGATATACCCCACACCCCTCACTGTAACACTGATATACCCCATGCCCCTCACTGTAACACTGATATACCCCACACCCCTCAGTGTAACACTCTGATATACCCCACACCCCTCACTGTAAGACTCTGATATATCCCACACCCCTCACTGTAACACTCTGATATACCCCACACCCCTCACTGTAACACTCTGATATACCCCACACCCCTCACTGTAACACTCTGATATATCCCACACCCCTCACTGTAACACTCTGATATACCCCACACCCCTCACTGTAACACTCTGATATACCCCACACCCCTCAGTGTAACACTCTGATATATCCCACACCCCTCACTGTAACACTCTGATATACCCCACACCCTTCACTGTAACACTGTGATATACCCCACACCCCTCACTGTAACACTCTGATATATCACACACCCCTCACTGTAACACTCTGATATACCCCACACCCCTCACTGTAACACTCTGATATACCCCACACCCCTCACTGTAACACTGATATACCCCACACCCCTCACTGTAACACTCTGATATACCCCACACCCCTCACTGTAACACTCTGATAAACCCCACACCCCTCACTGTAACACTCTGATATACCCCACACCCCTCACTGTAACACTGATATACCCCACACCCCTCACTGTAACACTGATATACCCCACACCCCTCACTGTAACACTCTGATATACCCCACACCCCTCACTGTAACACTCTGATATACCCCACACCCCGCACTGTAACACTCTGATATACCCCACACCCCTCACTGTAACACTGATATACCCCATGACCCTCACTATAACACTCTGATATACCCCACACCCTTCACTGTAACACTCTGATATACCCCACTCCCCTCACTGTAACACACTGATATACCCCACACCCCTCACTGTAACACTCTGATATACCCCACAGCCCTCACTGTAACACTCTGATATACCCCACACCCCTCACTGTAACACTGATATACCCCACACCCCTCACTGTAACACTCTGATATACCCCACACCCCTCACTGTAACACTGATATACCCCACACCCCTCACTGTAACACTGATATACCCCACACCCCTCACTGTAACACTCTGATATACCCCACACCCCTCACTGTAACACTCTGATATACCCCACACCCCTCACTGTAACACTGATATACCCCACACCCCTCACTGTAACACTTATATACCCCACACCCCTCACTGTAACACTCTGATATACCCCACACCCCTCACTGTAACACTCTGATATACCCCACACCCCTCACTGTAACACTGATATACCCCACACCCCTCACTGTAACACTCTGATATACCCCACACCCCTCACTGTAACACTCTGATATACCGCACACCCCTCACTGTAACACTGATATACCCCACAGCCCTCACTGTAACACTGATATACCCCACACCCCTGACTGTAACACTCTGATATACCCCACACCCCTCACTGTAACACTGATATACCCCACACACCTCACTGTAACACTCTGATATACCCCACACCCCTCACTGTAACACTCTGATATACCCCACACCCCTCACTGTAACACTCTGATATACCCCACATCCCTCACTGTAACACTCTGCTATACCCCACACCCCTCACTGTAACACTGATATACCCCACACCCCTCACTGTAACGCTCTGATATACCCCACACCCCTCACTGTAACACTCTGATATACCCCACACCCCTCACTGTAACACTCTGCTATACCCCACACCCCTCACTGTAACACTGATATACCCCACACCTCTACAGGGAGACAGCGTGCTCTCCATTTGCGGATTCCAATGGGTTTTCTTTCCTTCACAAGATACCCCAGGTGTCCGTAGATCTTGTGTGTGCTTCGACAGTGAGTGTTGACAGGCTATTCCAATGTTGTGACGGCACATCCAGCTTTCAGCGAGTGATCTCATCCACACACACCAACATAAACACACGTATTCACATATAGAGGCACGCTCCTACTCACACTCACACTCACGCTCACACTCACACTCACACTCACACTCACGCTCACACTCACACTCGCGCTCACACTCACGCTCATGCTCACATTGACACTCACACTCACGCTCACACTCACTCATACTCACACTCACGCTCACGATCACACTCACACTCACGCTCACACTCACACTCACGCTCACACTCACGCTCACACTCACACTCATACTCACACTCACACTCAGACTCATACTCATGCTCATGCTCACGCTCACACTCACACTCACATTCACACTCACGCTCACACTCATACTCACATTCACGAACTCACACTCACACTCACGCTCACACTCACGAACTCACAATCACGCTCACACTCACACTCACACACATGCTCTCTCACACACACACTCACAGTGTGTTCCCTGAGCCACACGGGGCGGAGTGTGTTCCCTGGGCCACACGGGGCGGAGTGTGTTCCCCGGGTCACACGGGGCGGAGTGTGTTCCCCGGGCCACACGGGGCGGAGTGTGTTCCCCCCGGGCCACACGGGGCGGAGTGTGTTCCCTGGGTCACACGGGGCGGAGTGTGTTCCCCGGGTCACACGGGGCGGAGTGTGTTCCCCGGGTCACACGGGGCGGAGTGTGTTCCCCATGTCACACGGGGCGGAGTGTGTTCCCCGGGCCACACAGGGCGGAGTGTGTTCCCTGAGTCACACGGGGCGGAGTGTGTTCCCCGGGTCACACGGGGCGGAGTGTGTTCCCCGGGCCACACGGGGCGGAGTGTGTTCCCCGGGTCACACGGGGTGGAGTGTGTTCCCCGGGCCACACGGGGCGGAGTGTGTTCCCTGAGTCACACGGGGCGGAGTGTGTTCCCCGGGTCACACGGGGCGGAGTGTGTTCCCTGAGTCACACGGGGCGGAGTGTGTTCCCCGGGTCACACGGGGTGGAGTGTGTTCCCCGGGCCACACGGGGCGGAGTGTGTTCCCTGAGTCACACGGGGCGGAGTGTGTTCCCCGGGTCACACGGGGCGGAGTGTGTTCCCCGGGTCACACGGGGTGGAGTGTGTTCCCTGGGCCACACGGGGCGGAGTGTGTTCCCTGGGCCACACGGGGCGGAGTGTGTTCCCTGGGCCACACGGGGCGGAGTGTGTTCCCTGGGCCACACGGGGCGGAGTGTGTTCCCTGGGCCACACGGGGCGGAGTGTGTTCCCTGGGCCACACGGGGCGGAGTGTGTTCCCTGGGCCACACGGGGCGGAGTGTGTTCCCTGGGCCACACGGGGCGGAGTGTGTTCCCTGGGCCACACGGGGCGGAGTGTGTTCCCTGGTCACACGGGGCGGAGTGTGTTCCCCAGGCCACACGGGGCGGAGTGTGTTCCCCGGGTCACACGGGGCGGAGTGT
>JASTWF010001584.1:17500-25893 GCA_030390025.1 Squalus acanthias
CCCCTCCCCATCTCCCCCTCCCCATCCCCATCCCCTCCCCATCTCTCCATCCCCCTCCCCATCCCCCTCCCCATCTCTCCATCCCCCTCCCCATCTCCCCCTCCCCATCCCCCTCCCCCTCCCCCTCCCCGTCTCTCCATCCCCCTCCCCATCTCCCCCTCCCCATCCCCCTCCCCATCCCCCTCCCCATCTCTCCATCCCCCTCCCCATCTCCCCCTCCCCATCCCCATCTCTCCATCCCCCTCCCCATCCCCCTCCCCATCTCGTCATCCCCCTCCCCATCCCCCTCCCCATCTCTCCATCCCCCTCCCCATCTCCCCATCTCCCATCCCCATCTCTCCATCCCCCTCCCCATCTCTCCATCCCCCTCCCCATCTCTCCATCCCCCTCCCCATCTCTCCATGTCCCTCCCCATCCCCCTCCCCATCTCTCCATCCCCCTCCCCATCTCTCCATCCCCCTCCCCATCTCTCCATCCCCCTCCCCATCTCTCCATCCCCCTCCCCATCTCTCCATCTCCCTCCCCATCGCCCTCCCCATCTCCCCATCTCCCATCCCCATCTCTCCATCCCCCTCCCCATCTCTCCATCCCCCTCCCCATCTCTCCATCCCCCTCCCCATCTCTCCATCTCCCTCCCCATCCCCCTCCCCATCTCTCCATCCCCCTCCCCTCCCCATCTCTCCATCCCTCTCCCCATCCCCCTCCCCATCTCTCCAATCCCCCTCCCATCTCTCCATCCCCCTCCCCATCTCTCCATAACCCACCATCCTCCATTCCCCTCCTCTCCCCATCTCTCCATCCCCCTCCCCATCTCCCATCCCCCTACCCATCTCTCCATCCCCCTCCCCATCTCCCCATCCCCCTCCCCATCTCTCCATCCCCCTCCCCATCTCCCATTCCCCTCCCCATCTCTCCTTCCCCCTCCCCATCTCTCCATCCCCCTCCCCATCTCTCCATCCCCCTCCCCATCTCCCCATCCCCCTCCCCATCTCTCCATCCCCCTCCCCATCTCCCATTCCCCTCCCCATCTCTCCATCCCCCTCCCCATCTCTCCATCCCCCTCCCCATCTCTCCATCCCCCTCCCCATCTCTCCATCCCCCTCCCCATCTCTCCAACCCCCCTCCCCATCTCTCCATCCCCCTCCCCATCTCTCCAATCCCCCTCCCCATCTCTCCATCCCCCTCCCCATCTACCATCCCCCTCCCCATCTCCCCACCCCTCCCAATCTCTCCATCCCCCTCCCCATCTCTCCATCCCCTTCCCCATCTCTCCATCCCCCTCCCCATCTCTCCATCCCCCTCCCCATCTCTCCCCTCCCATCCCCATCTCTCCATTCCCCTCCCCATCTCCCATCCCCCTCCCCATCTCTCCATCCTCCTCCCCATCTCTCCATCCCCCTCCCCATCTCTCCATCCCCCTCCCCATCTCTCCATCCCCCTCTCCATCCCCCTCCCCATCTCTCCATCCCCCTCCCCATCTCTCCATCCCCTCCCCATCTCTCCATCCCCCTCTCCATCCCCTCCCCATCTCCCCTCCCCCTCCCCATCTCTCCATCCTCCTCCCCATCTCCCCTCCCCCTCCCCATCTCCCCCTCCCCTCTCCCCATCTCCCCCTCCCCTCCCCAGCATAGCGGGTCACAAGGTGTTGGCACCCTGCCCCCCCCCGCCCCCCGCCTCGCCAACCCCGCTCAGAAACATCTCAGCTCGGCCTATTGATGAGGCCTTGTACTGATGGACCTTCCCTTGACCCAGCGCTGGCCGAAGTTCTACCCTGGTGGCCTGTTCGGCTGCACGTGGAGCTTTGGAGACCACTTCTGAAGTTGAAGTCCATCTTGCCCGTGATTTAACGGCTGGGCAGAGGGGCCATCGCTGACGGGCTGGACCCTACCTCCCCTCAGGTAACCCACCGCCCATCTCACCTTCGCAGTCGGTTCCGTTGCTGGTCGAGTAACCCGGAGGACCCCACCAGGACAGTCTGAGAATATGAATTGCGATTTGATCAATCTGGAAATAAGACGCTGGGACCAGTAAAACTGACCGTGAAGCTGTCGCAGGCTGGCAAAAACCCATCTGCTTCACTCATGCCATCTCAGGGAAGGAAGTCCTTACCCGGCCTGGGCCTATTGGTGACTCCAGTCCCACACCCAACGTGGTTGCCCCTCATCTGCCCTCTGAAGAAGATCCACCGTCACCTTCTCGGCATTTAGGGATGGGTAATAAATCATAGAATCATCGAGTGACACAGCGCAGGAGGAGGCCATTCGGCCCATCCTGCCTGTGCCGGCTCTTTGAACGAGCTCTCCAATCAGTCCCACTCCCCCCTGCTCTTTCCCCACAGCCCTGCACATTTTTCCCCTTCAAGTATTTTTCCAATTCCCCTTTTGAAAGTTACTATTGAATCTGCTCCCACCGCCCTTTCAGGCAGCGCGTTCCAGATCACAACAACTCGCTGCGTAAAAAACATTCTCCTCATCTCCCCCTCTGGTTCTTTTACCGATTATCTTCAATCTGTGTCCTCTGGTTACCCACCCTCCTGCCACTGGAAACACTTTCTCCTTATTTACTCCATCAAAACCCTTCATAATTTTGAACACCTCTATTAAATCTCCCCTTAACCTTCTCTGCTCTAAGGAGAACAACCCCAGCTTCTCCAGTCTCTCCACATCACTGAAGTGTTTGATGGGGTCAGTGTAGAGGGAGCTTTACTCTGTATCTAACCCGTGCTGTACCTGCCCTGGGAGTGTTTGATGGGACAGTGTAGAGGGAGCTTTACTCTGTATCTAACCCGTGCTGTACCTGCCCTGGGAGTGTTTGATGGGGACAGTGTAGAGGGAGCTTTACTCTGTATCTAACCCGTGCTGTACCTGCCCTGGGAGTGTTTGATGGGGACAGTGTAGAGGGAGCTTTACTCTGTATCTAACCCGTGCTGTACCTGCCCTGGGAGTGTTTGATGGGGACAGTGTCGAGGGAGCTTTACTCTGTATCTAACCCGTGCTGTACCTGCCCTGGGAGTGTTTGATGGGACAGTGTAGAGGGAGCTTTACTCAGCATCTAACCCGTGCTGTAACTGCCCTGGGGGTGTTTGATGGGACAGTGTAGAGGGAGCTTTACTCTTTATTTAGCATCTATAAAAGGGGTCCCTGATGGTGAGACTCACTCTATAAAAGGGGACACCTTTTACTGGGGAACCACTTAGCCACGATGACCGTGGGCAGTGATGAGCAAGCGGGAGAGACATCAAGCAACCAAACCTTGTCCTCGCTTCCCAGCCCCTCTCCCGAAATGACCTCGCGGCTTATTCCGGGGCCTGTGACATTGCGTCCACCAATGGTATTGCATTAAAAACAGAGAATGCCGAGAGCACCCAACAAGTCAGGCAGAGTCTGTGGAGACCGAGAGAAACAGCGTTCACGTTGCAGGTGGTCAGAGCTCTCGTCTCCGTTTGCCGATGTCGCGTTGTGTTGTGACGCGTGACGCGTGACCCGACCCGGCCGTTCAAGCGTTGCTGAGGAAGTGGCCGCCATATTGGAGCCCATTCTGACTCGCACCAATGGCGCCACCGGCTAGCAAGCCGAGACGCCATTGGCCGGAAATGCCAACGGGTTTGTATTTCGGACTTCCCAGTTGCCCGCTGTCTCTCACGCGCTCACTCGCAGACATGCTGAGGCAAAGTATTGGCGATGTAAAAAAATGTATGAAAGGACTAGGTTGGTCGCCAACTAACTGTGTTACTGTACAGAACTGATTTCCCCCTTCTGTGATTCAAGGTGGCCTTAAAATTGTACATTTGCTATCTTTCAGTAATAAAATCAGTCTAAGTTACTCTGAAAACCATTTTGATTCTTTTCTTTTTGGATCCTTTGAAGTCTGATCGCGATCAGAATCAGCACCTTGAGGTTCTTGACTCTAGTTTGCTGTTGGCATGAGGTAGGTGTCAGCTGTGGCTCAGTGGGCCTCACTCTCCCGTCTTTGAGTCAGAAGATCGTGGGTTCCAGCCCCCCCCCCGACTCCAGAGACTCGAGCCCCGTAATCCAGGCCCGCACTCTCCCCCGGTGCCAGTACTGAGGGAGCGCCGCACTGTCGGAGAGGCAGTACTGAGGGAGCGCCGCACTGTCAGAGGGGCGGTACTGAGGGAGCGCCGCACTGTCGGAGGGGCGGTACTGAGGGAGCGCCGCACTGTCAGAGGGGCAGTACTGAGGGAGCGCCGCACTGTCAGAGGGGCAGTACTGAGGGAGCGCCGCACTGTCGGAGGGGCGGTACTGAGGGAGCACCGCACTGTCGGAGGGGCGGTACTGAGGGAGCGCCGCACTGTCGGAGGGGCAGTACTGAGGGAGCGCCGCACTGTCGGAGGGGCAGTACTGAGGGAGCGCCGCACTGTCAGAGGGGCAGTACTGAGGGAGCGCCGCACTGTCAGAGGGGCGGTACTGAGGGAGCGCCGCACTGTCGGAGGGGCGGTACTGAGGGAGCGCCGCACTGTCGGAGGGGCGGTACTGAGGGAGCGCCGCACTGTCGGAGGGGCGGTACTGAGGAAGCGCCGTACTGTCAGAGGGGCGGTACTGAGGGAGCGCCGCACTGTCGGAGGGGCAGTACTGAGGGAGCGCCGCACTGTCGGAGGGGCGGTACTGAGGGAGCGCCGCACTGTTGGAGGGGCGGTACTGAGGGAGCGCCGCACTGTGGGAGGGGCGGTACTGAGGAAGCGCCGTACTGTCAGAGGGGCGGTACTGAGGGAGCGCCGCACTGTCGGAGGGGCGGTACTGAGGGAGCGCCGCATTGTCGGAGGGGCAGTACTGAGGGAGCGCCGCACTGTCGGAGGGGCGGTACTGAGGGAGCGCCGCACTATCGGAGGGGCGGTACTGAGGGAGCGCCGCACTGTCGGAGGGGCGGTACTGAGGGAGCGCCGCACTGTCGGAGGGGTGGTACTGAGGGAGCGCCGCACTGTCGGAGGGGTGGAACTGAGGGAGCGCCGCATTGTCGGAAGGGCAGTACTGAGGGAGCGCCGCACTGTCGGAGGGGCGGTACTGAGGGAGCGGCGCACTGTCGGAGGGGCGGTACTGAGGGAGCGCCGCACTGTCGGAGGGGCGGTACTGAGGGAGCGCCGCACTGTCGGAGGGGTGGTACTGAGGGAGCGCCGCACTGTCGGAGGGGTGGAACTGAGGGAGCGCCGCATTGTCGGAAGGGCAGTACTGAGGGAGCGCCGCACTGTCGGAGGGGCGGTACTGAGGGAGCGCCGCACTGTCGGAGGGGCGGTACTGAGGGAGCGCCGCACTGTCAGAGGGGCGGTACTGAGGGAGCGCCGCACTGTCGGAGGGGGAGTACTGAGGGAGCGCCGCACTGTCGGAGGGGCAGTACTGAGGGAGCGCCGCACTGTCAGAGGGGCGGTACTGAGGGAGCGCCGCACTGTCAGAGGGGCGGTACTGAGGGAGCGCCGCACTGTCGGAGGGGCGGTACTGAGGGAGCGCCGCACTGTCGGAGGGGCGGTACTGAGGAAGCGCCGTACTGTCAGAGGGGCGGTACTGAGGGAGCGCCGCACTGTCGGAGGGGCAGTACTGAGGGAGCGCCGCACTGTCGGAGGGGCGGTACTGAGGGAGCGCCGCACTGTTGGAGGGGCGGTACTGAGGGAGCGCCGCACTGTGGGAGGGGCGGTACTGAGGAAGCGCCGTACTGTCAGAGGGGCGGTACTGAGGGAGCGCCGCACTGTCGGAGGGGCGGTACTGAGGGAGCGCCGCATTGTCGGAGGGGCAGTACTGAGGGAGCGCCGCACTGTCGGAGGGGCGGTACTGAGGGAGCGCCGCACTGTCGGAGGGGCGGTACTGAGGGAGCGCCGCACTGTCGGAGGGGCGGTACTGAGGGAGCGCCGCACTGTCGGAGGGGTGGTACTGAGGGAGCGCCGCACTGTCGGAGGGGTGGAACTGAGGGAGCGCCGCATTGTCGGAAGGGGCAGTACTGAGGGAGCGCCGCACTGTCGGAGGGGCGGTACTGAGGGAGCGCCGCACTGTCGGAGGGGCGGTACTGAGGGAGCGCCGCACTGTCGGAGGGGCGGTACTGAGGGAGCGCCGCACTGTCGGAGGGGTGGTACTGAGGGAGCGCCGCACTGTCGGAGGGGTGGAACTGAGGGAGCGCCGCATTGTCGGAAGGGCAGTACTGAGGGAGCGCCGCACTGTCGGAGGGGTAGTACTGAGGGAGCGCCGCACTGTCGGAGGTGCCATCTTTCGGGATGAAACGTTAAACCCGAGGCCCCCGTCTGCCCTCTCGGATGGATGGAAAAGATCCCACGGCCACTATTGGAAGAAGAGCAGGGGGGGAGTTCTCCCCGGTGTCCTGGGGCCCAATATTTATCCCTCAACCAACACATATAACAGATGACCTGGTCAATATCACATTGCTGTTTGTGGGAGCTTGCTGTGCGCAAATTGTCTGCCGCGTTTCCCACATTACAACAGTGACCACACTTCAAAAAAAAGTACTTCAGTGGCTGTGAAGCGCTTTGGGACGTCCTGAGGTAATGACAGGTGCTGGAGAAATATGAATTATTTCTTTCAACATCCATGTTTAGAAACAAATTTTTAGATCTCTGAGGTCTGGGTGGGGATGTGGGGTTCCACTGGGGTCAGGGCTTGGGAACCTCATTAATTCAGATACTTAAAAGTGCTGGATGCAGTACACAATTGTAAGCCATCAACATCCTGGGGGGTCACCATCGACCAGAAACTTAACTGGACCAGCCACATAAATACTGTGGCTACAAGAGCAGGTCAGAGGCTGGGTATTCTGCGGCGAGTGTCTCACCTCCTGACTCCCCAAAGGCTTTCCATCATCTACAAGGCACAAGTCAGGAGTGTGACGGAACACTCTCCACTTGCCTGGATGAGTTGCAGCTCCAACAACACTCAAGAAGCTCGACACCATCCAGGACAAAGCAGCCCGCTTGATCGACACCCCATCCACCACCTTAAACATTCACTCCCTCCACCACCGGCGCACTGTGGCTGCAGTGTGCACCATCTACAAGATGCACTGCAGCAACTCGCCAAGGCTTCTTCGGCAGCACCTCCCAAACCCGCGACCTCTGCCACCTAGAAGGACAAGGGCAGCAGGCGCATGGGAACACCACCACCTCCAAGTTCCCCTCCAAGTCACACACCATCCTGACTTGGAAATATATCAGCCGTTCCTTCATCGTCGCTAGGTCAAAATCCTAGAACTCCCTCCCTAACAGCATTGTGGGAGTACCTTCACCACACGGACTGCAGCGGTTCAAGAAGGCGGCTCACCACCACCTTCTCAAGGGCGACTAGGGATGGGCAGTAAATGCCGGCCTTGCCAGCGACGCCCACATCCCACGAATGAATTAAAAAAAAATTGTGTTCTGGTTAAGTCCTAATAGTATGGCAGAAGGGAAGAGGAACTGATCTCTCCGTGGAGCTGGGCAGACAGGTGGCAACCGCAGTTTAACACCAGGGAAAAATATGCAACGCAAGTATACAATGAATGGGACAGAATCGGAACCGGTCGAGCTGATGGAGTGGAGAGGGATGGTAGACTTGCCATTAATACATTGAGACAACGCAGTGAAGCTGCAAGAAAGAGGAAATTATCTCCCCGATTTCCATCACTCCAGCATTGATGACCGCGCTTGGGCCCGAAGCTCTGGAATTCCCTCCCTAAACCTCTCCGCCTCTCTCTCCTCCTTTAAGACGCTCCTTAAAACCGACCTCTGTGACCAAGCTTTTGGTCACCTGTCCCTAATATCTCCTGATGTGGCTCGGTGTCAAATTTTGTCTGATTTACGCTCCCTTGAAGCGCCTTGGGACGTTTTACTACATTAAAGGCGCTATATAAAGGCATGTTGTTGTTGAAAGGAATTCTGGGATGCGAAAACCAGAAAGTTAGCATCCCAGTCTCCAGAGGTTATTCCGAGGTTCTATTGCAGACTTATTGGATCTCAAGCTGAAAGGTGTGTGCGGGCCTGGGGTTCACAGTTCAACAGGGATGTACGCAAGCTCAGGAACAGGCACAAGGCATCCCAAGTGTAGAGGCGATGGGACGGGGGCAGAGCTCAGAGAAAGGTTCCAGTCTTGACAGAAGGTATTAGGTTGGGTGGAAATCCCATCGAGGGTGAGGTGGATGTCTGACTGGGTGAGTGGGATGTTGGGCTGGGTGAGTCTATCTATCTCGGTCTCTCCTTCTGTCTCCCTCTCTCTCTCACGCACTCTCCCCCTCTCTACCTGTCTCTCTCTCTCTCTCCCTATCTCACTCATTATTTCTCTCTCTCTCTCGCGTTCTGCCTGTCTCGCTCCCTCCTTCTCAATCTATCTCTCTCTCTCACTCTCCTCTCCCTCTCTATCTGTCTCTCTCACTCTCTCCCTCTCTACCTCTCTCTCGCTCTCCCTCTC
>JASTWF010001584.1:26093-71844 GCA_030390025.1 Squalus acanthias
GGGAGGGGAGTCGGGAGGGGGAGTCGGGAGGTAGGGGGAATCGGGAGGGGGAGTCGGGAGGTAGGGGGAGTCGGGAGGGGGAGTCGGGAGGTAGGGGGAGTCGGGAGGGGGAGTCGGGAGGGGGAGTCGGGAGGTGTCGGGAGTCGGGAGGGGGCCCTCTCCGAATCTGAAGCGTGAGTCACTCTGGTCGCGGGCTGGTTCGAACAGGCCGGGGCCGGCGCTGTAGTGAGGAGCGAGGGTTTTTTTTGCCGTGCTTTTGATGGCGTCCCCGGGAGACGGCTCTGAGGGAGCTGGCAGCCATCGCCTCCCATTAGGGCCATGAGAAGAATCCCGCAGCCCAGTAAGAGCAGTGTCTGGACCCAAGTCAGGAATCCGAACGGATTCTCAGCAGACAAAAGGAAAACACAGAAAGAAACGTGTCAGCGATAAACCCACCACTCGGACTCACAGATTCTGACGTGAGAGGCCATGACCCCTTTTTGCAGCACAGACAAAAATGCTTTGGAGGCTCTTCGGCAATCGACCAACAAGTTATTCCCGGTGGAGAATACCTGATCAGTTTAATACTTAAAGCTGTTCATCGCGCCAGCTCGTTACGTCGATTCTACAGCTTAGAAACCGGCCATTCGGCCCATCTAGTCTGCTGTTTTCTCAGTGGGTCTCATTCTCTCGCCTCTGAGTCAGAAGGTTGTGGGTTCAAGTCCCACTCCAGAGACTTGAGCACAAACATCTTGCAGTACTGAGGGAGCTCCGCACTGTCGGAGGGGCAGTACTGAGGGAGCGCCGCACTGTCGGAGGGGCAGTACTGAGGGAGCGCCGCACTGTCGGAGGGGCAGTACTGAGGGAGTGCCGCACTGTCGGAGGGGCGGTACTGAGGGAGCGCCGCACTGTCGGAGGGGCGGTACTGAGGGAGCGCCGCACTGTCGGAGGGGCGGTACTGAGGGAGCGCCGCACTATCGGAGGGGTGGTACTGAGGGAGCGCCGCACTGTCGGAGGGGCGGTACTGAGGGAGCGCCGCACTGTCGGAGGGGCGGTACTGAGGGAGAGCCGCACTGTCGGAGGGGCGGTACTGAGGGAGCGCCGCACTGTCGGAGGGGCGGTACTGAGGGAGCGCCGCACTGTCGGAGGGGCGGTACTGAGGGAGCGCCGCACTGTCGGAGGGGCGGTACTGAGGGAGCGCCGCACTGTCGGAGGGGCGGTACTGAGGGAGCGCCGCACTGTCGGAGGGGCGGTACTGAGGGAGCGCCGCACTGTCGGAGGGGCGGTACTGAGGGAGCGCCACACTGTCGGAGGGGCTGCACTGAGGGAGCACCGCACTGTCGGAGGGGCGGTACTGAGGGAGCGCCGCACTGTCGGAGGGGCTGCACTGAGGGAGCACCGCACTGTTGGAGGGGCGGTACTGAGGGAGCGCCGCACTGTCCGAGGGGCAGTACTGAGGGAGCGCCGCACTGTCGGAGGGGCGGTACTGAGGGAGCGCCGCACTGTCGGAGGGGCTGCACTGAGGGAGCACCACACTGTCGGAGGGGCTGCACTGAGGGAGCACCGCACTGTCGGAGGGGCGGTACTGAGGGAGCGCCGCACTGTCGGAGGGGCTGCACTGAGGGAGCACCGCACTGTCGGAGGGGCGGTACTGAGGGAGCGCCGCACTGTCCGAGGGGCAGTACTGAGGGAGCGCCGCACTGTCGGAGGGGCGGTACTGAGGGAGCGCCGCACTGTCGGAGGGGCTGCACTGAGGGAGCACCACACTGTCGGAGGGGCGGTACTGAGGGAGCGCCGCACTGTCCGAGGGGCTGCACTGAGGGAGCACCGCACTGTCGGAGGGGCGGTACTGAGGGAGCGCCGCACTGTCGGAAGTGCCGTCTTTCGGATGAGACATTAAATCGAGGCCCCGTCTGCTCTCTCAGGCAATATTTCGAAGAAGAGCAGGGGGGAGTTCTCCCCGGTGTCCTGGGGCCAATATTTATCCCTCAATCAACATCACTAAAAACAGATTAACTGGTCATTATCATGTTGCTGTTTGTGGGAGCTTGCTGTGCGCAAATTGACGGCCGCGTTTCCTACATTACAACAGTGACCACACTTCAAAAAAAGTACTTCATTGGCTGAGAAGCGTTCTGGGATGTCCGGTGGCCATGAAAGGCGCTATAAAAATGCAAGTCTTTCTTTCGAACAAGCAATGCAAGAAAGGCTCCTCTTCCACCCAACAGTCCTCGCCTTCCTTTAGCTGCCGGGTTTCCCGAGGCCTGGAAAACCCGGCCGGCCAGGGTTAAACCTGGAAGAGAGATAAAATACTGAGACCCGCGGCCTCCCTGAAATATTCAAATGAGCGGCCCGCCTCCTGGGAGCGTATGGGTCGCCCACTCCGCCCCCTCACCCCAGCCGGCGCGCTGCTGTCAGAACCGCAAGTGGGAGGGTTTGGAGGCGGGCTGGGCTCGGGTTTGAGCGTTTCAACATTTTTATCTTCCGCGCCTCCGCCCAACTTCAGGCCAGCATCGGGCGAAACCAGTCCTGGGCGTGAGGGCAAAAAAAAGGGGCACCAACGAGCTGGCGGGATTCTGCCACCCCCCCCGGCCAGGGGCGGTTTTTGCCCCCATTGTCTCGCGATGTCAGTGGATGGACAGGCAACTGGAATAGGCTGAGTCTCTCTTTATTGTGAAAAAAGGACGCTGGCTGAAGTTTGAAACCTGATATTTGAGACTTGAGCTGAGAACCAGCGCGATGTTCTGGAGTTGTCGGTCAGGCTGGAGTTACTGCCCATCCCTAGTTTGGCCTGGCAGGCACTAAGGTTTTTTTTGATTCGTTTATGGGATGTGGGCGTCGCTGGCAAGGCCCAGCATTTATTGCCCATCCCTAGTTGCCCTCGAGAAGGTGGTGGTGAGCCGCCTTCTTGAACCGCTGCAGTCCGTGTGGTGAAGGTGCTCCCACAGTGCTGTTAGGGAGGGAGTTCCAGGATTTTGACCCAGCGACGATGAAGGAATGGCCGATATATTTCCAAGTCAGGATGATGTGTGACGTGGAGGGGAACTTGGAGGTGGTGGTGTTCCCATGCGCCTGCTGCCCTTGTCCTTCTTGTGGCGGGTTTGGGAGGTGCTGCCGAAGAAGCCTTGGCGAGTTGCTGCAGTGCATCTTGTAGATGGTGCACACTGCAGCCACGGTGCACCGGTGGTGGAGGGAGTGAATGTTTAAGGTGGTGGATGGGATGCCAATCAAGCGGGCTGCTTTGTCCTGGATGGTGTCGAGCTTCTTGAGTGTTGTTGGAGCTGCAACTCATCCAGGCAAGTGGAGAGTATTCCATCACACTCCTGACTTGTGCCTTGTAGATGGTGGAAAGGCTTTGGGGAGTCAGGAGGTGAGACACTCGCCGCAGAATACCCAGCCTCTGACCTGCTCTTGTAGCCACAGTATTTATGTGGCTGGTCCAGTTAAGTTTCTGGTCCATGGTGACTCCCCAGGATGTTGATGGTGGGGGATTCGGCGATGGTAATGCCGTTGAATGTCAAGGGGCGGTGGTTAGACTCTCGCTTGTTGGAGATAGTCATTGCCTGGCACTTGTGTGGCGCGAATGTTACCTGCCACTTATCAGCCCAAGCCTGAACGTCGTCCAGGTCTTGTTGCATGCGGGCCTGGACTGCTTCATTATCTGAGGAGTTGCAAATGGCGCTGAACACTGTGCAGTCATCAGCGAACATCCCCATTTCTGACCTTATGTTGGAGGGAAGGTCAGTGATGAAGCAGCTGAAGATGGTTGGGCCTAGGACACTGCCCTGAGGAACTCCTGCAGCGATGTCCTGGAGCTGAGATGATTGACCTCCAACCACCACAACCATCTTCCTTTGTGCTAGGCTAGTCAAGCGGGTAGCGCACTACCGGAGTCATGTGTAGGCCCAGGCCGTGTCAGGGCGCCCTTGCCTGGCGGAGAGTTGAGCAGGTTTATTGAGTTCAACATCACCGACAGCACACGGCCTAGATTATGGGCTCAAGCCCCACTGATTGAACCGACAGCCCCCATCCCCCGCCCCGTCTGAGTCACACACACCACCCCGACTTGGCCGTTCCTTCATTGTCGCTGGGTCGAACCCTGGAACTCCCTCCCTAACAGCACCTTCACCGCACGGACTGCAGCGGTTCAAGAAGGCGGCTCACCACCACCTTCTCAACAACAGCAACAACTTGCATTTATCCAGCGCCTTTAACGTAGTAAAACGTCCCAAGGCGCTTCACAGGAGCGTAAATCAGACAAAATTTGACACCGAGCCACATAAGGAGATATTAGGGACCGGTGACCAAAAGCTGGGTCAAAGAGGTGGGTTTTAAGGAGCGTCTTAAAGGAGGAGAGAGAGGCGGAGAGGTTTAGGGAGGGAATTCCAGAGCTCGGGGCCCAGGCGCGGCGCCAATGGTGGAGCGATGGAAATCGGGAGGATGCTCGAGAGGCCAGAATTGGAGGAGCGCAGAGATCTCGGAGGGTTGTAGGGGCTGGAGGAGGTTACGGAGATAGGGAGGGAGGGGGCGAGGAGGCCACGGAGGGATTTGAAAACGAGGATGGCGAATTTTAAACTCAAGGGGCAACTAGGGGGACGGGCGACAAATGCCGGCCTTGCCAGCGACGCCCACATCCTAAGAACGAGTGCAAAGCAAAAGACTTTGCAAGCTGCTGATATTCGAGTTTTTCGAAAGTTGTTTTTTTTAAAAAAAATTATGTTTTTGCAGGATGAATTTACTCCTGTTCCGTCACCTCATTCCCTTTATAATTTATAGCTTCCACCCGGCCCCAAGGGACTTCGCTAATAGCTCCTGATTTATTGGCACCAAGGCTGACCTTCCCTGTTTGACGTGTCAACAGGCCTCAAAGCCTGGGCTTGGGCCTACTAGATTTGGCAGTGGGCCGCACCAGGTTGCCCTGGCAACGGGCCAAGGCAGCTCCTGACGGCAGCCTGTTATCAAACCGCAGGTTTCGATCATTTCCTACGGTGCCCCAGAAGAGATTAATCAACAGTTTTATATATATATATATTTTTTTTTTAAAAGCCAAGAGGGGGAAATGGAGTTGATTCTTCAAAACAGACATTGGGCTTGACAAGACCCAGCCCAGAAAATTATCTTTTCTATTTTGTTTCCATAACAAAAAGTATTTAAAAAAAACGTGTTAGGTAATACCTCATAATATTTTTTGCGTGGCAGTGTTTGACCCCACCCCGCCCTCCCACCAGCCCCTCCGGTTGCCTTTTGACCCCCCTACGGCCCTCTCTGGTATCCCCGGTTACCGAGAGCCAGTTGGGGCTATTCGGCCGCTGGGGAGGAGGGGCGGGGGGGGTGGTGCGGGGGTCACAGCCCTGTCCCGGCCCTCAGTCGTGAGGCCCGCGCTGGGCTCGCCCGCTTCCAAGGTCAGCCGGCCAAAGTGTGGCTCACCCTGTGACCCAGGGGGCGCGTTGAGGTCAGTTGCGGCCCAGTTAAGATCAACGAATGCCAGACAAACTGGACTTTGATCCTGGGACCTCCCAGGCCGATGAATCTCAGGACGATAACGTTATGTTACTGGACTAGTAATCCCAGGAGACAAGAGTTCAAATACCCACTCGCCAGTTGAATTCAGCGTAAAAAATATGCAATAAATCTGGAATAAGAAGCTAGTCTCAGTAACAAAGCTGTCGGATTGTCGTAAAAAACCGCAACTAATTCAGTCATGTCCTTTAGGGGAGGGAACCCACCGTCTTTACCTGGTCTGGGCCAATATGTGACTCCAGTCACCGGACCAACGTGCTTGACTCTTGGGCTGAAATGGCCCAGCAAGCCCCTCAGGATAAAACCAGGTGGATCACTCGGCATAGAAACATAGAAGATAGGAGCAGGAGTAGGCCATTCGGCCCCTCGAGCCTGCTCCGCCATTCGATGAGATCATGGCTGATCATCCAAACTCAGTACCCTGTACCTGCCTTCTCCCCATATCCCTTGATCCCTTTAGCCTTAAGAAATATATCTAACTCATTCTTGAATATATTTAATGACTTGGCCTCAACTACCTTCTGTGGTAGAGAATTCCACAGGTTCACCACTCTCTGGGTGAAGAAATTCTTCCTCATTTCTGTCCTAAATGGCTTACCCCTTATCCTTAGATTATGACCCCTGGTTCTGGACTCTCCGACCATCGGGAACATTTTTCCTGCATCTAGTTTGTCCAGACCTGTCAGAATTTTATATGTTTCAATGAGATCCCCTCTCATTCTTCTATACTCCAGCGAGTATAAGCCCAATCGACCCAATCTCTCCTCATATGTCATTCCTGCCATCCCAGGTATCAGCCTTGTGAATCTTCGCTGAACTCCTTCCATGGCAAGAACATCCTTCCTCAGATAAGGCGACCAAAACTGCACACAGTACTCAAGGTGTGGTCTCACCAAGGCCCTGTACAACTGCAGCAGGACATCCCTGTTCCTATACTCAAACCCTTTCGCTATGAAGGCCAACATACCATTTGCCTTCTTCACCGCCTGCTGCACCTGCATGCTTACCTTCAGCGACTGGTGCACAAGGACACCCAGGTCTCGTTGCACTTCCCCTTCTCCCAATCTATTGCCATTCAGATAATAGTGTGCCTTTCTGTTTTTGACACCAAAGTGGATAACCTCGCATTTATCCACGTTATATTGCATCTGCCACGCTTCTGCCCACTCACCCAACCTGTCCAAATCATCCTGGAGTTTCTCGGTATCCTCCTCGCAGCACACACTCCCACCCAGCTTTGTGTCATCTGCAAACTTGGAGATATTACATTTAGTTCCCTTATCTAGATCATTAATGTATATTGTGAATAGCTGGGGTCCAAGGACCGATCCCTGCGGTACCCTACTAGTCACTGCTTGCCACTCGGAAAAAGACCCATTAATTCCTACTCTTTGCTTTCTGTCCGCCAACTAGTTCTCTATCCAAGTCAATACCTTGCCCCCAATCCCATGTGCCTTAACTTTACACGCTAATCTCTTATGCGGGACTTTATCGAAAGCCTTTTGAAAGTCCAAGGATCGAAGGACGGGACTGCAGCGGTTCAAGAAGGCGGCTCACCACCACCTTCTTGAGGGCAATGAGGGATGGGCAATAAATGCCGGCTCTTGCCAGCGATGCCCACATCCCGAGAATGAATAATTAAAGTAGGACGCTACAGGTGGTGAAGCTGTCCAAAGCCCAATTTCCACCTCTCTCCCTCCTTCATCCTCCCCTCAGTCTCTTCACTGAGCCACACGTCACTGATTTCAATCTTATTTTTTATTCGTTCCTGGGATCTGGACGTCGCTGGCAAGGCCCAGCATTTATTGCCCATCCCTAGTTGCCCTCGAGAAGGTGGTGGTGAGCCGCCTTCTTGAACCGCTGCAGTCCGTGTGGTGAAGGTGCTCCCACAGTGCTGTCAGGGAGGGAGTTCCAGGATTTTGACCCAGCGACGATGAAGGAACGGCCGATATATTTCCAAGTCAGGATGGTGTGTGTGACTTGGAGGGGAACTTGGAGGTGGTGGCGTTCCCGTGCGCCTGCTGCCCTTGTCCTTCTAGGTGGAAGAGGTCTTGGGTTTGGGAGGTGCTGCCGAAGAAGACTTGGCGAGTTGCTGCAGTGCATCTTGTAGATGGTACACACTGCAGCCACGGTGCGCCGGTGGTGGAGGGAGTGAATGTTTAAGGTGGTGGATGCGATGCCAGTCAAGCGGGCTGCTTTGTCCTGGATGGTGTCGAGCTTCTTGAGTGTTGTTGGAGCTGCACTCATCCAGGCAAGTGGAGAGTATTCCATCACACTCCTGACTTGTGCCTTGTAGATGGTGGAAAGGCTTTGGGGAGTCAGGAGGTGAGACACTCGTCGCAGAATACCCAGCCTCTGACCTGCTCTTGTAGCCACAGTATTTATGTGGCTGGTCCAGTTAAGTTTCTGGTCCATGGTGACCCCCAGGATGTTAATGGTGGGGGATTCAGTGATGGTAATGCCGTTGAATGTCAAGGGGTGGTGGTTAGAATCTCGCATGTTGAAGATAGTCATTGCCTGGCACTTGTGTGGCAGAATCTCCATCTCCGCTCCCCTGGCCCTCTCTACATTCAATGCCCTCAATGAACTTCCCATCAGTCCCATTGGACACAATCCCAATGGACCCCAATTGTCACATCTCCTCCCCTTCCCTCACCTCCCCTCCCCGTCCCTCCTCCTCCACTCTCCCTCCTCCCCTCCCCCTCCTCTTCTCACCGCCATCTCCTCCCCTATCCTCTCCACTCTCCCACTGCCCCGCTCTCTCCCCATAGCCCTGTATCAATCCCAAACTAATCCCACTGCCCTGCTCTCTGCCCATAGCCCTGTATCAATCCCCAAACTAATCCCACTTCCCGGCTCTCTCCCCACAGCCCTGTATCAATCCCAAACTAATCCCACTGCCCCACTCTCTCCCCATAGCCCTGTATCAATCCCCAAACTAATCCCACTGCCCCACTCTCTCCCCATAGCCCTGTATCAATCCCCAAACTAATCCCACTGCCCCACTCTCTCCCCATAGCCCTGTATCAATCCCAATCTAATCCCACTGCCCCGCTCTCTCCCAAAAGCGCTGTATCAATCCCAAACTAATCCCACTGCCCCACTCTCTCCCCATAGCCCTGTATCAATCCCAATCTAATCCCACTGCCCCGCTCTCTCCCAAAAGCGCTGTATCAATCCCAAACTAATCCCACTGCCCCACTCTCTCCCCATAGCCCTGTATCAATCCTAAACTAATCCCACTTCCCCGCTCTCCCCCCATAGCCCTGTTTCAATCCCCAACTAATCCCACTGCCCCGCTCTCTCCCCATAGCCCTATATCAATCCACAAACTAATCCCATTGCCCCGCTCTCTCCCCATAGCCCTGTATCAATCCCAAACTAATCCCACTACCCCGCCCTTTCCCCATAGCCCAATATCAATCCCAAACTAATCTCACTGCCCCGCTCTCTGCCCATAGCCCTGTATCAATCCCAAAATAACCCCACTGCCCCGCTCTCCCCCCATAGCCCTGTATCAATCCTGAACTAATCCCACTGCCCCGCTCTCTCCCCATAGCCCTGTATCAATCCCCAAACTAACACCACTGCCCCGCTCTCTCCCCATAGCCCTGTATCAATCCCCAAACTAATCCCACTGCCCCGCTCTCTCCCCATAGCCCTGTATCAATCCCAAACTAATCCCACTGCCCCACTCTCTCCCCATAGCCCTGTATCAATCCCAAACTAATCCCACTGCCCCGCTCTCTCCCCATAGCCCCGTATCAATCCCCAAACTAATCCCACTGCCCCGCTCTCTCCCCATAGCCCTGTATCAATCCCCAAACTAACCCCACTGCCCCGCTCTCTCCCCATAGCCCAGTATCAATCCACAAACTAATCCCACTGCCCCGCTCTCTCATCATAACCCTGTATCAATCCCCAAACTAATCCCACTGCCCCGCTCTCTCCCCATAGCCCTGTATCAATCCCAAACTAATCCCGCTGCCCCGCTCTCTCCCCATAGCCCTGTATCAATCCCAAACTAATCCCACTGCCCCACTCTCTCCCCATAGCCCTGTATCAATCCCAAACTAATCCCACTGCCCCGCCCTTTCCCCATAGCCCTGTATCAATCCCAAACTAATCTCAATGCCCCGCTCTCTGCCCATAGCCCTGTATCAATCCCAAACTAATCCCACTGCCCCGCTCTCTCCCCATAGCCCTGTATCAATCCCCAAACTAATCCCACTGCCCCGCTCTCTGCCCATAGCCCAGTATCAATCCCCAAACTAACCCCACTGCCCCGCTCTCTCCCCATAGCCCAGTATCAATCCACAAACTAATCCCACTGCCCTGCTCTCTCCCCACAGCCCTGTATCAATCCCCAAACTAATCCCACTGCCCCGCTCTCTCCCCATAGCCCTGTATCAATCCCAAACTAATCCCACTGCCCCGCTCTCTCCCCATAGCCCTGTATCAATCCCAAACTAATCCCACTGCCCCACTCTCTCCCCATAGCCCTGTATCAATCCCAAACTAATCCCACTGCCCCACTCTCTCCCCATAGCCCTGTATCAATCCCCAAACTAACCCCACTGCCCCGCTCTCCCCCCATAGCCCTGTGTCAATCCCGAACTAATCCCACTGCCCCGCCCTTTCCCCATAGCCCTGTATCAATCCCAAACTAATCCCACTGCCCCGCTCTCTGCCCATAGCCCTGTATCAATCCCAAACTAATCCCACTGCCCCGCTCTCTCCCCATAGCCCTGTATCAATCCCCAAACTAATCCCACTGCCCCGCTCTCTGCCCATAGCCCTGTATCAATCACAAAATAATCCCAATGCCCTGCTCACTCCCCATAGCCCTGTATCATCCCCAAACTAACCCCACTGCCCTGCTCTCTCCCCATAGCCCTGTATCAATCCCAAACTAATCCCACTGCCCCGCTCTCTCCCCATAGCCCTGTATCAATCCCCAAACTAATCCCACTGCCCCGCTCTCTCCCCATAGCCCTGTATCAATCCCCAAACTAATCCCACTGCCCCGCTCTCTCCCCATAGCCCTGTATCAATCCCAAACTAATCCCACTGCCCCACTCTCTCCCCATAGCCCTGTATCAATCACAAAATAATCCCAATGCCCTGCTCTTTCCCCATAGCCCTGTATCTTCCCCAAACTGACCCCACAGCCCCGCTCTCTCCCCATAGCCCGGTATCAATCCCCAAACTAATCCCACTGCCCTGCTCTCTTCCCATAGCCCTGTATCAATCCCCAAACTAATCCCACTGCCCCGCTCTCTCCCCATAGCCCTGTATCAATCCCCAAACTAATCCCACTGCCCCGCTCTCTCCCCATAGCCCTGTATCAATTCCCAAACTAATCCCACTGCCCCGCTCTCTCCCCATAGCCCTGTATCAATCCCAAACTAATCCCACTGCCCCGCTCTCTCCCCATAGCCCTGTCTCAATCCCCAAACTAATCCCACTGCCCCCAGGATCAATAGATAGATTGGCGATGCCCCTCCTGTCAAATAGTTGGTCGGCGCTCGCAGGCTGACTCACCCTGGAAGAATGGGTCACTGGGGCTGTTGGCAGGGAGCCCCAGGGAACTTGCACCTGAGAGAGAGCCAGTACCTTGAGGAGAGGAGGGGAGGGGGAAAGATACGGCCAGTGAATTCCACTAAAGGGTCAACGGTCATGATCCCGGCTTGAGACGGGATTCAGGTCACGTTTGGATCCTTCGAAGCCCGACAGCAATTTTTGCCAATGGGAATCTTCACCTTGAGGGGCTTTCGATCTAGTTAGGGAGGAACGAGGGGTACGATTCAGCTGTGGTTCAGGGGGTCTCACTCTTGCCTCTGAGTCAGAAGGTCGTGGGTTCGAGCCCCCACTCCAGAGACTCGAGCCCCGCAATCCAGGCCCAACACTCCCCCGGTGCCAGTACTGAGGGAGCGCCGCACTGTCGGAGGGGCGGTACTGAGGGAGCGCCGCACTGTCGGAGGGGCGGTACTGAGGGAGCGCCGCACCGTCGGAGGGGCGGTACTGAGGGAGCTCTGCACTGTCGGAGGGGCGGAAGTGAGGGAGGGCCGCACTGTCGGAGGGGCGGAAGTGAGGGAGGGCCGCACTGTCGGAGGGGCGGAAGTGAGGGAGGGCCGCACTGTCGGAGGGGTGGTAGTGAGGGAACGCCGCACTGTCGGAGGGGCGGTAGTGAGGGAGCGCCGCAGTATCGGAGGGGCAGTACTGAGGGAGTGCCGCAGTGTCGGAGGGGCGGTGCTGAGGAAGCGCCGCACTGTCGGAGGGGCGGTGCTGAGGGAGCGCCGCACTGTCGGAGGTGCCGTCTTTCGGGATGAAACATTAACCCGAGGATCCCGTCTGCCCTCCCACGGCCACTGCAAGAAGGAGATCGGGGGTGTGGGGTGGGGCGGAGGGGTGTTCTCCCCGGTGTCCTGGGGCCGATATTAATCCCTCAACCCAAAATCACTGAAAACAACAGACGATCTGGTTGTTATCGCATTGGCTGTGTGTGGGATCTTGCTATGTACAATTTGGCCGCTGCCTTTCCCAGTCGGGTTTTCAGAGAAAGAATGTTGTTTTCCTCACGGTGGTTCAGCCCTCACGAGCGGCCCGGCATGTAAAAAGGTGGCAGGGAGCTTGTTTTTCGAGGCACTTTTTGTGCGTCACTGAACGAGCCTGACTCCGAGCCTAAGCAAACAAGGCAGGAAGGAAAGGTAGTTTTCCCGCTGGGACCGTTCATTAACATCAGACAAAGCGCAAACACGCAAGCCTGGAGATTAGCCGGGCAGAGGTCATAAATCCAGCCCCCGCCGCTTGACACATCTGGCAGGAGTTCACAGGCAGAGGTCACCGAGCGACATGGCAGCATCTGGATTGGCCTCAGCTAGGCACCACGGACAGCTAGGCCCGAGTGGGGGGAGGGGCCGCTATGTCGAATTGCTTCACTCACGGCTGCCGTGATCGCCATGGGAGAGTCGATTCCTTCTCTCTCCCCGGTTCAGCGCAGGTACAGCACGGGGTCGATACAGAGTAAAGCTCCCTCTACACTTCCCCATCAAACACTCCCAGGGCAGGTACAGCATGGGTTAGATACAGAGTAAAGCTCCCTCTACACTGTCCCATCAAACACTCCCAGGGCAGGCACAGCACGGGGTTAGATACAGAGTAAAGCTCCCACTACACTGTCCCCATCAAACACTCCCAGGGCAGGTACAGCACGGAGTTAGATACAGAGTAAAGTTCCCTCTACACTGTCCCATCAAACACTCCCAGGGCAGGTACAGCACGGGTTAGATACAGTGTAAAGCTCCCGCTACACTGACCCCATCAAACACTCCCAGGGCAGGTACAGCACGGGTTAGATACAGAGTAAAGCTCCCTCTACACTGTCCCCATCAAACACTCCCAGGGCAGGTACAGCACGGGTAAGATACAGTGTAAAGCTCCCGCTACACTGTCCCCATCAAACACTCCCAGGGCAGGTACAACACGGGGTTAGATACACAGTAAAGCTCCCTCAAAACTGTCCACATCAAACACTCCCAGGGCAGGTACAGCACGGGTTAGATACAGAGTAAAGCTCCCTGTACACTGTCCCCATCAAACACTCCCAGGGCAGGTACAGCACAGGTTAGATACAGAGTAAAGCTCCCTCTACACTGTCCCATCAAACACTTCCAGGGCAGGTACAGCACAGGTTAGATACAGAGTAAAGCTCCCTCTACACTGTCCCCATCAAACACTCCCAGGGCAGGTACAGCACGGGTTAGATACAGAGTAAAGCTCCCTCTACACTGTCCCATCAAACACTCCCAGGGCAGTTACAGCACGGGTTAGATACAGAGTAAGGCTCCCTCTACACTGTCCCCAGCAAACACTCCCAGGGCAGGTACAGCACGGGTTAGATACAGAGTAAAGCTCCCTCTACACTGTCCCATCAAACACTCCCAGGGCAGGTACAGCACTGGTTAGATACAGAGCAAAGCTCCCTCTACACTGTCCCATTAAACATTCCCAGGGCAGGTACAGCACGGGTTAGATACAGAGTAAAGCTCCCTCTACGCTGTCCCCATCAAACACTCCCAGGGCAGGTACAGCACGGGTTAGATACAGAGTAAAGCTCCCTCTACACTGTCCCCATCATACACTCACAGGGCAGGTACAGCATGGGTTAGATACAGAGTAAAGCTCCCTCTACACTGTCCCCATCAAACACTCCCAGGGCAGGTACAGCACGGGTTAGATACAGAGTAAAGCTCCCTCTACACTGTCCCCATCAAACACTCCCAGGGCAGGTACAGCACGGGTTAGATACAGAGTAAAGCTCCCTCGACACTGTCCCCATCAAAACACAATTGCCGACAATTTGGGGACAATCTGCTTTCTGAAGCAGGGACCCAGTTTTAAACGGACACTCCGTGTGTTTATTCTGCTTTGCCATCTCTCTGTAAATCAGGGTCTGTTAGCTACCCGCCTGTTACCTGAGTATGCGCTTCACCCCCGGGTAGGCAAGCAGTCCTCACGTTAAAGGTCATGACTGATGGCACCAGCATTCAATCCTGGGCGTGCCGACATCCTATTTGTTTTTAGAAGGAGAGGAGGAACAGCGACATTTTCCAAAACACCGTTACTGAGTGACAGTGTGAGGGAGCTGGATTAACATCAGTAGAGATATAGTCAGTAACACAGGGCGCTGGGGGAGAGGGGTTACTGAGTGACAGTGTGAGGGAGCTGGATTAACATCAGTACAGATACAGTCAGTAACACAGGGTGCTGGGGGAGAGGGGTTACTGAGTGACAGTGTGAGGGAGCTGGATTAACATCAGTAGAGATACAGTCAGTAACACAGGGCGCTGGGGGAGAGGGGTTACTGAGTGACAGTGTGAGGGAGCTGGATTAACATCAGTAGAGATACAATCAGTAACACAGGGCGCTGGGGGAGAGGGGTAACTGAGTGACAGTGTGAGGGAGCTGGATTAACATCAGTAGAGATACAGTCAGTAACACAGGGCGCTGGGGGAGAGGGGTTACTGAGTGACAGTGCGAGGGAGCTGGATTAACATCAGTAGAGATACAATCAGTAACACAGGGCGCTGGGGGAGAGGGGTTACTGAGTGACAGTGTGAGGGAGCTGGATTAACATCAGTCGAGATACAGTCAGTAACACAGGGCGCTGGGGGAGAGGGGTTACTGAGTGACAGTGTGAGGGAGCTGGATTAACATCAGTAGAGATACAGTCAGTAACACAGGGTGCTGGGGGAGAGGGGTTACTGAGTGACAGTGCGAGGGAGCTGGATTAACATCAGTAGAGATACAGTCAGTAACACAGGGCGCTGGGGGAGAGGGGTTACTGAGTGACAGTGCGATGGAGCTGGATTAACATCAGTAGAGATACAGTCAGTAACACAGGGCACTGGGGGAGAGGGGTTACTGAGTGACAGTGTGAGGGAGCTGGATTAACATCAGTAGAGATACAGTCAGTAACACAGGGCGCTGGGGGAGAGGGGTTACTGAGTGACAGTGTGAGGGAGCTGGATTAACATCAGTAGAGATACAGTCAGTAACACAGGGCGCTGCGGTAGAGGGGTTACTGAGTGACAGTGTGAGGGAGCTGGATTAACATCAGTAGAGATACAGTCAGTAACACAGGGCGCTGGGGGAGAGTGGTTACTGAGTGACAGCGTGAGGGAGCTGGATTAACATCAGTAGAGATACAGTCAGTAACACAGGGCGCTGGGGGAGAGGGGTTACTGAGTGACAGTGTGAGGGAGCTGGATTAACATCAGTGGAGATACAGTCAGTAACACAGGGCTCTGGGGGAGAGGGGTTACTGAGTGACAGTGTGAGGGAGCTGGATTAACATCAGTAGAGATACAGTCAGTAACACAGGGCGCTCTCTCTCTCTCTGTCTCTCTCTCCCCTTCCCTCTCCCTCTCTCTCTCTGTCTCTCTCACTCCCTCCCGCTCTGTCTCTCCTTCTTTATCTCTCTCTGTCTCTGTCTTTCTCTCGCCACCTCACTTTCTCTCTCCCCCTTCCCTCTCTCTCTCCCCCTCTCACTCTCTCTCTCTCTCTCTCCCCCCTCTTTCCCTGCACTGTCGGAGGGGCAGTACTGAGAGAGCTCTGCACTGTCGGAGGGACAGTACTGAGGGAGCGCCGCACTGTCAGAGGGGCGGTACTGAGGGAGCGCCGCACTGTCGGAGGGACAGTACTGAGGGAGCGCCGCACTGTCGGAGGGGCGGTACTGAGGGAGCGCCGCACTGTCGGAGGGGCGGTACTGAGGGAGCGCCGCACTGTCGGAGGGGCGGTACTGAGGGAGCGCCGCACTGTCGGAGGGGCGGTACTGAGGGAGCGCAGCACTGTCGGAGGGGCGGTACCGAGGGAGCGCCGCACTGTCGGAGGGGCGGTACTGAGGGAGCGCCGCACCGTCGGAGGGGCGGTACCGAGGGAGCGCCGCACTGTCGGAGGGGCGGTACTGAGGGAGCGCCGCACTGTCGGAGAGGCGGTACTGAGGGAGCGCCGCACTGTCGGAGGGGCGGTACTGAGGGAGTGCCGCACTGTCGGAGGGGCGGTACTGAGGGAGTGCCGCACTGTCGGAGATGCCGTCTTTCGGGATGAGACGTCAAACCCGAGGCCCCGTCTGCCCTCTCAGGTGGACGTAAAAGATCCCACGGCCACTATTGGAAGAAGATCAGGGCGGGGTGGGGGGGAGTTCCCCGGTGTCCTGGGGCCGATATTTATCCCTCAACCAACATCACTAAAAAACAGATGATCCGGTCATCATCACATTGCCGTTTGTGGGAGCTTGCTGTGCGCAAATTGTCTGCCAGCGTTTCCCACATTACAACAGTGACCACACTTGAAAAAAAAAGTCCTGCATTGGCTGTGAAGAGCTTCGAGATATCCGGTGGTCGTGAAAAGCGCCGGAGAAATGCGAGTCTGTCTTTTGGTGCAGAGAAGGAAGGAGGTCGCCAAACAATTGGTCAAAAGTCGATCACCTGCCACCTTCGATTTGAGTTCCACTGACGGAGACGCTGTTGCCCCGTCGCGCAGCACGCTGAAGACGGTGGGATGGGTGCTGTCGCCCGGGACCGCTTGAACCGCGTGGATGCGGCCCTCCCCTTCCGTCAATTCAGCTTGGCAATCCTCGATGTGAAGGGAGGGGAGCGAGGAGGAGTGGGGCGGGGTGGGGGGTGCGGCCCGTCACGCGGGCTCTGCTCCCCTTTTTAATCTCTCTCTCTCTCTCTGTCGCTCGCTTCCCTGCGGTCCCCGAGCCCTTGACCGCGACTCCTTCCGTCCCCTCCCCCCCCGTCCCCATCCTCCGTCTATTTTCAGCGGCGTCCTAATTGGAGAGTGAGCCCCGCTTCCCCCAAAGGGCTTGCGGGACGACCTACTTGCTCGAGCTCATTACCCGGCAACTAGGTCGCCGGAGCGCCTCCTCCCCTGCCCGAATAGCAGCAGGGCGAGGGCGCCAGTGCGGGGACCGTCCCCTCACGACCCTCCGCTTTCCCCCCAATCCCTGGCCGGGAACACTCCTGGCCTTTCCCGATCCGGTCTCGGACAGGCGAAATCCCGACCACTTTCCTTGCCACGACAAAGTCCCTCTCCAATTAGTGTGCCGGCTCCGAATTCAATCTCCTTTCCACAGTTTCTAATAACTGGCAGATCCCTTGCCGTTCCCCCGGCTCAGTCCGAAGGGATTCGCGCTTGCCCGCGTCCCTATTTAAATCCATATGTTCGTACAAGTACCGCTGGGAGTCCCTGCGAATTCAACACTTCTTTTTATAATCTTCCTTACCCTAGATTATCTCTCTTGCCTCTCGGCCTCTTCAATCGCTCCGAGACTCTCTCTCCTCCCCATCAGGTGCTATCAAGCCGTCCAGGTTAAGGAGCCCAGTTTCAAACATTTCCGCAGCATCTTTCCCGACCTTGGGATGTCCCAACGCACCTCAACAACAGCAACCTGCATTTGTATAGCGCCTTCAGCCTCCCACGCCCATTCACAGGAGCGCAAATCAGACAAAATTTTGACCCCGAGCCACATAAGGAGATATTAGGGACAGTCGACCAACAGCCTGGTCAAAGAGGTGGGTTTTAAGGAGCGTCTTAAAGGAGGAGAGAGAGAGGCGGAGAGGTTTAGGGAGGGAATTCCAGAGCTCAGGGCCCGGGCGCGGTCGCCAATGGTGGAGCGATGGAAATTGGGGGGAGGCGCGAGAGGCCAGAATTGGAGGAGCGCAGGGATCTGGGAGGGTTGTAGGGGCTGGAGGAGATTACAGAGATAGGGAGGGAGGGCGAGGAGGACACGGAGGGATTTGAAAACGAGGATGAGATTTTTAAAATCGAGGCGTTGCTTAACCGGGAGCCAATGTAGGTCAGCGAGCACAGGTGTGATGGGTGAACGGGACTCGGTGCGAGTTAGGACACGGGGGCAGCCGAGTTTTAGATGAGCTGATGGTTATGGAGGGTGGAAGGTGGGAGGCCGGCCAAGAGAGCTTTTGAATAGTCAAGTCTCGAGGTAACAAAGGCATGGATGAGGGTTTCAGCAGCGGATGAGCTGAGGCAAGGGCAGAGACAGGCGATGTTACGGAGGTGGAAGTAGGCGGTCTTAGTTATGCTGCGGATATGTGGTCGGAAGCTCATTTCAGGGTCAAATATGACACCAAGGTTGCGAACAGTGTGGTTCAGCCTCAGACAGATGTTCGGGAGAGGGATGGAGTCAGTGACTAGGGAACGGAGTTTGTGGCGGGGACCGAAGACAATGGCTTCGATCTTCCCAATATTTAATTGGAGAAAATTTCTGCTCATCCAGATCTGGATGTCGGACAAGCAGTCTGACAAATCAGAGACAGTGGAGGGTTCGAGAGAAGTGGTGGTGAGGTAGAGCTGGGTGTCGTCAGTGTACATGTGGAAACTGACGCTGTGTTTTCAGATGATGTCGCCAAGGGGCAACATGTAGATGAGAAATAGGAGGACGCTTCACAGCCAATGAAGGACATTTTTTGAAATGCAGTCACTGTTGTAATGTAGGAAATGCAACAGCCAATTTGCGCACAGCAAGCTCCCACAAACAGCAATGTGATAATGACCAGATCATCTGTTTTTAGGTCTGTTGGTTAAGGGATAAATATTGGCCCCAGGACACCGGGGAGAGCTCCCCCCCCTGCTCTTCTTCCAATAGTGGCCGTGGGATCTTTTACATCCACCTGAGAGGGTAGACGGGGCCTCGGGTTTAACGTCTCATCCCGAAAGACGGCACCTCCGACAGTGCGGCGCTCCCTCAGTACCGCCCCTCCGACAGTGCGGCGCTCCCTCAGCACCGCCCCTCCGACAGTGCGGCGCTCCCTCAGTACTGCCCCTCCGACAGTGCGGCGCTCCCTCAGTACCGCCCCTCCGACAGTGCGGTGCTCCCTCAGTACCGCCCCTCCGACAGTGCGGCGCTCCCTCAGTACCGCCCCTCCGACAGTGCGGCCCTCCCTCAGTACCGCCCCTCCGACAGTGCGGTGCTCCCTCAGTACCGCCCCTCCGACAGTACGGCGCTCCCTCAGTACTGGCCCTCCGACAGTGCGGTGCTCCCTCAGTACCGCCCCTCCGACAGTGCGGCGCTCCCTCAGTACCGCCCCTCCGACAGTGCGGCCCTCCCTCAGTACCGCCCCTCCGACAGTGCGGTGCTCCCTCAGTACCGCCCCTCCGACAGTACGGCGCTCCCTCAGTACAGCCCCTCCGACAGTGCGGTGCTCCCTCAGTACCGCCCCTCCGACAGTGCGGTGCTCCCTCAGTACCGCCCCTCCGACACTGCGGCGCTCCCTCAGTACTGCCCCTCCGACAGTGCGGCGCTCCATCAGTACCACCCCTCCGACAGTGCGGCGCTCCCTCAGTACCACCCCTCCGACAGTGCGGCGCTCCCTCAGTACCGCCCCTCCGACAGTGCGGCGCTCCCTCAGTACCACCCCCCCGACAGTGCGGCGCTCCCTCAGCACTGGCACCGGGGGAGTGTCGGGCCTGGATTACGGGGCTCGAGTCTCTGGAGTGGGGGCTCGAACCCACGACCTTCTGACTCCGAGGTGAGAGTGCTGCCCACTGAGACACCGCTGACCATGGCTCACAATGACTCGCAACGAGTGAGCTCGCGGTACTTGATGGTGGAGTGTACGGGACAAACTTTAGTCAGACAGTGCAGGTAATCATTCTATAACGTACAAGGAGGTAGCTTCAGGTTTCTGCCTCTCACCAGCTTTTCCATACTCTTTTATACATCTCAGATTGCCGGTTTCAAAGGTACATCTCACAGATAAGACCTCATGATCTCTCTGTTCTCGAAGGCCAGTTTATCGACAGCTTATTCACCTAAACAGCCACTCTACACCACGGTTAATTAATCCCTCTGCCTAGGTTATCACACTCGTCTGCTGAATCTCTCATCCATGCCCTTGTTACCTTTAGACTTGACTATTCCAACGCATTCCCACGTTCTACCCTGCGTAAACTTGAGGTCATCCAAAACTCGGCTGCCCCGTGTCCTAACTCGCACCAATGGTTGTGGTTGTGGTGGTTGGAGGTCAATCATCACAGCCCCAGGACATCGCTGCAGGAGTTCCTCAGGGCAGTGTCCTAGGCCCAACCATCTTCAGCTGCTTCATCAATGACCTTCCCTCCAACATAAGGTCAGAAGTGGGGATGTTCGCTGATGACTGCACAGTGTTCAGCGCCATTCACAGCTCCTCAGATAATGAAGCAGTCCATGCCCGCATGCGACAAGACCTGGACGACGTTCAGGCTCGGGCTGATAAGTGGCAGGTAACATTCGCACCACACAAGTGCCAGGCAATGACTATCTCCAACGAGCGAGAGTCTAACCACCGCCCCTTGACATTCAACGGACTGCAGCGGTTCAAGAAGGTGGCTCACCATCACCTTCTCAAGGGGCAACTAGGGATGGGCAATAAATGCCGGCCTTGCCAGCAACGCCCACATCCCATAAACAAATTAAAAAAAAGTCCTGTTCACCCATCACCCCCTGTGCTCGCTGACCTACATTGGCTCCCGGTCCGACAACGCCTCGATTTTAAAATTCTCATCCTTGTTTTCAAATCCCTCCACGGCCTCCTCGCCCCTCCCGATCTCTGTAACCTCCTCCAGCCCTACAACCCTCCCAGATCTCTGCCCTCCTCCAATTCTGGCCTCCCGATTTCCATCACTCCGCCATTGGCGACCGCGCCTGGGCCCCAAACTCTGGAATTCCCTCCCTAAACCTCTCCGCCTCTCTCTCCTCCTTTAAGACGCTCCTTAAAACCGACCTCTTTGACCAAGCTTTTGGTCGCCTGTCCCTAATATCTCCTTATGTGGCTCGGGGTCAAATCTTGTCTGATTTACGCTCCTGTGAAGCGCCCTGGGACGTTTTACTACGTTAAAGGCGCTATATAAATGCAAGTTGTTGTTGTTGCTGTTGTCACTAAACTTATACTTTAATCACTTGCGGGGTCGTGTCGCCCCAGACACATATTTCTTTCCTTGGGGCATCTCACTGTTTATCTTCGGACCCCTGTTCCTCTGTGGCCAGTTACAGTTACACAGGTCAGTTGAATTATTAACCCTTAACTCTGCAACATCTGTCGAGAAGATGTCTCCACTTGTGGGGGAGACCAGAACTAGGGGCCATCAATATAAGATCGTCACTGATAAATCCAATCGGGAATTCAGGAGAAACTTCTTTCCCCAGAGAGTGGTGAGAATGTGGAACTCGCTCCCACAGGGAGTGGTTGAGTCAATAGTATGGATTCATTTAAGCTAGATAAACATAGAAACATAGAAGATAGGAGCAGGAGTAGGCCATTCGGCCCCTCGAGCCTGCTCCGCCATTCGATGAGATCATGGCTGATCATCCAAACTCAGTACCCTGTACCTGCCTTCTCCCCATATCCCTTGATCCCTTTAGCCTTAAGAAATATATCTAACTCATTCTTGAATATATTTAATGACTTGGCCTCAACTACCTTCTGTGGTAGAGAATTCCACAGGTTCACCACTCTCTGGGTGAAGAAATTCTTCCTCATTTCTGTCCTAAATGGCTTACCCCTTATCCTTAGATTATGACCCCTGGTTCTGGACTCTCCGACCATCGGGAACATTCTTCCTGCATCTAGTTTGTCCAGACCTGTCAGAATTTTATATGTTTCGATGAGATCCCCTCTCATTCTTCTATACTCCAGCGAGTATAAGCCCAATCGACCCAATCTCTCCTCATAAGTCATTCCTGCCATCCCAGGTATCAGCCTTGTGAATCTTCGCTGAACTCCTTCCATGGCAAGAACATCCTTCCTCAGATAAGGCGACCAAAACTGCACACAGTACTCAAGATGTGGTCTCACCAAGGCCCTGTACAACTGCAGCAGGACATCCCTGTTCCTATACTCAAACCCTTTCGCTACGAAGGACAACATACCATTTGCCTTCTTCACCGCCTGCTGCACCTGCATGCTTACCTTCAGCGACTGGTGCACAAGGACACCCAGGTCTCGTTGCACTTCCCCTTCTCCCAATCTATTGCCATTCAGATAATAGTCTGCCTTCCTGTTTTTGACACCAAAGTGGATAACCTCGCATTTATCCACGTTATATTGCATCTGCCACGCTTCTGCCCACTCACCCAACCTGTCCAAATCATCCTGGAGTTAAACACATGAGGGAGAGAGGAATAGAAGGAGATGGTGATGGGGTGAGATGAAGAGGCTCGTGTGGAGTACAAACACCGGCACGGAGCAGAGGGGCCGAATGGCCTGTTTCGGTGCTGTACGTTCTAGGTAAGATACAGTCAATCTCCTTCCCCGCCCTCTCCCCAACTCTCAGGGATGAGGCCCTTACGGTCTACCTAGTGCCTGCTAACAATATGAGCCAGGGCAAGGGGTCACTAGGTAGGGAGGGGCCTTAGAGCTCCAATCTCCCACCCAGTCAATCTCACTGGCAGTGTCTTTGGAGGGGATGACCTCTTCCCATTGTCTGCAAGCGCCCCTGCCTCACACCACCCTTCCCTTGACTCGACCGACCTCTTATTCTTAGTATATTCCTTAGACACAGCACAGTCTGCTGTATGCCTCAGAGACATGGACCATGTACAGCAGGCACCTCAAAGCACTGGAGAGGTACCACCAACGCTGCCTCCGCAAGATCCTGCCAATTCATGGGCAGGATAGGCGCGCCAACGTCAGTGTTCTCGCTCAGGCCAACATCCCCAGCATCGAAGCTTTGACAACGCTCGATCAGCTCCGATGGACGGGTCACATCGTCCGCATGCCCGATACGAGACTCCCAAAACGAGCGCTCTACTCGGAGCTCCGGCATGGCAAGAGAGCCCCAGGTGGGCAGAGGAAACGCTTCAAGGACACCCTCAAAGCCTCCTTGAAAAAGTGCAACATCCCCACCGACACCTGGGAATCCCAAGACCGCACAAAGTGGAGGAGAAGCATCCGGGAAGGCGCCGAACACCTCGAGTCTCTTCGCCGGGAGCAAGCGGAAGCCAAGCGCAAAACAGCGCAAGGAGCGCACGTCAACCCAAGCACCCCACCCACCCGCCCTTTCAACCACCGTCTGCCCCATCTGTGACAGAGACTGTAGGTCCCGCATTGGACTCATCAGTCACCTGAGAACTCAATTTTAATGTGGAAGAAAGTCATCCTCGGCTCCGAGGGACTGCCTAAGAAGAAGATTCTTTAGACACAGCACGAGTCTGATGGTCAAGACAGGGGTTGGGTGGATAGGAGGGCGCGGGAGAGATTGTCCACTCTGGGTCACTCTGTGAGAGCTGTGGTCACTCGGGGTCACTCTGAGAGAGCTGCGATCACTCGGGGTCACTCTGTGAGGGCTGGGCTCACTCGGGGTCACTCTGTGAGAGCCGCGGTCACTCGGGGTCACTCTGTGAGGGCTGCGGTCACTTGGGGTCACTCTGTGAGAGCTGTGGTCACTCAGGGTCACTCTGAGAGAGCTGTGGTCACTCGGGGTCACTCTGTGAGGGCTGGGCTCACTCGGGGTCACTCTGTGAGAGCTGTGGTCACTCGGGGTCACTCTGTGAGGGCTGGGATCACTCGGGGTCACTCTGTGAGAGCCGCGGTCACTCGGGGTCACTCTGTGAGAGCTGTGGTCACTTGGGGTCACTCTGTGAGGGCTGGGCTCATTCGGGGTCACTCTGTGAGAGCTGTGGTCACTCGGGGTCACTCTGAGAGAGCTGCGGTTACTCGGGGTCACTCTGTGAGGGCTGCGGTCACTCGGGGTCACTCTGTGAGAGCTGCGGTCACTCGGGGTCACTCTGTGAGGGCTGCGGTCACTCGGGGTCACTCTGTGAGAGCTGGGGTCACTCTGTGAGAGCCGCGGTCACTCGGGGTCACTCTGTGAGAGCTGCGGTCACTCGGGGTCACTCTGAGGGAGCTGCGGTCACTCTGTGAGTGCTGCGGTCACTCGGGGTCACTCTGTGAGGGCTGCGGTCACTCGGGGTCACTCTGAGAGAGCTGCGGTCACTCAGGGTCACTCTGTGAGAGCTGCGGTCACTCGGGGTCACTCTGAGAGAGCTGCGGTCACTCGGGGTCACTCTGAGAGAGCTGTGGTCACTCTGTGAGAGCTGCGGTCACTCGGGGTCACTCTGAGAGAGCTGCGGTCACTCGGGGTCTCTCTCCGAGAGCCGCGGTCACTCAGGGTGACTCTGTGGGAGCCGGGGTCACTCGGGGTCACTCTGAGAGAGCTGCGGTCACTCTGTGAGAGCTGCGGTCACTCGGGGTCACTCTGAGAGAGCTGCGGTCACTCGGGGTCTCTCTCCGAGAGCCGCGGTCACTCAGGGTGACTCTGTAGGAGCCGGGGTCACTCGGGGTCACTCTGAGAGAGCTGCGGTCACTCGGGGTCTCTCTCCAAGAGCCGCGGTCACTCAGGGTGACTCTGTGGGAGCCGGGGTCACTCGGGGTCACTCTGAGAGTGCTGCGGTCACTCTGAGGGAGCCGCGGTCACTCGGGGTCACTCTGAGAGAGCTGCGGTCACTCTGAGAGAGCTGCGGTCACTCGGGGTCACTCTGAGGGAGCTGCGGTCACTCTGAGGGAGCCGCGGTCACTTGGGGTCACTCTGAGAGAGCTGCGGTCACTCGGAGGGAGCCGTGGTCACTCGGGGTCACTCTGAGAGAGCTGCGGTCACTCTGAGGGAGCCGCGGTCACTCGGGGTCACTCTGAGGGAGCTGTGGTCACTCGGAGGGAGCCGCGGTCACTCGGGGTCACTCTGAGGGAGCTGCGGTCACTCTGAGGGAGCTGCGGTCACTCTGTGAGAGCTGCGGTCACTCTGTGAGAGCTGTGGTCACTCGGGGTCACTCTGAGAGAGCTGCGGTCACTCGGGGTCTCTCTCCGAGAGCCGCGGTCACTCAGGGTGACTCTGAGGGAGCTGCGGTCACTCTGCGAGTGATGGGCTCACCGAGCTGTTCTCTAATCCGGAGCTCACTGCCATTTGTCACTCTTCACCGCATCCTGTCGCTTCAGACATGTGCGAGCAGCAGCCTGGGGAGGTTTAGAACAGGAGCAAGATCACTGGCTCTCGGAGAGGAGCGCCAGGCTCAGCTCCATTAGCAGCGAGCTGCCCGAGGGCCGGATGAGAATCCCCTTTTATTCCCAGCCCAGCGCACCCTGCCATTTGATTGTGGGTCTGGGCTGTGTTCACATCAGTGCAGAAGGCTGTCTTCACCAGGGGATAGAGAGCCCTTCTAATCCAAAACCGCAGCCCATCCATTAGGGCACTGCCAGGCTTTTCAAGGATTTAACACGCTGGGTCCCTCCTCTCTCTCTCTCTCTCTCAGAGTGACTCCAACACAACATCACACTCACAGAACACCTCAAGCTCGCGGCCACTCGACATCGAACAGGATCCTGCTCCTCGCCACAGAGCACTGGGGTGCTGCCCGGATTATTAGCATCTTTTGTGGAAAAGTTTGGTTTGAAGAATTCATTATTCGTCGGAAGGGCTAAAGGCTTCTCCCCCTCCCTCTCTCTCTGTCTCTCTCTCTCTCCATCTCCCTTTCTCTGTCTGTCTCTCTCTCTCTGTCTCTCTCTCTCTGTCTCTCTCTCTTTCTCTCTCTCCGTCTCTCTCTGTCTCTCGCTCTCTCTCTCTCTCTCTCTCTGTCTCTCTCTCTGTCTCTCTCTCTCTCTGTCTCTCTCTCCGTATCTTTATCCCACTCTCTGTCTGTCCCCCTCTGTCCTGTCTCTCTCTCTCTGTCTCTCTCTCTCTCTCTTGCTCTCTCTCTCTCTCTCTCTGTCTCTCTGTCTCTCTCTCTCTCTCTGTCTCTATCTCTCCCTTTCTTTATCCCTCTCTTTCTGTCTCTCTCTCTCTCTGTCTCTCTCTGTATTTATCTCTCTGTCTTACTCTCTCCGTATCTCTATCCCTTTCTCTGTCTCTCTTTCTGTGCGTGTGTCTCTCTCTCTCTCTCTCTGTCTCTCTCTCTCTCGCGCTCTTTCTCTTTCTGTCTCTCTCTCTCTCTCTCACATCTCTCTCTGTCTCTCTCTCTGTCTCTCTCTCCCTCCCTCCCTCTCTCTCCCTCCCTCTCTCCCCCTCTCTCCCATTCCCACTCTCCCCAGGGCCACCTGGACGGAGACAGCGAGGAACCTCCCGCCCCCCGCCTGCTGGATGGGTGTCTCGGGGAGCAGCCCCGGTCCCACCTGCCCCTGCGACGGAGACGTGGCCCCAGGAGCCAGGCGGGCGGCGAGCGGGTCGGAGTGACGGACTTGGTGGCGCGGGATCCTGCTGTGCCTGAACACTGGCAGCTTGACACCGGACAGCCGACCAGCGTGAGTGGGTGAAGATTTTATGCCATTGCATTTCTGTATTGTCGCGATAATTTGACAGCTTTACTCTGTGGTCAGGTGGAAAGAGCTTTTGCTTAAAGTGGCTGGAAATGGTCCCTTGTACAAAAAGTAACAGAGTTTAGGAACGATATTGAAGAGGATCTCCCACAGAGGAGACACCAGCTTCCTGACTATAGCACTAATTAGATCTAAGTTGGCACACAGCGGGTAAAAGGGAACGATTCACTCCCATCTGGTACTGTACGGCCCGTGTGTGTGTGTCTCAGTGTCAGCTCCTGTACATATACAGCACACAGCGGGTAAAAGGGAACGATTCACTCCCGTCTGGGACTGTCCAGCCCGTGTGTGTGTCTCAGTGTCAGCTCCTGTACATGTACAGCGTACACACAGCGGGTAAAAGGGAGCGATTCACTCCCGTCTGGGACTGTACGGCCCGTGTGTGTGTCTCAGTGTCAGCTCCTGTACATGTACAGTACACAGCGGGTAAAAGGGAACGATTCACTCCCGTCTGGTACTGTACGGCCCGCGTGTGTGTGTGTCAGTGTCAGCTCCTGAACATGTACAGCACACACAGCGGGTAAAAGGGAACGATTCACTCCCGTCTGGGACTGTACGGCCCGTGTGTGTGTCTCAGTGTCAGCTCCTGTACATGTACAGCACACAGCGGGTAAAAGGGAACGATTCACTCCCGTCTGGGACTGTACGACCCGTGTGTGTGTCTCAGTGTCAGCTCCTGTACATGTACAGCGCACACAGCGGGTAAAAGGGAGCGATTCACTCCCGTCTGGGACTGTACGGCCCGTGTGTGTGTGTCTCAGTGTCAGCTCCTGTACATGTACAGCACACACAGCGGGTAAAAGGGAACGATTCACTCCCGTCTGGGACTGTACGGCCCGTGTGTGTGTCTCAGTGTCAGCTCCTGTACATGTACAGCACACAGCGGGTAAAAGGGAACGATTCACTCCCGTCTGGGACTGTACGACCCGTGTGTGTGTCTCAGTGTCAGCTCCTGTACATGTACAGCGCACACAGCGGGTAAAAGGGAACGATTCACTCCCGTCTGGGACTGTACGGCCCGTGTGTGTGTGTCTCAGTGTCAGCTCCTGTACATGTACAGTACACAGTGGGTAAAAGGGAACGATTCACTCCCGTCTGGGACTGTACGACCCGTGTGTGTGTCTCAGTGTCAGCTCCTGTACATGTACAGTACACAGCGGGTAAAAGGGAACGATTCACTCCCGTCTGGGACTGTACGGCCGTGTGTGTGTCTCAGTGTCAGCTCCTGTACATGTACAGCACACACAGCGGGTAAAAGGGAACGATTCACTCCCGTCTGGGACTGTACGGCCCGTGTGTGTGTGTCTCAGTGTCAGCTCCTGTACATGTACAGCGCACACAGCGGGTAAAAGGGAGCGATTCACTCCCGTCTGGTACTGCACGGCCCGTGTGTGTGTCTCAGTGTCAGCTCCTGTACATGTACAGCACACACGGGTAAAAGGGAACGATTCACTCCCGTCTGGGACTGTACGGCCCGTGTGTGTGTCTCAGTGTCAGCTCCTGTACATGTACAGTACACACAGCGGGTAAAAGGGAACGATTCACTCCCGTCTGGGACTGTACGGCCCGTGTGTGTGTCTCAGTGTCAGCTCCTGTACATGTACAGCACACAGCGGGTAAAAGGGAATGATTCACTCCCGTCTGGGACTGTACGGCCCGTGTGTGTGTCTCAGTGTCAGCTCCTGTACATGTACAGTACACACAGCGGGTAAAAGGGAACGATTCACTCCCGTCTGGTACTGTACGGCCCGTGTGTGTGTCTCAGTGTCAGCTCCTGTACATGTACAGCACACAGCGGGTAAAAGGGAACGATTCACTCCCGTCTGGGACTGTACGGCCCGTGTGTGTGTCTCAGTGTCAGCTCCTGTACATGTACAGTACACACAGCGGGTAAAAGGGAACGATTCACTCCCGTCTGGGACTGTACGGCCTGTGTGTGTGTCTCAGTGTCAGCTCCTGTACATGTACAGCACACACAGCGGGTAAAAGGGAACGATTCACTCCCGTCTGGTACTGTACGGCCCGTGTGTGTCTCAGTGTCAGCTCCTGTACATGTACAGTACACAGCGGGTAAAAGGGAACGATTCACTCCCGTCTGGTACTGTACGGCCCGTGTGTGTGTCTCAGTGTCAGCTCCTGTACATGTACAGCACACACAGCGGGTAAAAGGGAACGATTCACTCCCGTCTGGGACTGTACGGCCCGTGTGTGTGTGTCTCAGTGTCAGCTCCTGTACATGTACAGTACACAGTGGGTAAAAGGGAATGATTCACTCCCGTCTGGGACTGTACGGCCCGTGTGTGTGTGTCTCAGTGTCAGCTCCTGTACATGTACAGCACACACAGCGGGTAAAAGGGAACGATTCACTCCCGTCTGGGACTGCACGGCCCGTGTGTGTGTGTCTCAGTGTCAGCTCCTGTACATGTACAGCACACACAGCGGGTAAAAGGGAATGATTCACTTCCGTCTGGTACTGTACGGACGTGTGTGTGTGTCTCAGTGTCAGCTCCTGTACATGTACAGTGCACAGCGGGTAAAAGGGAACGATTCACTCCCGTCTGGGACTGTACGGCCCGTGTGTGTGTGTCTCAGTGTCAGCTCCTGTACATGTACAGTACACAGTGGGTAAAAGGGAACGATTCACTCCCGTCTGGGACTGTACGGCCCGTGTGTGTGTCTCAGTGTCAGCTCCTGTAAATGTACAGTGCACAGCTGGTAAAAGGGAAGGATTCAGGAGAAGTACAGATTGAACTCCTGCGGAAACTCAGTGGGAACCCCACTGTCGGCACAGTCCTCTCTTGCACTCCATCACTGAAGCCTGTGCGAGAGAGGGGAGAGGTCCGTCGTGACTGAGAACGTCAGAGAGTTAAGAGTCCGCGCCAACTCATCATTGAAGCTCAGAATCGAGACACCCGCGCACTGACCTCTCTTGTCCATTGTCTCATTTCAGGTGCGTTACGACCGGGCTCTTAGCTTGAAGAAGACGAGCCTCGGGATCCTGGGAAGCATGGACCCACGCCCCTCCCCCGTTGGCCATTCTTGGGCGGCGCTGGGTTGGCTTCTGGGGGCCTTGGCCGGGCTGGTGCTCTGCCACCCTCAGCAGGGGACCCAGCCCCACTCCATCAAGATCGAAGGGGACATCACCCTGGGAGGACTCTTCCCCGTCCATGGTAAAGGGCCTGCTGGGGTCTCCTGCGGGGACATTAAGAAGGAGAAGGGTGTCCATCGGATGGAGGCCATGCTGTACGCCCTGGACCAGATCAACAGTGACCCCGAGCTTCTCCCCAACATCACTCTGGGGGCGCGGATCCTGGACACCTGCTCCCGGGACATCTACGCCCTGGAACAGTCGCTCACCTTCGTGCAGGCTCTCATCCAGAAGGACACGTCGGACATCAGGTGCTCCAATGGGGAGCCGCCCATCCTGGGCAAGCCGGAGAGGGTGATTGGGGTCATCGGAGCCTCGGCCAGCTCCGTCTCCATCATGGTGGCCAATGTCCTCAGGCTCTTTGCAGTTAAGTTCAACTTCGAGGAGAGGGATTGCGGACCCGAGTCAATTATGGGCTTCAGGAATAGAAGCAGAGAGTACAAAAGCAAGGAAGTTATGATGAACCTTTATAAAACACTGGTTCAGCCCCAACTGGAGTATTGTGTCCAATTCTGGGCACCGCACTTTAGGAAGGATGTGAAGGCCTTAGAGAGGGTGCAGAGGAGATGAACAAGATTGGTACCAGGGATGAGGGACTTCAGTTATGTGGAGAGACTGGAGAAGCTGGGATTGTTCTCCTTGGAGCAGAGAAGGTTAAGGGGAGATTGACCAGAATGGTACCAGGAATGAAGGACTTCAGTTACGTGGAGAGACTGGAGAAGCTGGGATTGTTCTCCTTGGAGCAGAGAAGGTTGAGAGGAGATTTGATAGAGGTGTTCAAACGCATGAGGAGTCTAGACAGAGTAGAGAGAGAGAAACTGTTCCCATTGGCAGGAGGGTCGATAACCAGAGGACACAGATTTAAGGTGATTGGCAGAAGAACCAGAGGCGACACGAGGAAAAACTTTTTTATGCAGCGAGTGGTTAGGATCTGGAATGCGCTGCCTGAGAGGGTGGTGGAGGCCGATTCAATCGTGGCTTTCAAAAGGGAATTGGATAGGTACCTGAAGGAAAAAATTAGCAGGGCTACGGGGAAAGGGTGGGGGAGTGGGACTAGCTGAGGTGCTTTTGCAGAGAGAGCCGGCACGGGCTCGACGGGCCGAATGGCCTCCTTCTGTGCTGTAACTGTTCTATTATACGCGGGGCGCTAGGGAGTCTGGCTTCAGGAGGTTTAGCTCAAGGGGTCAGCAAGTTTGGATCCCATAATGGACAAGGGGTTCCGGGGGGAATCGGACTGAGGATCTGAGAGCAGACACCGGCCTTTAGGGATCAGATCAGGATCGTGTTTGGGATCAGCCTCAGAGCCGTATTGACGTGAGGAGTGGAGGATGATGGGAGGAGTGGAGGGTGATGGGAGGAGTGGAGGGTGATGGGAGGAGTGGAGGATGATGGGAGGAGTGGAGGATGATGGGAGAAGAACATACATTTTTATGGCGCCTTTCAGAACCTCAGGGGTGCCCAGTGCGTGTTGCAGCCAATGAAGTACTTTTGAAGACTAGTAACTGTTGTTCTGTAGGCAAATGCGGCAGTCAATTTGTGCACAGCAAGATTCCATAGACAGCAAATGAGAGTTATTCTGCTTTGTTGGCCCCAGGACACCGGGGAGAATTCCCCCCCTGCTCTTCTACAACTAGTGGCCTTGGGATCTTTAACGTCCCACCCGAGAGGGCAGACAGGGGCCTCGGGTTTAACGTCTCATCCCGAAAGACGGCACCTCCGACAGTGCGGCGCTCCCTCAGTCCCGCCCCTCCGACAGTGCGGCGCTCCCTCAGTCCCGCCCCTCCGACAGTGCGGCGCTCCTTCAGAACCGCCCCTCCGACAGTGCGGCGCTCCCTCAGTACCGCCCCTCCGACAGTGCGGCGCTCCCTCAGTACCGCCCCTCCGACAGTGCGGCGCTCTCTCAGTACTGCCCCGCCGACAGTGCGGCACTCCCTCAGTACCGCCCCTCCGACAGTGCGGCGCTCCCTCAGAACCGCCCCTCCGACAGTGCGGCGCTCCCTCAGTACCGCCCCTCCGACAGTGCGGCGCTCCCTCAGTACAGCCCCTCCGACAGTGCGGCGCTCCCTCAGTACCGCCCCTCCGACAGTGCGGCGCTCCCTCAGTACCGCCCCTCCGACAGTGCGGTGCTCCCTCAGTACCGCCCCTCCGACAGTGCGGCGCTCCCTCAGTACCGCCCCTCCGACAGTGCGGCGCTCCCTCAGTACCGCCCCTCCAACAGTGCGGCGCTCCCTCAGCACTGCCCCTCCGACAGTGCGACGCTCCCTCTGTACCGCCCCCAGGGCCTCTAACTCTTGTTGTTGTCCAACGCTGCTCAGATTCCGCAGATCAGCTACGCCTCGACGGCGCCGGAGCTCAGCGACAACAACCGCTACGACTACTTCTCCCGCGTGGTTCCCCCCGACTCCTACCAGGCGCAGGCCATGGTGGACATCGTCAAGGCCCTGGGGTGGAACTATGTGTCGACCATCGCCTCGGAGGGCAACTACGGAGAGAGTGGGGTGGAGGCCTTTTCCCAGATCTCCAGGGATGCCGGTAAGGCATTGGCCGCTGGTGCTGCTCTCTGCTTATAATGACCCGGGGAGCGGGGAGAGAGCGAGAGACATCCCTCTCATATCAGACCATCACCCTCATCATCAGGGTCATCTTCACCAGCAGGACCTTCACTCACATCATCAGGACCATCATTCCCTCGGATAGGAACAGGAGGAGGCCATTCAGCCCCTCGAGCCTGTTACATTAGGAACAGGAGGAGGCCATTCAGCCCCTCGAGCCTGTTACATTAGGAACAGGAGGAGGCCATTCAGCCCCTCGAGCCTGTTACATTAGGAACAGGAGGAGGCCATTCAGCCCCTCGAGCCTGTTACATTAGGAACAGGAGGAGGCCATTCAGCCCCCCTCGAGCCTGTTACAGTAGGAACAGGAGGAGGCCATTCAGCCCCTCGAGCCTGTTACATTAGGAACAGGAGGAGGCCGTTCAGCCCCCCTCGATTCCTGTTACATTAGGAACAGGAGAAGGCCGTTCAGCCCCCTCGAGCCTGTTACATTAGGAATAGGAGGAGGCCGTTCAGCCCCCTCGAGCCTGTTACATTAGGAACAGGAGGAGGTCCATTCAGCCCCCTTGAGCCTGTTACATTAGGAACAGGAGGAGGCCGTTCAGCCCCTCGAGCCTGTTACATTAGGAACAGGAGGAGGCCATTCAGCCCCCTTCAGCCTGTTACATTAGGAACAGGAGGAGGCCGTTCAGCCCCTCGAGCCTGTTACATTAGGAACAGGAGGAGGCCGTTCAGCCCCCTCGAGCCTGTTACATTAGGATCAGGAGGAGGCCGTTCAGCCCCTCGAGCCTGTTACATTAGGATCAGGAGGAGGCCGTTCACCCCCTTGAGCCTGTTACATTAGGAACAGGAGGAGGCCATTCAGCCCCTTGAGCCTGTTCCACCATTGAATAAGATCATGGCTGATCTGTGACCTAACTCCATCTACCCACCTTTGGCTCAGATTCCTTACTACCTTTGGTTAACAGAAATCTCCTATTTAAAATGAACAATTGACCCCCAGCATCGATTGCCATTTGCGGAAGAGAGTTCCAAACTTCTACCACCCTTTGTGTGTCGAAGCGTTTCCTAACTTCACTCCCGAAAGGTCTGGCTCTCATCGGGATCCTCATTCTCCATCCCGAGGACCATGCCTTGTGATCAGGTGCGTTCAAGCTTATCCTTCCTCTCGCCGCCATCTCTCCCATCGGAACCATCTCCTTGGCCACCATCATCCATCTGCTCTGGGCTTCATCTCGTTGGGGGTCTTTGAATGTATTGAGGAACATCCTTCTGATCAAGAATGTAGCTGATCAGAGGTGCACACGTTCGCAAGGCTGCTCCCTCGAATAGTAATCGTCCCTCTCAATATGTGTCTCATTGGTACATGTGTAAAAGTGCACATAAACACACCTGCACAGACAGGCGCCCTTACATATCCACCTGTGCACACCACGCATGTAGTCATGACCATACACACACACACGCATTTCTTTCAATACATAGACACAGATGTCCATTTACACATTTGTACGCATACGTTCCCATGTGTGCTTCCACACTCACAAGTCAAAAGAAAGCAAGACTCGCATTTCTCCGGCGCCTTTCACCACCTCAGGACGTCCCAAAGTGCCTCACAGCAAATGAAGGACTTTTCCAAGTGTGGTCACTGTTGTAATGTGGGAAACGCGGCAGCCAATTTGTGCACAGCCCGTCCTAAAGTGCGGCGTTCCCTCAGTACCGCCCCTCCGACAGTGCGACGCTCCCTCAGTACCGCCCCTCCGACAGTGCGGCGCTCCCTCAGTACCGCCCCTCCAAGAGTGCGGCGCTCCCTCAGTACTGCCCCTCCGACAGTGCGACGCTCCCTCAGTACCGCCCCTCCAAGAGTGCGGCGCTCCCTCAGTACTGCCCCTCCGACAGTGCGGCGCTCCCTCAGTACCGCCCCTCCGACAGTGCGGCGCTCCCTCAGTACCGCCCCTCCGACACTGCGGCGCTCCCTCAGTACCGCCCCTCCGACAGTGCGGCGCTCCCTCAGTACCGCCCCTCCGACAGTGCGGCGCTCCCTCAGTACCGCCCCTCCGACAGTGCGGCGCTCCCTCAGTACCGCCCCTCCGACAGTGCGGCGCTCCCTCAGTACCGCCCCTCCGACAGTGCGGCGCTCCCTCAGTACCGCCCCTCCGACAGTGCGGCGCTCCCTCAGTACCGCCCCTCCGACAGTGCGGCGCTCCCTCACTACCGCCCCTCTGACAGTGCGGCGCTCCCTTAGTACCGCCCCTCCGACAGTGCGGCACTCCCTCAGTACTGCCCCTCCGACAGTGCGAACACGCCTGCACACACACCCGCACACATACATACATGTAAACAGACATACACATCCAACACACGTGCATGCAGACTCGCGCACATAAGCGCGCATGTACACAAACATATACACATACCTGCAAACACCTATCGCGCGCATGCACATGTACAGATGTGCAGGGGGCAGATGTGGGTCCTGGCAGGTGTTTGCCTGATGTTTGTTCTGTGTCCCAGGCGGGGTGTGCATCGCCCAGTCGCTGAAGATTCCTCGCGAGCCTAAACCGGGCGAATTCGAGAAGTTGATCAACAGGCTGATGGAAACTCCCAACGCGCGAGGAATCATCATCTTCGCCAATGAGGATGATATCAAGTAAGACGGCTCGCTCGCTGGTTACTCCTGGTCCCTCCCAGTAAACCCCTCAACACTTAGATCGCTGCTGATTCATTTACCGCCCTGAACATCGTACTCTTCCCTTTTGTCTTCAGTCTTCAGGCTCTTTATTGCTTCCTCTTGTCACCGCCTTACTCTCTCTTAGTTTCCCCTCCGCCCTCCGCCCTGCCCTTCCTCCCCTGGACATTGGTGGCTTTCACAAGGGCTCTGGTTAACCAGAGCCAGCAGGACTCCAGCTCCTCGCCCCAGGGAGCGTGCGTGAGTTTGTGCGCCTGTTTGTGAGTATGTGCGAGTGTATGTGTGCATGGGAGTGTGTGTGTGCATGCGAGTGTGCATGGGAGTGTGTGTGTGCACGCGAGTGTGTGTGTGCACTCGAGTGTGCATGTGAGTGTGTCTGTGCACTCGAGTGTACATGGGAGTGTGTCTGTGCACTCGAGTGTACATGGGAGTGTGTGTGTGCACTCGAGTGTGCATGTGAGTGTGTGTGTGCACTCGAGTGTGCATGCGAGTGTGTGTGTGCATGGGAGTGTGCATGGGAGTGTGTGTGTGCACTCGAGTGTGCATGCGAGTGTGTGTGTGCATGGGAGTGTGTGTGTGCATGCGAGTGTGCATGGGAGTGTGTATGTGCACTCGAGTGTGCATGCGAGTGTGTGTGTGCATGCGAGTGTGTGTATGCACACACACTCACTCTCTCTCACACTCACACACACTCTCACACTCACACACACACATACGCACTCATGCACACACACAACTCACTCTCTCTCACACTCACACACACTCACACACACACTCACTCTCTCTCACACTCACACACACTCACACACACACACTCACTCTCTCTCACACACACTGACAGACACACACACTCACTCTCTCTCACACTCACACACTGACACACACACACACACTCACTCTCTCTCACACTCACACACTCACACACACACACTCACTCTCTCTCACACACACTGACACACACACACACACACTCACTCTCTCACACTCACACACCCTCACACACACACTCACTCTCTCTCACACACACTGACACACACACTCACTCTCTCTCACACTCACACACACTCACTCTCTCTCACACTCACACACACTCACACACACACACTCACTCTCTCTCACACACACTGACACACACACACACACACACTCTCTCACACTCACACACCCTCACACACACACTCACTCTCTCTCACACTCACACACACACACTCACTCTCTCTCACACACACTGACACACACACACACACTCACTCTCTCTCACACTCACACACCCTCACACACACACTCACTCTCTCTCACACTCACACACCCTCACACACACACTCACTCTCTCTCACTCACACTCACACAACTCAAAACCCTCGTTCGCCCTGCACTTTCCGTCTGGGGGGCTGGTGGGGGGATGGCGGGGGAGGGGGGGTGGGGCGGTCAGTCACTGGACACTGAACCCTGGCTGACTTTTCAGTTCCTGAACCCAGGGGCCTGAGACCGTCCTGCCTGCATGACAACGCACTGTCGCCTCTACGCGCTCTCCTCTGCTTTCTTTCTCACACTCTCTCTCTCTCTCTCCTCTCCGCTCCCCCGCTCGTTCCCTCTCTCCTGCACCCCTCCCCCGGATGTGTCCCAGCCTCCGGGGTTGTCACTTTTTTTGCGACGAGCGCGTGAATGGTTTATTTTTTTTAAATTCCCGCAGGCGGGTGCTGGAGGCCGCCAACCTGGCCAACCTGACGGGCCACTTCCTGTGGGTGGGCTCCGATAGCTGGGGTGCCAAGGCCTCGCCCGTCCTACACCAGGAGGAGGTGGCAGAGGGAGCAGTCACCATACTGCCCAAGAGAACGTCCATCGAAGGTAAGGAAGCGCGCCTCCCTCCACCCCCCCCGCCCCCTCCTCGCCCCTCCTCGCCCAACCCCCACCCCCCCGATCCCAGCTCTGGAATCGGGCAGACCGTCCAGGAAAATCCCAGGCTCCGTTTCCGGCCTAGGCCGAGTTGGCCGATCAGAGCCTGGGCGGCGGGTAGGGGGCCGGAGGATGGGAAGGGGAGGGTGTGTAGCGGTAATGACACCCCGGTTTCCCTCGCCCTCCGCCCCCTCGGGAGGAAGGAAACTACAACAAGAACCCGCCTTTATCCAGCGCCTCTAACGTAGTAAAACGTCCCAAGGCGCTTCACAGGAGCGTAAATCAGACAGAATTTGACACCGAGCCACATAAGGAGATATCGGGACAGGTGACCAACAGCTTGCTCATCATTAAGGAGCGTCTTAAAGGAGGAGAGAGAGGCGGAGAGGTTTAGGGAGGGAATTCCAGAGCTCGGGTCCCGGCGCGGTCGCCAGTGGTGGAGTGATGGAAATCGGAGGATGCTCAAGAGGCCAGAATTAGAGGAGCGCAGAGATCGCGGAGGGTTGTAGGGCTGGAGGAGGTTACAGAGATAGAGGGGGGGGCGAGGAGGTCATGGCGGGATTTGAAAACAAGGATGAGAATTTTGAAATCGAGGCGTTGCTTAACTGGGAGCCAATGTAGGTCAGCGAGCACAGGGGGTGATGGGTGAACGGGACTCGGTGCGAGTTAGGACACGGGGCCAGCCGAGTTTTAGATGAGCTGATGGTTACGGAGGGTGGAATGTGGGAGGCCGGCCAGGAGTGCGTTGGAATAGTCGAGTCTAGAGGTAACAGAGGCATGGATGAGGGTTTCAGCAGCGGATGAGCTGAGGCAGGGGCGGAGACGGGCGATGTTACGGAGGTGGAAACAGGCGGTCTTTGTTATGCTGCGGATATGTGGCCGGAAGCTCATTTCAGGGTCAAATATGACACCAAGGTTGCGAACAGTGTGGTTCAGCCTCAGGCAGATGTTAGGGAGAGGGATGGAGTCAGTGGCTAGGGAACGGAGTTTGTGGCGGGGGGGAAGGGAAGTCGACCAGGATTCCCGTTCGCTGGCCCTCAGTTCGGTCATCCTGTGGAGGCGGGTGTAGGGTGAGTGTCCCTTCATGGTCGAATTGCCACTCACTATCTGGACCCAGCTGTGAATCAGAGCCTTCATGCAAGGGTGGTGCGGGCGGGGGCAGTGGGTTGCTGCAGGAGAGAACAGGGGGAGGGGAAGGATCGAGAAAATTACTGAATTATTGGGTGGCCTTAGCACAGACACAGAGTCACAATCTACCAAATCTCACTCACGGATAGAGGTACCCAGGGATGAGGGACTTCAGTGACGTGGAGAGACTGGAGAAGCTGGGGTTGTTCTCCTTAGAGCAGAGAAGGTTAAGGGGAGATTGACCAGAATGGTACCAGGGATGAGGGACTTCAGTGACGTGGAGAGACTGGAGAAGCTGGGATTGTTCTCCTTGGAGCAGAGAAGGTTAAGGGGAGATTGACCAGAATGGTACCAGGGATGAGGGACTTCAGTGATGTGGAGAGACTGGAGAAGCTGGGGATGTTCTCCTTAGAGCAGAGAAGGTTAAGGGGAGATTGACTAGAATGGTACCAGGGATGAGGGACTTCAGTGATGTGGAGAGACTGGAGAAGCTGGGATTGTTCTCCTTGGAGCAGAGAAGGTTAAGAGGAGATTTGATAGAGGTGTTCAGAATTAGAAGGATTTTGATAGAGTAGAGAGAGAGAAACTGTTCCCAGTGGCAGGAGGGTGGGTAACCAGAGGACACAGATTGAAGATAATCGGTAAAAGAACCAGAGGGGGAGATGAGGAGACTGTTTTTTACGCAGCGAGTTGTTGTGATCTGGAACGCGCTGCCTGAAAGGGCGGTGGGAGCAGATTCAATAGTAACTTTCAAAAGGGGAATTGCAGAAATACTTGAAGGGGAAAAATGTGCAGAGGTGTGGGGAAAGAGCAGGGGGGGAGTGGGACTGATTGGAGAGTTCGTTCAAAGAGCCGACACAGGCACGATGGGCCGAATGGCCTCCTTCTGTGCTGCTAATCGCCAGCTGCTCCTGATTTTTAATCATTGACAGTCAACGGGTTACTTCCACTAAGCTACTTGGTTGCATTAGCCGAGGGATAGAGCAAATCTAATGAGGCCACTATGCCAAGTGTTAGGTCACAGCACATCTGGTATACTGTAACACAGGAACAGGAGGAGGCTATTCAGCCCCCTCGAGCCTGTTACATTAGGAACAGGAGGAGGCCATTCAGCCCCTTGCGCCTGTTACATTAGGAACAGGAGGAGGCCATTCAGCCCCCTTGAGCCTGTTACATTAGGGACAGGAGGAGCCCGTTCAGCCCCCTCGAGCCTGTTACATTAGGAACAGGAGGAGGCCATTCAGCCCCTTTGAGCCTGTTACATAAGGAACAGGAGGAGCCCGTTCAGCCCCCTTGAGCCTGTTACATTAGGAACAGGAGGAGGCCGTTCAGCCCCTCGAGCCTGTTACATTAGGAACAGGAGGAGGCCATTCAGCCCTCGAGCCTGTTACATTAGGAACAGGAGGAGGCCGTTCAGCCCCTCAAGCCTGTTACATTAGGAACAGGAGGAGGCCATTCATGCCCCTCGAGACTGTTACATTAGGAACAGGAGGAGGCCATTCAGCCCCCTCGAGCCTGTTACATTAGGAACAGGAGGAGGCCATTCAGCCCCCTCGAGCCTGTTACATTAGGAACAGGAGGAGGCCGTTCAGCCCCCTCGAGCCTGTTACATTAGGAACAGGAGGAGGCCATTCAGCCCCTCGAGCCTGTTACATTAGGAACAGGAGGAGGCCATTCAGCCCCTTGAGCCTGTTACATTAGGAACAGGAGGAGGCCATTCAGCCCCCTTGAGCCTGTTACGTTAGGAACAGGAGGAGGCCATTCAGCCCCCTCGAGCCTGTTACATTAGGAACAGGAGGAGGCCGTTCAGCCCCTCGAGCCTGTTACATTAGGAACAGGAGGAGGCCATTCATGCCCCTCGAGACTGTTACATTAGGAACAGGAGGAGGCCATTCAGCCCCCTCGAGCCTGTTACATTAGGAACAGGAGGAGGCCATTCAGCCCCCTCGAGCCTGTTACATTAGGAACAGGAGGAGGCCGTTCAGCCCCCTCGAGCCTGTTACATTAGGAACAGGAGGAGGCCATTCAGCCCCTCGAGCCTGTTACATTAGGAACAGGAGGAGGCCATTCAGCCCCTTGAGCCTGTTACATTAGGAACAGGAGGAGGCCATTCAGCCCCCTTGAGCCTGTTACGTTAGGAACAGGAGGAGGCCATTCAGCCCCCTCGAGCCTGTTACATTAGGAACAGGAGGAGGCCGTTCAGCCCCTCGAGCCTGTTACATTAGGAACAGGAGGAGGCCATTCAGCCCCCTCGAGCCTGTTACATTAGGAACAGGAGGAGGTCATTCAGCCCCTTGAGCCTGTTACATTAGGAACAGGAGGAGGTCATTCAGCCCCTTGAGCCTGTTACATTAGGAACAGGAGGAGGCCATTCAGCCCCTTGAGCCTGTTACATTAGGAACAGGAGGAGGCCATTCAGCCCCCTTGAGCCTGTTACATTAGGAACAGGAGGAGGCCATTCAGCCCCCTCGAGCCTGTTACATTAGGAACAGGAGGAGGCCGTTCAGCCCCTCGAGCCTGTTACATTAGGAACAGGAGGAGGCCGTTCAGCCCCTCGAGCCTGTTACATTAGGAACAGGAGGAGGCCGTTCAGCCCCTTGAGCCTGTTACATTAGGAACAGGAGGAGGCCATTCAGCCCCTCGAGCCTGTTACATTAGGAACAGGAGGAGGCCATTCAGCCCCCTCGAGCCTGTTACATTAGGAACAGGAGGAGGTCATTCAGCCCCTTGAGCCTGTTACATTAGGAACAGGAGGAGGTCATTCAGCCCCTTGAGCCTGTTACATTAGGAACAGGAGGAGGCCATTCAGCCCCCTCGAGCCTGTTCCACCATTCAATCAGATCATGGTTGATCTGCGACCTAACTCCATATACCATATATTGGCCCCATATCCTTTAATACCTTTGATTAACAAAAATCTCTCAATCTCAGATTTAAATTAACAATTGATCCCAGCATCAATTGCCGTTTGCGGAAGAGAGTTCCAAACTTCTACCACCCTTTGTGTGTCGAAGTGTTTCCTAACTTCACTCCTGAAAGGTCTGGCTCTAATTTTTAGACTCTGCCCCCTAGTCCTAGACTCCCCAACCAGCGGAAATAGTTTCTCTCTCTCTACCCCATCACTTCCCCTTAATATCCTGAAAACTTCGATCAGATCGACCCCTTAACCTTCTAAACTCCAGGGAGCACAACCCTAGTTTGTGTAATCTCTCCTCGTAACTTAACCCCTTGGAGTCCGGGTATCGTTCTGGTAAACCTACGCTGCCCTCCCTCCAAGGCCAGTATATCCTTCCTGAGGTGTGATGCCCAGAACTGCTCCCAGTGCTCCAGGTGTGGTCCAACCAGGGTTTTGTACAGCTGCAGCATAACTTCGACCCCTTGTACTCTAGTCCTCTCGATACAAAGGCCAGCATCCCATTAGCCTTTTTGATTATTTTCTGTACCTGCTCATGACATTTTAATGACCTACGTACCTGGACCCCCAAGTCTCTTTGGACCTCCACTGTTTTTAGCTTTTCACCATTTAGAAAGTACCCTGTTCTATCCTTTATCGGTACAAAGTGGATGACCTCACATTTACCTACATTGAAATCCATTTGCCACAGTTTTGCCCATTCACTTAATCTGTCGCTATCCCTTTGTAATTTTATGCTTTCATCTACACTGCCTACAATGCCGCCTATCTTTGTGTCATCGGCAAATTTGGATGCGTGACTTTCTATGCCGTCGTTCAAGTCGTTAATTTGTTCCCCTGTGCCCCAGGGGTTTGAATTGCAACAAGACGGGAATTAAATACAGGAGCGAGCCCTGGCTTAGTGGTTATCATTCCCGCTTTGGAGTCAGAGGGGGAGCAATCCGGTATCACCCCGTTTGGGGCGCAATTATCGGCCGGGCGCAAAGTTTAGCGCCTGCCGCTAATTATCGCCTCCGACTGCAAACTTGGCTTCTATCGCCCCTGGAGGTGATTGGAGCGCTAAATCAGGCGCTGCACACCTCTCTTAAGGCGCTAACGCCGAGGAGCGAGGCGCTAACTCAGAGCACTGGCGAAGCTCATGTGATGTCAGTCAGCAATGGAACACAGACACACTGGCGCCGGCCAGTTCTTAAAGGGGAGGGTCGATCTTGCTCTCCATCCACACCCTGCTCATCGCAGCCTTGAATCTCGGCCTGGAGAGACCTGTACATCAATTAGCTGGAAAGAACAATGGAGAGGCTCAGGGAAAGAGCTCAGAGTGCAGCCCCCATAGTCTCTTCTAAATCGATGCAAGGAAGGGCAAATCAAAATGAACCTGCAAAGTGCTGCTCAGTACCCAAAATTCCTCCACACAGCGTTGAATCTCTCCAGAAGTCTCTGTCTCTCTCTCTCTCAGAATGCATGGTGCAAAGATGTCGCCGACAAAAAAAGGCAGGAAGCGGTCGCCTTTAAATAGCGCTCTCCCAGTCCCTTCCCGACAGCTAAACGCTCCCCTCAACCTGTCGTTGCTAGCGGCAGACGGTAAGGCAGGGGGCGCCACTCAATATCCGCTCCGGGGCGCTACCGGGGTGTTGCGCACTCAACTGATGTCACGATCTGCGGGCGCAGGAGATCGTGGCGGTAGTGTTTAGCGCCTCCGCAAAATGTCTGGTCAATTTCGCGAACGGCGCAAACATTGCCGCGCCCGGGCACTAGTTGCTTTACACCCCATTAGCGCCCTCTTAAGGCGCTAATAGGAGGCGCAAACCAACTGAATTTTTCCCCCAGAGGGTTCAGGGTTCGAGCCCCGCTCCTGACATTCCCGGCGAGCGGGGACCAGAGCTCCGGCTCGGAATTCCAAGGTTAGACATCCAGCAGGATGCTCCAGTCCGGTGGGTGGCCCCCTCATCATATCGGGTTGTGGGAGCTGGTTGAACCCTCCTGCTGTATAGAACTAACCCACGCCACCCTGTCGGACGGGAAAGAGATGGTGATGGCTCACGGAAGGGGCGTCCACGTCGCGGCCTATAGGACAGTTAATTAGCCCGGGAATCCTTTCACTTCTTCACACTGTTCTCCCCAAGGGAGGAGTGCGAAGATACGAAAACAATAAGTACGCCACCCTGCCGGAGTTTTAATCAGCTCGCGATCCTTCCACGACTTCACGATATTCTCCAAAGGTGAAAGATGTGAAAATAATCAGCTGGAGTACTGTATCCAATTCTGGGCACCGCACTTTAGGAAGGATGTCAAGGCCTTGGAGAGGGTGCGGAGGAGATTGGCCAGAATGGTACCAGGGATGAGGGACTTCAGTGATGTGGAGAGACTGGGGAAGCTGGGGTTGTTCTCCTTAGAGCAGAGACGGTTAAGGGGAGATTGACCAGAATGGTACCAGGGATGGGGTTCTTCAGTGATGTGGAGAGACTGGAGAAGCTGGGATTGTTCTCCTTCTCCTCAGAGCAGAGAAGGTTAAGGGGAGAATGTTTTTTTACGCAGCGAGTTGTTGTGATCTGGAACGCGCTGCCTGAAAGGGCGGTGGGAGCAGATTCAATAGTAACTTTCAAAAGGGGAATCGGATAAATACTTACGAGGAAAATTTGCAGGGTTATGGGGATAGTGGGATTAAATGGAGAGCTCTTTCAAAGAGCCAGCACAGGCACGATGGGCCGAATGGCCTCCTTCTGTGCTGTGAGATGTTATGCATGTATAATTTTGACCCTTCTTAAAGGCAAACCTTTCTTATTCGCTCTTTCTAAAAATAAACTTTTGACCAATTGATAAATAGCTGAAATGTGGTCAAAATCCCCACCATATTTCGAGCCCCACCGAAAAAATGTCTGTTGCCCCACAGGCAGTCGGCGGCCCTTTACTTGCTGCTGGTGCTCAGCATTGTGGCCCCGAACTCTGCCCGCGTAAGTCATTGAGGCTTCTCCGCACGCCCGAAGCAAGGCTCGGAACTCGAACTCCGGTCTGACTCACCGAGCTGTTCTAGAATCAAGGTGACGCAAAGTCGAAACATTGGAAAGATCGATCGCCTTGTGAGCGAGATTAGCGTGTTCTGGGCCCGTCCTGCGAAGATTAGGCCGGGAGCTGTCCATCCTGGCTAACGGTTTCATCACCCAGGGAGAATGAGTTAAGACCTAATTGTAGCAAGTGCGGGAAAGGACAGTTCGAGAACTGATCAATTTAACAAACTGTGGCCTGGACCGCACTGGGACTGAGTATCAGGCACGGTGCATAACGGGCAGCCCGGCCAATACCGCCTGATTCACACCACCGCCCGATTCACACCACCGCCCGATCCTAGGACTGTGTGTTTTTACAAGTAAAAATTGCCCCCATAGAGGAAAATAGATAGATAGAGATAGAGAGATAGATAGAGAGAGAGAGAGGGGGACAGAGAGACAGAGACAGTGAGAGAGAGAGAGACAGAGAGAGAGAGAGAGAGAGACAGACAGACAGAGAGAGAGAGAGACAGAGAGACAGAGAGAGAGAAAGACAGAGAGAGAGAGAGACACACAGAGAGAGACAGAGAGAGAGACAGAGAGAGAGAGACAGAGAGAGAGAGACAGACAGAGAGAGAGAGACAGAGAGAGAGACAGACAGACAGAGAGAGAGAGAGATAATAATAGAGAAAGCTAGGGAGAAAGAGAGATAGATAGATAGAGAGATAGAGAGAGATAGATAGATAGACAGATAGAGAGATATATAGATAGATAGATAGATAGATAGAGAGATAGATAGATAGATAGATAGACAGATTGAGAGAGATATAGATAGATCGATAGAGAGATAGATAGATAGACAGATAGAGAGAGATATAGATAGATAGATAGAGAGAGAGAGATAGAGAGAGAGAGGAGGTTGATTGAAAGGTAAAGATAGAGAGAGAGACAGATGGAGAGACAGATAGAGTGGGAAAGTGACAGATGGAGGGACAGGGGAGAGACAGATGGAGGGATGGAGAGCTGGGTGTGTGTGTGAGGTGTGGAGACACAGACTGAACACGCTGATGACTGCGCTCCAGTGGCCCACGGCCTCCCGACCGATGGGAATACGATGAAACCGCCGCGAGGGAATCTGGGAGTTCAGGCAGAGGACGGAGTGAGTGGGAGACGGGGCCCCCCTGACTCTGCTCCCCGGTCCTCAACGGCTCTCTTTGTTCCCCCAACCCCAGGCTTCGATCAATACTTCACCAGCCGCTCGCTCCAGAACAACCGCAGGAACATCTGGTTCGCCGAGTTCTGGGAGGACGACTTCACCTGCAAGCTGACGCTGCCCCGAGGCCAGCAGGACGCCAGCGTGAAAAAGTGCACGGGTAGGACAGGCGCAACGGCCTTTTCGCCCATCGCCTGGTGACTTAGCAACCAGGGGTGGCATCACCCGATCAACCCGGGGTGGTGGGAGGGCGAGGGTGAGGGCGAGGGCAAGGGGAGACCTTCAGCTAGACATTGCCCGACTGAGAGGCCTCGCCCCACACCAGCCGAGCATGGTTCGAAACGTCATGCTGCAGCCCTTGCGGCGCTGCGGCCATGTCTGGCGGAGGCTGTCCTTCCTGCTCCCGGCCCTGCCCGCCCACCTCGCCTCGGTTTCCTCAACGCTGTGCCCACCCATACGTCTCCTGTTGGAGGGGGGGGGGTCAGTCTGAGTTCTCTGGGGGGGGGGCGGGGTGAGTCGGAGATTCCCGGGATACGGATTGAGTTAAAGCTCCCTGGAAATATCGCGGGAGACTCCCTCCCGTGCTGTGAGCTCCCCCCTCAGGTTGTCAAACCCTAAATCTTTGCTCGTTATCGTAACCGGACTGATTCCCCCCTCTCCCTGGGCCTCTCACTCTCTCTCCCTCTCTGTCTCTCTCTTTCCCTCTCTCCCCATCTCTGCCCTCTCTTTCGCTCTCCCTCTCGCCCTCTCTTTCTCCCCCTCTCTATCCCACTTACCCCCTCTCTCTCACTCTCTCCATCTCTCACTCTCTCTCCCCCCTCTCTTCCCTCTGCCTCTCCCTCTCTCTCTCGCCATTTCCCC